>VXAZ01008167.1:1466324-1577403 GCA_013399875.1 Gymnorhina tibicen | reverse complement strand
TATCATAAAATAAAATAAAATAAAATAAAATAAAATAAAATAAAATAAAATAAAATAAAATAAAATAAAATAAAATAAAATATGCTAGTTTTAAACCAGAGGTAGCACACATGACGCATATCACGTACTTAGGTCTTGTCTGCTGTTTTCATCCTCACCCTGTGGATGTCCATCTTCAAGCAGAGATGTCATGGGGTCAGTGAAAGTGGTATCTAGTGTAATTTATTTATTTGACTCTCTCTCATCCTCTCATCTATGTGCCCTAAAGTGTTTGCAGCAAACATGTCAGCTTCTTCCTCGGCATCATGCCAGCCTGTGATCCTCACTATGGAAAAATTCAAGCTGTTTATTACCAACAGGAAAAGGGAAATGTAGAGAAGGAAATTGATGAAAACTGAATGGGGAGAGCGCTGAGTAAAGAAAGCGTTACACTGATATTAAGTTACTCTCCCCAGAACTACACTGAGTATCACCTCCCTCACAGAAATCCATGGAAGTCCCAGAAAAGTAAGTTTTATCATCAAGAGAATCAGGAGAGAACTTGAAGTGCTCCTCTGGCTTGGGCAAACCAAAGGAGATTCAAAATGATACTTCCCATGATCCCAAGTTAGGACTTTTTTTCTTTTTATTTTTGATTGTTAAAACCAAACATTTTAGATTTTAATTTTTCAATCTGACAGTGCATATGAAATAGGACTTTTTTATTATTTGTAATAGTTAAAACCAGATATTTCAGATGTTGATTTTTAAACTGCATATGAAAACAAGTCTTCAGTGAAACAAAAGCACGAGCAATTTTTAAAGGTGGTTTGGCACTAGACACATATATATTGGTATATATTTGTCTTCCTTTGTCCTATTGCCTGGGATCATGTAGTTGAAAAAGACATCAGATTGGAAGACAGTAATGTAACATCTTTGATACAGAGAATAAAATCCTTTACATCAGCTTTGGTCTTCCCATGGTGTGCAGCCTTTACCTTTTTTGCTTGGGGGTAAAATTACCACAGATGTTAATTTAACTTTATATACAGACAGTTTGACTTTGCAGTTCTTTCAAACCATCACATTATCTTTGGTATCAAATTTTAATTTGTTTTCAAACAGGGCAGCCCTTGATTAGTTTATTAGTAATTATATAAAGTGAAACTATTTATCTGTGTATACAACTAACTTAAAATCACAAATAAACTTTTTTTTTTCTAGCTATTTTTGTTGCTTAAATACACTACCTGTAAACTGATCTAAGTCCCATGGAAACAACGCCAAAAATAGAGCAGTTTGAATTAACCTTCTTACACAAATTAGCACCTTCTAACATGGATAACTGGAAGGGACCTAGCTAACACCAGTAGTTTTGGCATTCCTTGATAGAAGAGAGTTTTGTCCAGCTGTGGATTAAGGGTGAATTACAGGAAATCTGCACTGATTTAAGTGTGTGATAAATGAGATGATTTTCAAGGTCCCTGTGAAAGATAAACAGTTATTTGTGAAAGGCTGGGTAATTTAAATTTCTCTTCAAAAAGAAAAAGCAGAACTGTTTCAGAACAATCAGTCTCAAGGGCCCATCACACATCCCTGGCCTCTGCATTCTCTGAATTGTATGCTGCAGTTATCAGATTGTCAAGACATCCCAGCTCTGCTTGATTAAGTCCTCTTTAAAGCATTAAGGTCGTTTGCAACTACTTAATGATCCTTTTAGGTACCACTGCTGTCAAGCCCTGATCTTTAGAGCTGTAATGGGATCAGAGCCTCTTCCATTGCTCCAGCCCTTCAATATTGCTGCTCCCCTGTACAGGACTCACTGTCAGCTGTGAGGCAGCAGGAATGAGTTTTTCTGCCTCCCCACGCATGTGAAGCCACCTCCATATTGCGCCTGCAAGTGCAGAGAGTCCCCCTCCTCTTGGCACAACACCGAGGGGGTTTGCAACATTGCAGCTGGAAAGGAGAGAAGGATTGAAAGTCACCATGCAGGTTTCATGTTAATGCTCAAGAAAAAGAAATAAACCCTCCTGTAGGAACTTTTTTGCAGGTTTGGTATGAAAGCAGAGGAGCAAAGAGCTTGTTGTCATTCTTGCCCTACGTCTGTGGGGGCACAGCTTCAGAAACATCTGAGTGCATCAGATATTATCTGGAGGAAGGAATGTGTCAGCTGACAGCAAGGCTGGCAACTATTGAAACAATTGTCGGCTGGACCATTCTTATAGCTATCTCTTGTCTCTTTGAGAATTAATATCCAACAATACTGTCCCATCTACAAACAGGTGAGAGTAAAGGACCTTTCCAGGAATTATGTAGCTGGTTGCTTTAGAGGTGAAGTATCTGATTGCTATCAAATTAACAGGTTCAGCCATAGGAACACATTCTGAGAAAGAAAGTGGCCCTATTGAAGGAGAATGTCTGGAAAAGTAGATATGTGTGGCCTTTAGAAAACCCTGGAGATTTGAGGGGTTACTGGTATTGTTACAGCTCATAGGTGGTTGGATCTGAGTTTGTGGGTAGCTGGAAAGCTATATGCAATCTACTTATCTGAGCCAATGCAAAGTCCACGCTTTCTTCAAAGTTCAAGCTTCTGGTGAAGATCATCAGAGCTCCCTTTTCTGGCTCCATGTTGAGCAAGCTCAGAAATGCTCATAGGTTTTGCTTGTCTTGTTCAGCAGGTGAAATGATGATTTTCTTGTTGTCAACTTCTATATTAATCTTGGAGGTCCTGTTTGATTATGTCTTTATGGGAAGGAGGAAGATGAGCTTGTAGCAGTGAGTTTGTAAGTATTTACAAGAAACATTCCTGACTTAACATGTTGGTCCTCCATGGGTTTCTGTTTATCAAGTCATGTTTTCTTTGGACTGGTTTATGGAAGAGAACAGTCACACTAAAAATTATACTGGTGAATGATCACATTTGGCCTCTGCAGTCAAGTACAAATCCTTTTCAGTTCTATCCCAATGAAGTTTACTTTCCAGCCACATTCAGCCAAAATGATGCTGATTCCAGCACTGAGAACTTTCTGAGAACAACTCAGTGCATTCACCCTCTGCTCAAGTCAGTGTGATGCTGACACCCTTCTCATGAGTAGCACTCTGCACAAAGCCTTTCAGAGTAGCTGCTCACCACCAAACCAAGTCCTTAAAAAGCATCAGACAGTCTCCAACTCTTCACACCTAAAACTTTTCCATGCATTCAGTTACAGTCTTCTAATAATGCTACCTGGCTGATAACCCTAACTTCTCTCCAGCTTTATTATGCAGTGCTGTTAATTCTGAATCGATTTGGGCATTATGTCGCCAAATGTAGCAAAACGTGTTACCTTTGCTAGGTCAGGGCTTTGACTTCCCAGATTCTGGATCCCAGTTGTCTCAGGTCAGGCACCCAGATATAAGGGACAGTACTGGGAAATGTGGGTTAAGCCATCAGTGATGGTCATGTCAGCAGGTTAGGCTTTGGATGTGCAATGTTACAGCTCTGTGTTCCTCTAAGCTCTTTGTATGACTGTTTTAGCATCACTTTGGTTACTTTTGGTGTAGTTTAGTTCAGCTTTCCAACAACCAGAGTAAATTCAGAACTGTTTAACTGCACCCAGGCTAGACATCTTTGGTAGATGAAGCTTTCTTATCTGTGGTGGCTGCTGCTGCATTTCGAAATGAGCATAAGAGAGGCAAATACATCCATGAACATTTTCTGCCAGTATGGATTTAAAAGCAAAATGCAGTCAGAGAGGCTACCGAAAAACTACTTCACTTGGCTGATAACTCAATTTGTTGATAAGAAAGAGGGAGTGTATTGTCTCTCTGTATCAGATAAGTGACTTACCACTCCCTGCACTGTTGATGATGAACATGTTCATCTGGCAGATAGTGGCAATAAAGCTGCATCTCCCCTTTGCACTGCAAGACATACGCTGCATCAAATGAAATTAAGGGGAATAGATTTAAATAACTTCTTGGTAAATGCTTTTAAAATCAATTTATAATTAACCTGTGGAACCTCCTGCTGCATTTTATTAGAAAGGGAAACATCATGCTTGAAAATGGATGTTTCATGTAAGCAATAATATGGGGAGATAAAAAGTGTAAAAAGAAGGGAGAAAGAACATCAATGCTATGGGCTAGGATTGCCCAGTTTCAGAGGTGGTCTGTAATTGAAGGTGAGGCTCTATTTTCTTCCTACACTATCCAAGTGTAGGTTGTTGTTAGGTATAGGTGTATTTCTGATCTGGTTGGCATTTTTTTCATACTGTGCACATGGACCCAATACAGCATTGAGGCCCATCTTTGCCAGGAGAGCAGGCATGTCTGGGATGGAGGGATCTCCTGTTACAGCTGTTTTCTGAAGTGTTTAAAGCACAGACGGAGCCTAAATGCACATATGCTTTTATCCGTGTTTTGTTGCCCGGGCTGGGGAGGCCGCAGCAAGAAGATGTCAGGATGCATTCTAGCACAATGTGTCTGGCTGCAGAGCCAGGCTGTCCTGCAGGATCCCAGTGTGGGTGCAGAGCCACAAATGCCTTGATTTCCACTGCTGAGGGAGGGGAGGACAGACATTTCTGTGTTGGTACTCACCAGTGCAAATCAATGCAGTGGGTTGTACCCACACATCTGCATTGATCCACTCCTCAAGATTAGGTCTAAGCTTCAGGATACTTTTGTGCTAGTCCAGGCTTTGACCTTGTAGGAGGAATGCTGTTTAACTGGGCTTGTTTGTTCTTGCTTTGGTTAAGTTTGTGCATGGCAGAAACTGGGCTAAATCTCCAAAAATGGCTGTGCACAGTGCACTGATGGGCAATTCCTGGGGACTGCTGAGAGCCAGAATATCAAACCCAGCTAGCAGGGATTTGGGGCCACAACCCCTAGCGTGAAAGCCCCAAAAACTGATTCAGCCTTGCTACTAATTGATTCCTCTGCAGGTAGTTTTTATTCTCTTACTTCATAAGATTCTTGGTGTTGCCCAAGTCCAGTCCTTCCTTCTACTGACATTCAGACTGTGTCCCTTCCTCAAATGGGAGCAGAGGGTTGCAATTAGGACTGCAGTGGCAAGAAAAGCTTTGATCAGAAATGGGCCTGATGAGGAGTGTGCTGAGGGATTAATGTAGAACTGACAGCATCAGCAGCTGAGAGTTCTGTGGAGGAGGAATTTAGGTGCTTCTTACAGCCTCAACAATGCAAAGCAGCCATCATCAACAAGGTGCTCCCCAGAGGATGCTAATCACTCTCCTCCCTCTTGATCAGCAGTTGAGTGTCTCTCTTCTTTCTACTTATCACTTAGTCAGGGATGCCAGAGGTATTTCTTAGAAGATAAGAACATTATTCACACCCAGTCTTAGAAAGGAAAGAAGAGATTGTCAGTGAGCTACAACCTTTATTGTTCCTGTTATTATTTGCATCGCAAAGGCACTTCACCATGCTCAGAGCCCCTCTTGTGGGGCCAAGGATGTTATAGTGACCACACTGCCTGCCTTAGCTCTGAAAGGGCTGGAAGAGATGTGCAGCAGGGGTGGGGGAGGGAGGGCCAGAGGACCGAAGCACGCGGTCCTACACTGCATACAGGTATAGATCAGGGGAATCTGGGAAGCCCCAGATTTTCTCTCACCTATTGCAGCCTGTGTTTTTGGGGAGCAGGGAACATCTCCCTGTTCAGTTCCATTAGGACTTATCTGCACATCCAAACCGTATTATCCAATGGATGTAGGGTAACCCTCCTGTACAAATATAGTTCCAGTCCCGTTCTAGAGTAGACGTACCCTCCCATTAGTGTTGTGGGAAATGGCACTGAGAGATGCATCTCACTTTTGGTGAGAAGAGAGATAAAAAATTAGAATATGTACTTTAGGACCATCTATCTCTGCTCCTTACTAAGGACTGGGCATTTTTTTTTTTTAATTTCTTTTTAATAGAGGATTTACAAAATATACAAGTTAGAGATGAGACTACTGTGTGCTTCAGAACACCACGTTCTGTCTGCATGTGTGATGAGAAGGCTGGACAGGTACATATGCCAGCCCCCACAAACAATGTACTAATATCTACGGCTACTACTATGTCATTAGTGCTCTGATATTTAACCAGAAGGTATCTCTGCCTTCAGCTCATGTTCTTCTCAGCTTCCCTTGTTATTCTCCCTCCTAAACAGACAGAAAATGATATTATGTCTATGAAGCCAAAGGCTGTATGTGTGTGTGCTGTGGAATTTAGTCATGATATTGCTAATTGGAAGGTTCAAGGTCATTCTTACATCCTTACATTTATGTTCTTGGTCGTTTTCTCCTGCACTGCAGTTAATGTGAGAGTTGTTATACTCCCTCCCTCAGTGTTCCAGAAGCTGCTGTCTGCTAAACACTGAGTAGATGGGGTTCTCAAGGACTCCTGAAATGGGAAATCTCCTGGATTATTTTGTGTGATGAAGATTCCCAACTACCCTTAGCTTTTCTAATTGGAAAATTGGAGAACCCATTTGTGGGTCATTCAGTTAAAATGATACAGCATATGGAGTGCAGGTGCGTTACGTGTCTGCAATGTTATGATTAATACAGATACCAAGCAGCTTTAAATCAACCAGCCTCAGTACCTGGAGTCCCATGGCAGCTCAGAGCTTAGACAAAATTCACTTACCTCACTTTGTCCATACAGGTTTTACAGCCTCTTCTGAGATCAGCAGCTGGTGGGGAAGGGCCTGTACCATAAGCTGGGTGGCTCTGGGATGTCTCAGGTACACCAGTGCATCACTGCATTACTGTGTGCAGGGCAGACCTACTCCTACTGCCAAATGGGTTGGTGCTTCTGGAAACCTGAGGGAAGGATCTGGGGCAGGAAGAGGGGTGGTCTTCAGGTGTGGACTTCTGGTAGCTTGTCTGAGCAACTTCTGTCCCAGTCACTGTGCTGCCTCTGATTGTTAGCCTTAACAGGGCCACGTGCTTGGCGATGCTGGTTGTTACTTACAGGTTTCCCTACACCATCAAGGAGAAGCAGGGAGCAGGGTTTTGGTGGCCACACAAAGACCCTGGGAGAGGGCAGTGGTGAGGGCAGATTTCTCAGTGTCCCTTCTGGCTGCTTTGGGAACCCCAGGAGTCCTTCAGAGCTTCATAACCGCACACGATAGTGAACACACCTGTGTCCCAAGCATAGCAGCGTGTAGGAGAGGCTGCACCATGGAAGCATGCACCAAGGAAGTTCAGACCCCAACTTGCCTTCTAGCACCTCGCTGGTGAGGTGGGCCACTGGAGGAAGAGCAGAAAAGACCCTCTTGTTTCCTCTGCCACCTCTCTTTGACTTTGCAGCTATTTCAGAGCCTGTGATATCAGAGTAACTATCTTGCTGCAAACTTAGACTTATCTGTCACACATATACATGAAACTCAGTAATAACTAGCTCATATAGTCATTCCTGAAGTGGCTACAGAGAGTTTGATGTTGCTTAACTCATCCACTATCACTGATCACTTTTTGTTACATCCTTGCCTGAAGGCAAAGACTTTGGTTAAGCTAGAAATGCTGGTAGTTTCTGAACAGCTTCGGTTACTGGACCAAATGACTGTTCAGTGACTCAGAGATGTGAAAGCAGGGGAAAAAAATCACAGTGATTGTATATTCAAGCAGGAGTGGGAATTCTGTGATGGGGAGTCACTCCTATGCTCTTGCTTTCAGCTGCTACGTGAGGAAGGGGTGACTCTTCACCAGGCTCTGGTGCTAGCTCAGCTCCTCGAACATGAGGCAAGCCCAGATGCAAACTTTGTGGCTTAGCCCCATGTTAATACATTCCCAAACACTAATTAAGAGTGGTGAATGAAGAGAGAAATGCAGGTTAATGTAGAATGCTGGCAGTTTTGAGACTGCCTGCCAGATGAAAGCTTTGGAGGTGATGCATAAGTAGAGGCCAGTAGCCTGCACACGAGTCAGCTGGAGGTTTGGGCTGGTGCAAACGCTGCTTCCTCTGGAGGGAAGATGAAAAAAGGTTGTAGGGTGCTGGTATGCAAAGGAGAGTGGGGAGGGAAAAATCTGGGACGTGGGAATAGTTAGTCTTCCTGAGGATGAATGTTGGAGACCCTCATTGCCTTAGGCAAGGTAAATAAAAGAGGAAATAAGATGGAAGTGCAGGTAGGTGGGAACTCAGAGACATGCCTGGAGGTGCTTGCAAGCTGTGCAAGAACAGTGATGTCATTGTGGGTTCCAATTTTGATGGGGAGTTAGAGGGGCTCTTAAATTCCCAGTCTCGATGCTGGATTTCCTCTCCCTGAGCAATCCCCTTTGTAGAGCAAGTCCTGTAGACAAGGCTGCATTCCATTTTCACCTACGAGCTCCTGATGTAGGGGCCAAATAGGCAGTGGGAGAAGAGCTTTCGCTCAGTAATGGGCCACTGTGTGATTCCTGCAGATGGAGTGATGCAGGACTGACCTCGGCAAGTAGATGAGGGTTTTTTGCTGAGCAGTGAGTCAAGAGCTCTGTGAGCTAAAAGCCAAGTTTTCCTCTTCAGTTCAGCAGGTTTGTGATGTCGTTACTGAGAAATCATAACCAGCTTCACAGCATTCAAAATGTACTGCTGGACAATTACTCTCCATGGGATCTCCTCTCTCCTCCATTCTTTTTTCTATTGGATGCAATGTTCCTTGCTTTTTAGATGGATTGAATGGAAGGTTGCAGGACAGCAAAGCAGTGTTTGGGAGAAGGAGAGAATGTGAGACAACATTACTATAAAAGCAGGAAGGAAAGCAGATCAACTTCAGTGTAAAATATTTACAGTAAAGCTGTTGACTTGGAATTTTCTCTGAATTCCTTCCTCAAACCAGGCTTTTGAAAGGTTTGCTAGAGCTCACAAGCCTTAGGGGCAGGTCTGTCGTGTTCAGTTTCTACAGGCTTGTTTTCAGCAACTCTGGTGCAATTTTCAGATTGTTGCAACCCTTCCTGGACCAAATGCAAAGGCCTCAATGTCCCACCAATTACCTGCTTGTCTTCTTCCTGTCTGTGCTCCCACAGCATCAATATCTGAAATTGTGTTGCAGAGGTTGGAGAAGGGATTGTATAGATTGCAAATGGCCCAAACAGATTTTTTTATCTCTGACAATGAAGTACATTTTGGGATTTTTTCCTCCTGTCCTACTTTTATGAGTTGAATTTATGACTTGAATAGGGAAGTTTACATCAGGAAGGGCTGCCTGAATTAATCTGGTACTCCCCAAACCTCTGTATTGTTTTTCCACACAGGTACTCCCATCTTGGCATTGGAGGGTGAGGGTTGAAATGTCTCAGGGCTCAGTTACTTCTATTTTTTCCTCCCTTTATGGTTTCTCATAGATTATAGAATAGTTTGAATTGGAAGAGACCTTAAAGATCATCTAGTTCCAATCCCCCCTGCCATGAGCAGGGATGCTACCAACTAGACCATGTTGCTTAGGGCTCCAGTGGGGCATCCACAACTTCTTTGGACAACCTGTTCCAGTGCCTCACCACCCTCACCTCTGCCTCGAGGGTAACAATGTCAGATGAAGCTAGTTACTGAGTGATGTGATAGTACCAACATCACTTTAAATTAGTTCTGAGGTCAGCATGTTCCCATATAAATTTTTTTTTTTTAATATTCCCTACTATCTCTTCTTCCCTCCTCCCGAGCAACAGGGATCCTGAAGGATCTTCTAAGCATTTATGGTATCATAAATGCATGTAATCATGTATATGAACAAAGGTAATGTGCTTGGAGTATGTAGAGATGATGGTGCTGAATATTGCCTTGCCTGATCAGATCTAGAACAAAGGCAACAGGGGAGCAATCTGAGTTCAAGAGGAGATGAAGCCCCACCGAGTTTAGGAATAGTTCAGGCTCATCTTGGAGTGCAAAGACCCAACCTGGTGTTGCATCTGCAGGCAGATGAGGAAAACTAAGATTTGCATTGGTTCCAATTTACTTCGAGTGAAAGCAGGAATTGAAGCTACAGAAAAGTTTTTTTGACTGATTCCAGCCAAGAAAACAGGCAAGGTCAGCAAAGTCTTGCTCTTAGTTCTGAGCAGAGGAGAGCCCATCTGTCCATTTGCCTGGGGCTCTGCAGGCAGCCATCTGCCTTGATAACCGAGCTGTGAAAAGCACCATCTGAAGGATGGAAGCAGAAGCCAAGGAGGAGCTGGACCTGCCTCTCACACCCACAGCACTCTGTACAGGATGGCTGTCAGCAGTGAGCTGGCCATGGCTGCCATCTGAGTGCCACCAGAGCAGAGCCATCCCAGCAGTGCAGCTATTGGACCTTGTGGCACTGCTTCAGCCATCACAGAGGACTTGATTTGGGTTGTATTTGGGCCTGGCCTCTGCGGCAAACAGGCACTGAGTAAACAAGGGCCACAGTACCATTTCTGGTTGGCTTTGGAGGCAGGGAAAGTGCACCTTCTCAGCAGAGGACCTGTGCTGTTCTTGGCTTGCTAAGCAGAAATGTCCTTATGAGAACATATGTTGTCACTCATCTGTGTCAAAAGGAGCCCTGTTTAGGTTTCCCCAGACGTGACTCTAACAGATGTGTTATAAATGTGATATCTCATGGGGATACAGATCACGCAGACCTGGTGAACTGTAGGGACACATGGGACTTTTGCCTGATGTACGTTTTCTGTACTTGAGTGCAAATCTCAATAATTCCTCAAAAATGGCTCAGTATAATCATTAAACCCTGTTCATTAGCTGGCCAGTCTTGAGGGAATCTTGTTAAAGGAAAAACTTGCCTGTACTGATGTTTTTAACAGAGAATACTCATTACTTAGTAAAGACCTGAGATGTAATGAGCTGGTTTACAGTTCAGTTGTGTTTGTATTCAAGTAATATTTACAGTTACCATGCTAAGAGCAGATGAGAATCTTCTAATCTACAGTAAATCTTTAGGAAGTCCACTGCTATTAATAGCTTACTCTAATTTTGCATGAAATCAGGATATAAACTGTAATGGAAGATATGGGAATTAGGGTTTTTTATATGGTGCATTATACAATTACCATTAATACCAATGTTTTAGACTGTGTAGTATAACTATAATTTATCTTAAGAATCTCACCTTTTTTTCCCATAGAAATGGGAATCTTTGGGCTGAATTTAAATCCCTTCCCAAACAACATAAACAAAACCAAGACAGAATAGGAAGTTATGCCTATATAATTATATCCATTTGCATTCCTGCATTAAGTTACAGGGAAAATGCTTTCCCAAGTAGGTCACTTAATTTTAGAACAATTAGTAACAGCTATATCACTATTTTTTTTCTGGGTATTCACTGAGGCTCTGTAACACATCAAATGCCAAACAAAAAAAAAAAAAAAAAAAGAAAGGGAAAAGAGAAATATGTTTTAGTTGTGAAAAATGAAAGCATATAAATCCTTGTCTCTCACACCCCAGCTGGGTGGTCTAAGAAGGTTATGCATTCTACCCAAAATTATATTTTTATATTTATAAATAATTCTTCTAGTTATTCTCAAAAGGGGGTGATGTGTAAGTGGCTTGTGAGGGGCTAGATTTGCTTCACACTGGATTTTTCAGGAACCTTTCTCCCAGGGCTGCAGGACCCACTGAACATCTGGAGGTCATGTTCACACCTGAGTGCCTAACCTGTGCTGCTCTACTGCCTGGAGCACCAGCCTTGTCTCTGGGGAAAACACGCTGTGTGAACCTAAACTGCTGGAGCTCATCACTGCAATCCCTGATCGTAGCCTGGCAATGTCCAGGAGTGGCGTCATCAGCACAGACACGGAGGATGCAATCTCAGCAAATTCCTCCCAGTCCCTGCTGAGGACTTCTGCCAGCACACCGGCATCTGCTGGGGCCTGCAGAAGGGGCACTCTCACTGTCACAGCTTTTCTGGCAGAAAACATTTGCACTGATGCTCTTTATAGAAAAAAGAGTTGCACTTTTAGTAGCATAACTTTTCCCACAGGGAGTGGTTTTCCTGCAGCAATGCAGTAGTTCCAAGAGTGCTTTATTTCCTGCTGAAAACTACTGATATTCCTGCAGGCTGGAGCACCATACACACAGCCCTTGTGCAGCTCCTATCTTCTCGCAAAATAAGGTATTTGTGGTATCACTTATTTTTACTATTCCTGAATGATATAAACCACATAGGCAGAATTCTGTAGAGCTTTCTCTGTGCTGAGGATACCTGCCAACAGAGCTATCTCAGTCCTGGCTCATGCCTCACCACACCTCCCTCCAGCAGAGTGTGGCTGAGCAGGTTTGCTGTGCAGGTTTCTAGCATACTGCTGTGTCACCAGTAAATGCCTGGATAATTTTTAACCTCACACGGGATTGGTTTATCAGCTGCAGGTGGCCAAAATAATTATACACACTGCTCTCTATGAAAACTGGGTCAACAGGTTAGTACTTCTTTTTATGTTCCATCAGGCTTTTCCAATTTACACCTAGGGTCAGACTTCAGGGAGAAAGATATTTGAGCTAATGCAAGCAGCCATCACATCTATTCAGATGATGCCACCTTTCTAAGGCATTTTCTTCCCTCTAATTTTGCATCATAATGTTGGCTATGATACAATCATTGCTCTTGACAAAACAAGAAAGGAGAACCCAGGGGAAAAAATATTGATATTTATTTAAAATGAAGTATGATAGATAAATGCACACCTTCATTATGTCAGGGCATGAAGAAGCATGGACTTCCAGCACCACAACTTTCCAGGCAGACATCCTAAGGGCCAATGTGGTTATGCTGGCAAAACTGCATGTTTAGGAGTGCATCTTCTTTTGCCCATGGGACGTGGTTTTCCCAGACCAGTCCAGTGTGTGCTATGTATGTGTGTTTACATCTAGGAAAGCTGTAAGGTGACAGAGCCCTTTAGCTGGTGGGGTTTTGGTCATTTCCATTGAGAGGTGGTGGTTGTTGTTAACATTAGTTTTGGGGTACCAAAGCCTGAGAACCATAGTGACAGCCTAATGATTTGCCAAACCTTGGTCCAGTGACTTTGGAAGAAGAGTAGGGAAGGGTCAGGAATAACATATCCCTAGAGTGTGTTTCTGTGTAATCTCTACCAACACATGGTTGGCTTCTGCTGATGTGTTTTCCTTTCTATTGAGTGCAATGCTGGGTTCTGATAAGGATCTTGCACCTTTTGGATTCTGGCTAATTTCTTCACCTGACTGGCCGTGCCTGTGCTGGCACATGAAGCAGGCCGGGACCTGCTCCAGCCCAGAGGGTGAGAGGCATGGCATGGCTTGCACTTAGGGAACTAAGCCTTCCTTCTCCACAGAGCAGGGCACTCTTCTCTACAAGACCAGCTGGAAGCTGGTCTACTATGCCTCAGCTTCTTTTCTGCTGTTCTGGTGTTGACCAGTGGTAAGAATGAGACCTGCAGGTGGTTTTACTCTTAAAATATCCATCTGCTGAACTGCAATTACCTCTGGTGTGCTAGGAGCTCTTGTGTGTTCATAGACATAACTTCTCTAGACCATTAATTTTTTACACGCTGGCACTATGTCACTCCCTGTTTGCATAGTCTCTAAAGGAAACAGATGCAATCTCCTCCATCCCTCCCCGTGCTGACGTCTTTCTGCGCTGCTCATCACTCTCATCAGCTGTTCCTGAGCTGCCTCTAACCCACAGTTGGAAATTCAAAGCTGGGCCTCTCCCCAGCTGCCGCTTTGATGTCCCTTTCTCGCCCTCCACATCACCTCCATCGCTCCCTTTGAACGCCAACATTGTGATAAGGTTTATGAAATTACTTCCCGTTAGGATGAGGGCACCCAAACCCGGCATGTCTCAGGACCATCTGCTGCTTCCGACATGGGCATGGGTAAGAATCTTCTAGCAGAAAGACAAGATTCATTGTGGAATTGCCATAGTTTGTGAATCAGAGCCCTGGAATACATGCATAAATACTAATTAAACCCAATTTAAAAGTGTCTGATATTTATCGAGCTTCATTTAGTTAGGGATCAAAATTAAATTATTGATTAGTTACTGAGTAAAGCTACCTCAGTGTCATCCTCTAAAGTAAACAGAAGAACATCTACCTGAAGGGACCAATTAAATTCTCAGTCAACTTTAGAAAACATTTGATTTGGTGCCACTTAGGAATATCATAAGCCTGAAAGCCAAATGTTTGCATTTAAATTACATCCCAGTTGAAATCTTGGGTGTTGAATTCACTGCATAATTCAGTTCTCCTGAAAGTCAGAGCTTGGAGGATGTCTGGATCTAGAGGTTTTTTTGGTTTTTGGGGTTTTTTGGGGATTTTTTTGGGTTTTTTTTTTTTTGCTAATTTAGGAGACAGGAGCCAGCAAAGCCTGCTTGCTCAGCAGCTTGCAGAAAGTTTTCCAAATCTGGCCAGATGAGGAGGGGAGCATCAATGATATCACTGTCAGAGTACATTAAAACAGTGGTTGGAAAAGACCTTCAGAGGAACAGAATACAATAGAAATGCTGGAGCAGAGTGAGAATTTCAGACAAGGGTCTGGGATCTGGTCTTGGAAGATACCCAGTGTTAGCAACTTCACCAGAAGGCTACAGCAGATCATTAAGAGACAATAAATCTCTGTGCAAATGTTGTCTTAATCCAAATAGGTTTAGGGATAATTTATACCAGAAAGAATTTCTGGAGAGGAAGAAAAACTAATACGGGCATCTCTTTCCTTGAGTACTCCATCTTGTTCTTCAGCACCATTTCTGTTTTAAATGGGAAAATATAAGCTGCAGATCTGCTACTGCTACTATATTTTAAAAATGATAGTTCCTTTTCCTTTTTTTCCCCAAGTAAGAAGTTTTAACTTTTTAGTAGTTGGTGAGCTATGTGGAGCTTGGAGCCAACTGGAGTCTCACTGAATATGTTACAGTAGAGCCTAGAGATCATAATTGGTCTTCCAGGTGCTACACAGGTAGAGGCAGCCTGCTCCAAAGAGCCTCAGAATAGGTAAGGGGTGGAGGGGGGACAACAAAAAGATAGGGAGAACAGTGTGAGCTCAGGCTGCCAAGCAGGTTGGAGCTGGGACTTCTCTCCTGCATCCCCCATCACCCTGTACTCCAGGAGGGGTTTTCCACTGTTTCCCTGAGTGTTATATTTCAGCAGTTCTAGCTGATTTCTAACTCATGTCACTGACATGGCCAAAACTCAGCCTATTGCTTTTTTTTTTTTTTTTTTGGAGAACGGCATATATGTGTTTCTCCCCCTTGAAGATACCAATCCCATGAAATAGAAAGGCTGCCAGAAGTTTCACTCTAGTGGTACTAAGGATGCCACTACAAAAAGCCCCGCTGCTATTTTTATCCCTCATCCCGCTGCCCTCCATAGCTTTCTGTTTGTGTTTTCCTCTTCCACTAGACAGCCTTATCACCAAGCAGAGGGTGGGGGCTGGAGCTGGGAAGAAGCACCTAAACAAAGCTGACTGCAAAGCAGAGGTGGGTTGGCCGTGGGGATGGTGACAAGAAATTCTTCCTCCAGAGCCTAACTTTGACCATAAAGTCTAGTTCCACTTAGTAACCTAAATTGCCTCAATTTTGTCCAGCCTCCCCTCTTCACTCATATAAAGAGCGATAAAGGAAGACAAGGGTGAAATAACCTCTAAATAAAAGATGCGGTAATTTTGAAGGCACATTAGACTTTTATATGTATTATGGCTTTTATATAAGCCCACTGAGTGCTGAAGCATCTCCAGTATGGAGCTGTCACCTGGTATTTTCCACTTTATGGCAGTTTGCAGAAAATGTGAGTGTCTCTGGTGCAAGTTACTCAGAACTCCTCACTAACCTTCTGGGGTGGGGAGTTGCATTGATAGGATGGTTTTGTTGTTGTTGTTGTCTCCTGTTTTCTTCTAACCTTAGCCATAGTTTTCAAAGGAAATAGAAGGGAACCATCTGTATATAAATCAAAGATCTCACTGAGTGGAAAGAAGGTGTTTCCCAAGTAATCTGCTGAAGTGAATGTACGGGATTGATGTGGGTGAAATTTTGGCTGAAATTCAGCAGTTTGTGTTATACTGCCTGGATGATCCCAAACATCTGACCTTAAAATCTGTGAACCATACGTAGCGAGATTAGTGCTGGTATGGATGCTATAGGAATGCCACAAACATAAACAGCTATTGGTCTGATATATTACAGGATTTAGAGCTTTAGAATATTTTACACTGCCTGAAAAAGAATAATTCTTGGAGGGATTGCTGACTAAGAAATTTCTAATTTGCCTCTTCTGTCTTCCTTTTCAGTCTTGTTTGGTGGATGAGCTGATGTGTTTTTGGCAAAGAAGAGCATGAAGGCCAGGCACAGGACAGAGAGACCAAAAGCAGTAGAAGCTGTTAGCCATGATGTGAACTACTCTGTAGACCAAGCTCGGTTTCTACTTCTCTTCCCTGAAGGGCATAGGGGAGAAAAGATTAGCTGTGTCACCTCTGATGGAAATCAACTTGCTGGAAGGGAATTGCTGGAAGGTCTAAAACCTACTTGGCTACATTTAGACTTGTCAAGTCTCATGAATTATCTGGGAGAGTCTCTCACTTGCTCACCTCGTGTCTCATCCCAGACACTGGCAGCAGGGTGACCTGACCTCATTCTTGCAGTGGGACCTTGAGGGCCAGTGTAGCTTACTGGTGAAAGCTACCAGTTGTATCAGGAGTAGGAGATGCAGTGCTTGGAAACCAGATAAATTGCACTCAAGTGTGACCTCACGTCCATAGGAGACCCGGTGGAAGAGAGTCTTCCAGTGCTGCTAGTCAAATTATCTGACTTCTGAAATCTCACATGTATGGTTAGAGAAATCAGAAATCCATAGGTCCTCCAACATTCTTCTCACCTGTTTTCTTTTCTCTTTTTTTTTTTTAAAGCAGGATGTGCTGTAGGAAGGAGTAAATCTTTCTGATCTTGTTGCACCATGACTGTCATTAGTTATGGTATGTTCAGAGACACATGGACTCCAGGTTAAGAAGGAGGCAGTGATTAGCAAATTTCACCCCCCTTTCCCCTCTGGCTCACTTAGACTGTAGAACTTCTCCCCAGAAATGGGATTAAGTCATAGGTTTGATAAAGAGATCTAATCTGGTTGTAAAGGATCTAAGTGAATCCTCCTCTCACTTGGCAAACTGTCCCAGTGTTTAATCATTCTTACCCCCAGGAAATGGCATCTTGTTTCAAGGTCAAGTTTATCACATTTCCACTCCAGCTGCTGAAACCTTTCTTGACTTTTTAGGAGGAGGCTCTCCTGGGAGCTGGGTTAGCTCTCCTGTTCTGAGATGCCCAGCACTTCAGTTCAGTAAAGTGACCTCTGCATTGGTCTAAGGTGCTCCCAAACTCCAGGGGGGGGACAGCTGGGAGGAGGCTGGGGACACACCAGCCAGGAGGGAGAAAAGAGAGTTCCTCCATCTCTGGGAGTCAGTAGTCATGCTTACAGGGAGGTGAACAGGAGAGTTTACCTCCCCAGTTAGCTCAGTGTGCTGTGTTCTGGTATATCAGTCATCCTTGCTCATAGGTCTCCAAAGGGACTGGATTCACACTGGAGTGCAACCAAGAGGGTTGGGGCTCCCCTGGTTCCATGATGTGACACTGACCCCACCACTGCACAACCTCTGCCTTGTTCCTTTTGGGTTGACTGGTGGCCAGGTTCGCCCAAGGAGCTTTTGCTGTGTACCAAATCCCTGCAGGGCTCTGGGATCTCAGGCAATGCTGCAAGACTGACCCAAACTGTTGTGAGCATGTCCTTGTCCCCTCACAGAAGTGCTTTGTTTATTCTGCCTGGAGAAATGGAAGAAATGCTCCTGGCAGAAACTCCTTTTATATGGACTTGTTTTGGCCCATAAAAAGTGCATCTACAGGAAGAGGTTTTGAATTGCCTGCTCTAGCCCTGTAGTTAAAACCTCAGACCTTTTCTACTATGTCCCCAGTCCTGGGAAAAGGGTCAAACCTGCTGCCTGTTGTTGGCTGAACAAATCCCTTATTATTCCAGCCAGAGCCATCCAGGTCTCCTGGCCTGCCTTGACCCTGCTCCTCAAACCATTATTGCAACAGCAACAAGGGAAGATTCAGGCCAGCTGTCTGAGAGTGGCCAAAGCAAACGAGGAGGAGGCAGCGTGTGCTGGGGCCCCAGAGCCAAAACCTCTGTGTACAGCCTGCAGGGAGCCAGGGAACGGGTGTGGGGCTGCAGCCATCTCCTAGCGGACCTGGAGCCAGCAACTGGCTTCACGTTGCTGGAATCCAGCCGCAAGGGAGAACTCGGCGGAGGTAAGTCCCTGGAGTCCTCTGCTGAGTAGTTTATTGATGTCTTGGTTAACCACTTGTGGTATGAGCCAAGCATGTCTGTGAAACTTATTGCTCTAGAGCTGCCAGTGTAAGTACCTTCTGTCACTAAGGAGGGAAAGAAGGATGGGGGAGAAAGGAAGAGCATATGTTTCTGCTTGTAGTTCTGCTGCTTAGCATGAGGGAGTGGGAGGTGTGTGTGTGGTGGAATGAAGGCATTTTTGACTGTACATTCATTATTGCCATGAAATAAATGGTTTTTTTCCAAGTAAAACATATATTGTCTAATGTCTTGCACAGCACTGGAGACACAGAAAAACTCAATGTCCTCAAATACCTCAAGAAACTTTTCCCTAAGTGTGCAGGGTCTTGACTCCACTCCAGCTGAAAGTACTTGGGCCAACCCCATCCACATCTCTATTGAAATGTCAGCCCATCAATGGTGGCTTTTCAAATGGGCTCCTAGCAAATTCTCCTCTGCAGCCTTCGCAGTGTTGTCCTTGAACATCTAAAAGAAATAGTTTTACCGATGTAGCTGGCACATATTTGCTTGTACCTCAGTCCTCTGGTTAAAAATTACTAGTGGGTGTGGACAGCCTTGTCATCCTGGATGTTCCTGTCTTCCCCTGGCTCACCTTCACTGCTGAATAATCTGCAGCCTTTCATCTGTCAGAAAGGAAATGTTGTGAAACTCCCTGTGCCATCTCCAAGCTGGCTTCTCAGTTAATGAAAAGGGGAGTGTCTCCATGTTCCTGTGTGTTGACTAAGTAAATCTAGAAATGATCCTTTGGCTATCACTGCATTCCTTAATGGTTTTTATTTTTTGTGTGTGTGTGTGTGATTATCTGTTGAAGCATAGGAAATGTTGATAGTTAGTGGGGCTGAAAAGGACGCTGTGTCCTCGTGCTTGTTTTTGTAAATGAAATGATTTTGTGAACAAAAGAATAAATATTGGTTAGAACACTACAGTGCTTTGCTCATAATAAGCACAAAGTTGGGGTGTTCAGGAGATGAACTAGGCTTGCAAGTTCAGCATTCAGCTAACTAAAATAATAGATAAATAAAGGTAAAACAATGGTTTTCAAGCACCTGCTCTTCATCTAAAAATGTCATTGAAGGTATTTGTGCTTGTCACTGAAGGGAGGAGGTCACTCATGAGCACAGGTAGATTGAACTGAGATGACTGAGGCAGTTATTGCATCTAGCTGTCATCCCCATTTCTCTTCTGGTGGTCAGCATCTTGCTGAAATGCTGGTGAAGCTGATCTTGAACTACAATGCTCAAAGTCCAAACCAAAGTTTACTTTCATGTGCCTTTCTGTAGACTGCAGTGCCTGTGGGTCATTTTGTTGGGCTGCCCCAGTGGCAGGGCTGGCAGTCTCTGTGAGCAGTAACTGCTCCAGCCATCTCACTGGTGTTTGAGATGAAAGCATTAATTGACTAATTTTAATTTATGGCAGCTGAAGATGTGGTCTTACCTTGTTTGCTTTCTACAGTCGTGTGGTTCCGGTGGGGAGATGCAATTTGGCCACTAGTGTGGGAGAACCGAATGATTAGATCTGATCTGTAGGTAAATAAATATCTATCAATAACTTGGCCTCTGTTGTCTACTCCAAACTTGTTTCTTTGTACAGAGACCACCGACTTTAATAACTAAGGTTCAACCTGTGGCTGTTTGAATAAGATCCTGAGTGAGCTTTTTCACTGTCACCGCAGCTTTGGAGTCTTCCCTCTGGAACCATTCAGTTATTACCAACATTCAGAAAATCATTGTTGCTCTCAAGCCGTAAATGTGGATGAAACATACACACAGAGTGAATGCTACAAACCCACGGGCTTGTGTGGCTGTTTGGTCCCTTTTGTTTGCCCGGCCGCTGTCCTATCCTGATGGCACATGGGGACATCTAATGGTTGAGAAACAGACCACAAGGAAATTTCCCATTGTATGTCTTGGCTGATGTTTTTATCAGAATTTATCTCTTCTTTGCCACTTTTCACCTTTAAAAAATTGTCAGTTTTACTGATTAACATGTTCAATTTACTCACTTTTAGGGGAAAACTGTAATCATTAGCTGTAATTTCAATCTTGTTAGCAAACTCTTTCTTCTAAGCAGAAGTAACAGAGAATACTCTGTTACCTAAGAATACTCATCTGCCTAGCAAGAAAGATAGAGGGATGACTTCACTGTGAAACAGAAATATTTTCAGTAGAGAAAATACTGGTTGTTGAACTCTGCTCAGTCTAGCACAGGAAGACTTAATCAGAAACAAGGACTCTAAACTGAATGAAAATTTTGCCACTAAAATAACTAATTTGTTTTGTTTTGGGTTTTATTTGGGGTAGGGTTTTTTATTTTTAATTTTTTTTTTTTAGTCTGGCATAGAGTCCTGAAGGAAAGTACTGGATCTTGCATTTCTTGATGTTTTCAAATGAGTCCTGTATGCGTTTTTGCAAGATGAGCTTTAGTCAAACCTAAACTCCTACATTCAACCCAAGAGTGTAATATGTGGTTTAATGGAGAATGTAATGCAAGAGGCTAGGCTTAATCTTTTAATGGGCCTATCTGGCTTTAAATTTATGAAGAAACGTTTGGTGTCTTTTTGTGCATAAGACTCTCCTGACTGCAGGCTTGGTTGGCACATAGTTTTGTGATTCCTTTGACCAGTTTCTTGTCTTTTTGCTTTGATGGAGCTCTTTATATTAGCAGGGATTCTGTCTTTTCGTGCTCATCTTTAGGTTCTTCTCCTGCCCTACTCTGTACTTCAACTCAACCATTTTATTTTCCAGAAGGGATGAAGGATACTGACGTTAAAATGTACTCAAGACAATACAACCTTCTTTCTACTTTGGTTCTTGTACATCCTAAACCTGCACGTGGTGTCCAGATGTTGGCCTACAGATGTCTGTAGCTATTGAACAAATTCCTACATAGCTCATCAAGTTTTCTATCCAGATCTTTATACTGTGAGGAATCCTTCAGGTTACCACAGTTGCAGGTTACACAATATGTGTGGATGTTCTGCTACGGCTTGGGGAGGCAATCACTTGGCTGATTACTCATTGGAAAGCAGAATAATTAATAATGTTAAATCAAATATAACCTAATCTAAAGGCGTAGCTGATGATGTGCTTATCAACATACTTTGCTGATTTTTATCAGGTGGAAAGTTGTATCTTCGAAGATTAAAGGAAAGAAGAAGAAATCTTAATATTCAGTGATGAAAGTATTGGTGGCATCAGTGCAATCTGCAGTCCTAACACAATATTATTTTGGAAAATGAATTCTCTGTTTCAGAGTATTAGTGAACATGCCTGAGGTTTTACTGTTGAACAGAATAACTTGTGGAGTCCATCCTCATCAGCCCTAATCTGGCTTTTGCATGGCTCTAAAAAATCTTCACACCAGCAGAGAGCCAAACAGGGTTGCCAGGCTCCAGAGAGGTGCAGGAATCCATCTGGGCAGGTGAGGTTTTATGGTCAGGCCCTGAAATTAGCTATGATTTGGCAATCGGTAGCAAAAGCAAGAAATGAAGCAGAATTGTGGGATACTGATAGCAAGAAATCAGAAAATGAGCTCAAATTTAGGGACCTGCCTGTCTATCTTCCTAAAGCACTCACTGCCATTGCCTGTGCTGGGCTGGAAATGAACGTGTGAATGCAGTGTATTACATCAGAGCACAGGGTGGTGTCTCAAATAGAGGCCAAAGCAGAAGCTGTTGATGGAAAAATGGATTTATTAAATGTATATTAAGGGAGGAGAAGCTTTTTTATCTGAGATATTTAAAACTAATGTAAATAATTACATATGTTTTGGTCCCCTGATTTGCCAGGGCAAGGAGGAGTAAATAGTAGATTACTAAAATAAAGCAAGATTAAGACAGATTAAGTAGAAAAGCTATTTATAACATTTTCAAAGAATTTCCATTCTTGTGTCCTGTGGAAATGAAGAAACTTGTTCAGTCACTGGATGAAGGTGGAAATCATGATCAGTAGGAGCTGTGTTTGTTGATGGTGTTTGTTTGTCTGATTTTTAACTGTGTGATTAACAAAGCTTGTGCTGGGAGCAAAGCTTTCATTTTTACAATTGCATTCAGAAATTAAAAGCCTTAAATGACTGAAACTTAAGGGCAGTTAGACATGCACTTTGTGCAGTGTCAGATCATGATATTTTTTCTGGAGGGATAGTTCTTTTATGACTTACATATCAAACATCTCATTCATACTGGAACATATGACTAAAACACACAGAACTGTGCCAGGAAGGGGCTTTTCTAGTTAACATCTAGGCAGCACCAATTTGAGGAAGGAAAAATTATAGATAGATTAACTGGAACCAAGTCACAGATTTCTAACTAGAGAAGGTTACAGGCACATGCAGTCAAATATGACATCTGTTGGATTAAAGTATTTGTGAAATGCAAAGGTGGCAAATTTGATTCAGTAGGCTTTGATGGTGCAGAGCTGCATAGGTCTTTGCATATGCACTAGTTCAAATTCAAACCTGACAGAGCTGAGGTCTGACAAGACACCTTGGATTTTTTCCTCTGACTTCATACCCTTGGCTTCATTTTCCCCAAGAAACTTTCCTCACTGAAGAGGACCTCATCCACCTTCTCCCATTAGACAATGCCTGGCCCTACAAATGTTTTCAATGTGCAATGCAAGGTACTCATTCAAAGACTGGTGCAAAATATTTATAGCAGGTCCTGAAACTTGAAATAATCCACTTATTTTTCTTTATTAATCCTCATCTCAAGCTGGTTTTGCACTTGGTTTTGAAGTTTTCTTTGTTTAATCCATGTGTCTGACCAGTGCCTGCTTTTATTGGACTATGGGAACACCTCAAGTACACGTGAAAAACAAAGGCAAGGTAGAGAGAGGCAATGTAATTTAAGGTAGTATAGGAGGCTTGTATTCAACTCCCTGTTCTGCAACAGGTTTTGTACATTCTGTGCTAACACTCTATCTACTGATTAACCTTCCTCTTTGAGCCAACCCTTGATTTCTTTGACTGAGTGCTGCTCAAAAGTGTTGCTTTTATTTTAAATATCTATGAGTGAGCACCCAATTTAATTGAAATGGGAAAAGAAATTCAAGGGTTCTCTCACAATTCATCTTTAAAGTGATTCTCCATTTCCCAAGGCCAAAGGAAGTAGAAAAAACATTAGACTTTTCTGCCTAAAATTTGCTTCTCAAATTCTGTCCTTTTACAGATGAAATACCCTTCGGTTCTCTTTTCTTTGCCACACAATGAAAAATTTCCTTAAGAAATCCTATGCATAGCTTTTTTCACCAGCCCCACATTCTTTTTGTCTTACACGCCCTGGATTTAATGTGCAAAGACAGAGACACTTGTAAAACCTTGCTTTGGCACAGTAAAAATGGCAAATCACTGCAAAGTGGGCAGTAGAAATTTTCCTTATGCAATAGCTGTAAAGGAGGCAAACTGTTACCATCAGCACAAATGATGCAGTTGCCACCCTTGTTTAGAGTTCCTGAAACACAAACCTTTTCACCATCCCCCTGTATTTCAGAGAGCCAGAGTTCTCTGCTACAGCTATGGGCCCTACATTAAGTTTTTTCTCAGAGGCATTTGCAGCAATTCCAGAACAATTTGTGTCAGTGGAAATTCTGTGGTGGGATGAACACAGTGCTCCAGCCAGAGTCAGCACTTGAAGTTATGAGGACCAAAATAATTCTGGGGTTTCTCTGCCACCAGCATAGAGAGGAAAGTGTCATGGGGAGGCAATTCTGACTTTTTCCATCTCCACTAAGTACAGACCAAGTCTTCAGCCTGCATGAGATGGGATGAATCCAAACCTTGCTGCTTTTGTGAGTGCAGTTTTTAATCCTGTGTCCATCAGCAAGCTGAGAAGTCCACAAAGTGGAAGGAAAGCTCTTTGTATCCCAAGTCTTGAAAAGAAAAGTAAATACTCTTTTGTACTTTAACTTATTTTCTAGACTTTAGAACAGGATTCCTAGCCTTGTTTTCAAAGAAAAAGAGGAATATATTACAACACACTGCTTAAGTGTGTCCATATGTCTTATGCTGGTACATTTTGGACCTGTTTGCTGACTCTGGTCGTAGTGGAAGGGAACAAAACTGTAAACATAAGTAGGTTCTTCTAAGTGTAGTGAAAATTATTGGTTAGATCAAAAAAAGATTATCCTTAACTGTGGGAGAAGTAGACAATTCACCCTGGAGAAGGCTTCTGTAGACACCTCAGACGTGGGAAAGCTTCACCCACAGCTTGTGTCACGGGCAGTGATGAGACCCAGCCACAAGGTGCAGATGCCTCAGAAACCAGCTCTCAGGAGTACTGGTGTTCATGTTGATACGCTTTGGAGCAAAGGAAGATATATAACATCTCTGTCTCCAGTCCTTAAATATGACCATATGCATCAGGACCCACAGGTTAGGTCTTCTGAGAAGATCTGGGTTTAACAAAATAGCAAGTGAAGTTGAGTTAAAGGGGTCCAACCCAAATGTGAATTTCCCAGCTTCCTGTGAATGTCTGCTCACCTTGACTTCAAATCCACTGAAACAGTCTTGGGTAGCACCAGATCAACACTGGGTCAGGGCAAGCCTCACACATGGGTGAGCACCTGAGCACACATGGGTGTGCATCCTGGCTAGCACAGTCTCAGCAATTTACTTCCAATTCATTGATGCATATCGATTGAAGAGAAAATCTGCAGAACAGTTGCCTCTGTCTTTCCTACTCCCTTAACTTGTAGCCTTCTTTCTACGGAAATATTTTTCATAGCAACTTTTCCTAAGGGTTGTCTTTCTAAATTTGGCAGGAAAAGCCTACATAAGCACTAAACCAGTCATTTTCTGCAGCAAGTTCTGGCACTTTCCTCCAGCCAGAATGAGTATTATTATTTCTTGTTATATTTTCCTTAAGTTTTGCTTGGTTTATTTTCCCAGATGTAAAAATGTTGTCAAGCTGAGGGAACCCGACAAAACCCCGTTCTATGGCAAAGGAAGGACTAAATGCTGGCAGTGATGTCTGAGATGGGTTTGGTGCAGATGCTTTTAATCTGGTGTTTGGAAGATCCCACAAAAAAAAAGGAACAAATCCCACAAAAGGAAAAATTGTCTCTTTAAACTACATATAAAACCTAAGAGCCAAACGGATGTGTGATACACAAGTTATGAGCCATGGGTGAAACTTTAGGATCTTAAAACTATTTAAAACTCTTGTAAATGTTCAAACTGTAGACTCAAGGATATTTATATTTTGAATTTTGCTTCTTCTACAAAGGATGACTTTTGTTTCAGTCAAAAAATCACCTCCTGGTTTACTAAGTCTGTTCCCATTGTGTTGGAGGCAAATATGCCATAAAAAAGTATTTAGTAAATTTATCAAGTTCCGCAAAAATTCTGTTTATGCTTTGGGGTTTTTCCCATGGAAATGTCTAGAGATTAATTTCTCTGATAGATAGATTTTTTTTCTTTCAATTTCCAAGCTGACTGTATTCATGGCCGGTGTGTATGTCATTGCCTTTTGAGTCAACAAAATGTCTTCAGCTTAAATGTCTTTTTTCACTCTGTAGTTCAGACCAACAGTTATAAGGAAAAAAGTTCTATTCCTGACAATCTGTTTGATTGGAATGAGCAAAAAAAGTACCTGTTTGCCTGTCCATTCCCATTTTAATTTGCTTTGAAAATGTGTGGCGGGAATTGCACACATATTCTCGCTTTTTGGTATGGTGGCTTTAATCCCTCTTCATTTTTTCCTTGAAATATCACATCCCATAACAGTTTAGGACATTATCCTTTTTCACAGTTGTAACATATTGGTTGATTGTATACACAATATTTTTGTCTCTCTTTCCTTAGCTTCTATTCATGACAAATATTAGTGGTGTTTATTCCCAGCTGTGGGACCTTGCATTTATACTATTGCTCAGTCCATCTCTATTATTCCAGGTTCTCTTATTCTCCTTGTATGATAGTCTTGTCCCATGCAGCATAGGCAGTGCCTTCTATCTCCACATAAAAAATTTCTCAGTTAAAATATTGTCTGGGGGGTAATGATCTGCACTCCAATTTATTTGCATTTCTCAAGTTTCCTTTTTATCATAGTCTTTTGCTTTTTCTCCCAAAACAGCAAGTGAAGGTATGCAAACCCTTATTTTTTCATTTCCCATTTTCCTCAGTTTAAATAATTTTCAAGGTAGCAGCTACATGCTAAATGTTGTCTGTTGTTCTGGAGAGTATTACAGCACAATTGCACCTTCTTGTTGAACAAGCCTGTTTGTTCTCATAGATAGGGAATATCTATTTATCTAGACAAGGAAGGAGGAAAGAGAAGGACTTTGGAGCACCAGCTCTTACGGCCTCACCCCACGCAGAGCACATCAGGCTGCTTTCAAAGGGACTGTAAGAACATGCCTCTCACTCCAGGCCTTTATCCTGAGACTGTGGTGGGTACCTCTACTGGGATTCTTAAGAATTATTCTTCATGAGTTCAGCCCATAGAATCATAAAATAATTTGGTTCAGAAGGGACCTTTAGAGATCATCTAGTCCAACACCCCTGCCATCAGTTTGCTTGGAGCCCCATCCAATCTGATTTTAAATATGTCCAGGGATGGGGTATTTACCACTTTTCTGGGCAACCTGTTCCAGTGCTTTACCACCCTCATTGTAAAAAAAAAATTCTTATATCTAGTTTAAATTGACCCTCCTGCAGTTTAAAACCACTACCCTTTGTCCTATCACAACCGACCCTGCTAAAAAGTTTGTTCCCAAACATCTAAAGATCATCACTCCATACTGGGCTGCCAATATGTTGGTCATGCACTGCAATATCAAATTCCCACGAAGTTAGCTCTTTTTCTTTCTCTTCCTATAAACTCTGTTCTTGTCATGGCACAGCTGTGTGTAAACATGCACTGTCTGATAATTGTTTGGTGGCTGTAGCAACATGTTCCTGCCACATAAACTACACAAACATAACCTTGTCACCCTCTGATGCTCTATCAGCACTGACTTTCCGTAAATCCAGTTATTGCTCATCATATTTTTATATGATATTTGGTTTCCTTCGCTTCCTTCTTCCCATATTTTGCTCATTTCCAAGCATACATATGCATTGTCCCTGCTCTTCTTTGGGTTTGTGATACCACCCTAATTGAGCCCGAGACTGCCATGTAGCTGTACAATGTCGAGAGCTGGTGCAACCCCTGGTGTGCTGCCAAAGCTTCTAGGTGTTACTGAACTACAGAGGAAAAGAGATAATGACGGTGTGGGAGGGTAGAAAAATGTATGGTGTGGAAAAAATTTCCCTCTCTTTTGTATTAGCCTGAATCTGTGTTAAAAGTAGCAAATGTAGAAAGAGTTTCTATGCTCATGTGGGAAACAAACTGAAAACCAGAATTTTTTGTGAGTTTGGGTTAGATGGCAAAGTACTGAATGGCTGCAAATATATCTGGTGTTTAAATGAGGATGGTGCTGATGACTGCTCCACAGTATCAGCTGTATTGAGTGCATTAACCTCATTACGGGGGATGTTGAAAACGTACGGAGCCTCTTCTAAAAGCAGCTCCACTTAATAGATAAACCATGTTATTGGAGGAAAAGATCTCTTTTATCATAGACTCAATCCAGCTTCCTGCTGCACCTGGCAGCTTCCTTTAGATAAACGACATGTTCTGAAGGGATGGGAACCAGGTGGCGTGTTTGGAATAGGAATGAGAGTGCCCTTCTTTCCCAGTGACCTGCAAACCCAAACCACACAGGAGTGATAGTGTGAGACACTCTGTCCTATTGGCATGGGCTTGAGATTTACATGCACTGGGTATCTTGGTTGTCTTGCATACTGCTCTATCCACAGATAATGTTCTTATCCTTCTTTCTGCTTAATTCAGTCATTGTTTTTCCAATTCCTTACTGACTTTCCTGCCTGCAACTCCATACAACACAGATGGCTGGTACCACTGTAAAACTGATAGCAGTGAGATCAGGATATAACTCCTGCAGACCTTTTCTGAGGTTAATATAGGTGTGAAGCACAATTTCTGGGAAGTCCTTGAAATAAAGTACACTGTGAGGTTCTTAAGTCATCTTCCCGCCTTTTTTTCAAAGGGCTTTGTGGCTGGCAGCCTCCTGTTAATCTGCTCTGTTTGAGCTCCAGCAACATACAAGCCAACAAAGGCAATTAAAGTCTGCAGTAATGATCAACTCTGGGAAATGATCGGCATGGATTAAAGCAAATCTAAGGGGTAATTGCTTGGCAACAAGTTCCATAACCCTGAGTGTTAAGTACAGGAGGGGACTTTGAAACCCTGGTAATTACATCAGAAAACCTGTTTGTATAATGAACATTGTTCTTTTAGCTTGATTGAACTGAAAAAAAGTTATCCTTTTAAAAGAATCCAGTATTTTGTTTGCAGGAGATTTTATCTACCTGAGATACTGCTACAACTTTATTGCCAAAATATGCGGGTATATCACAATCTTTGATGTATGCAACCTGAGACAGGGAAGTGCTGCTCTGCTTTGCTGGTGAGGAGGATAAGGTACAAAGAGGCTTGGCCACACACCCAAATGGGCATAGGAAGTTTGTGGAAAGACTTCATTTGACCCAAATTGGCAAGTCCTGAATATCCAACTTCTGAATTTTCAGTTTTATTTGTGTCTGTTTGTGTTGTTGTTTTTTCCTGCACCTTTGCTTCTGGTAAGTATGGAGGAGAAACCTGTGGTCACCGTTAAACAGCACCGTGATTTATTGCTGTCTTATGCAATGTTTAGTGTGCACCATCAAGGGAGTTGCTCACGGGGGTCACTAACATAATGTTGATAAAGAAAGGCACAGCTTATGCCCTGAGAAGGGAAACAAAGTTTGTATTCAACCAAGAGTAGGAGGCAGAGGTGAGGAGGTAAGGAGGTTGATCCCTGTACAGATAGCCCAGTCCTCTGATCATTCCTGTTTGGGTTCTCTGTGGAATTTGGAGCTAGTTCACAGGCAGATTGAGGTGGAACGGCCATTGCCCCTTTTGCCAGGATCAGTTGGACAGGACCATTACAGAGATCTGGACAGCAGGAAGGTTTCTGGACAATCATCTTTATGATATACACATGGCATCATAAGGGTTTTTTGTTTGTAGGTTTGTTTTTGTTTTCTTCAGCTGTCTTAAACTATGGGTATAGAGGCAAATAATTTAAACTCTTAAATGTACTCATGCTCTGCCAGCATGGAGTTTGTATTTCCTGAGCCACTGGGTATTTGCAAGTAAACTCTTCCTGTGCTCTTCTGGTTCACTTTCAAAGAGGTGATTTATGAGCAGTTGGATCAGTAGTGGATGAGCTGGCATGTCACTATGTGTCATGTACCCCTAAATCACAATTTTAATAAAGAATTCTCAGGCACATAAATCTTATTTAGGCAAACTGACATGAATAATATTTAAAGATTTGTACACACTGGTTCTCAAATGGTTAGGCATGGATTAGAAGGGCCCTCAACTGAGGATTTCAATAAAATTTTCCAGTGTGGGAAAGGTTCAGATTAAATAAAGATGTGAAAGTGAACTTTATTATGTTTGGACCACAGTGAAGGTCCTCTAGTGTTGGAGAGCTAAGAACATCTTGCAGATCAGGGCGAGGTCCATGATTTTTAGATCTCCACATCAGGAACATCTAATATAGCCAAGGGAGATCTAGTCAAAGCAGTTAATAGAACTGGAAAGATGCAATTAAAAATGTAGGAAACTAATGAGGTAAATTGTGTCACCATCTTCATTAATTTGTTTGTCTAATGCTTTGCTGCATGTAAAGACATTTTCAGGCGACCTGCCCAGATACAGACATATACTTTGGTAGATACACATCAGCTTTTGTGAATTCCAGCTCCAGAGTTTTGTTTTGTTTATTTTTTTGTTTCTGTTTGGCGATTTTTAAAATCTTTTTGTCTGTTCTGTACATATTTAGATGTCTGGGGTGATAATTAGGGACTTGTTGCTTTTGCCACTCAGTGAATAACAATTTGTGGGTTTGTTTGTTTGTTTTTGTCATTTGCTGTTTGGTTTTGCTTGTTTTGTTTGTTTTAATTGTTTTCTGTTTTTTAAACATTTTCCAAGCACTGTGTTCTCCAGGTTCCCCAGGAGAAGCTGTTCCAGGAAACAAGCTACAATCTACTCATTTTCATAATCACAAAATGAATAGTTTGTTTGATGTTTTAAGTATCCCCATAGTTTTCCACAGCTGATAATGTTTTAAACCCAAGAGACAATGGTGGTGTGCACGTGAGGAAGCCTTCAATATGTATTAGTTAGAAATATTTTAAAGATGTAAGGCCACTTGTAAACAGTAATTTCTTTAACAATATTGCAAGTAAATCTCCACATAATGAAAATAATTCCTCAGAAGTGTTTGGGTGGCATTCTTCATCCCCCTCTGTCTTCTTCATCTGTAGCTCCAAAAGCGAATTCTTCATTGGCCTGGGTGATCTGTTGTAAAGGTTGTGCTTGAGCCACCCACCCCAAAAGTTGAACAGGATTCTTGTGATAGCAGGAGCAGCAATTGTTCCTTGATGTTGTTATGGGCTGGAGTTTTACTGGTTGCATGCCAGCAGCAGGCTGTGTATGGGGAACAGCTAAAGGGTGATACACTTTCTCATGGAGGAGTTTAAAGAGCAGAGAGAGAGAGAGAGAGAGAGAGAGATCAGACAAAAAAAGAAACCTGATCTTTGCTGAGGGCATGTGCAGATGAGAATTTTTCTTCCAAAAATAACTGATTGCCAGATCATTTGAGTTAATTCATGTATTAGATAGAGGCAACACAGATACTCCTCTAACATTTATTCCAGGACTGAGGGGGGTCCGTGTTACCCTGTGGGAAGGGTAGCTCTAGCGCATTTTACTGTGCAAATGCTCTACTGAAGTTAATATAGAAAGAAAATATCCAGTTAGATGATATCCTACAAAGTATTTCAGGCATGTGCTGTCTCCCAGAAAATATTTTGCAAAGAACACACTACCTACAGTAAAATTTTGTATTACATATTATCAAATTAGCCACATTCTCCTAAAAAGAGATGTCCTGCTGCTGGTGCCTTCAGCTGTATGTTTCCCTTCTGCTCACACTGTATCTGATGTCAGGTGCTTGTAGCTCCTGGGTGAGCAAGCTCAGATCACAATTCAGACAACCAGGGGACATTTTTCCTGAGATCAGCAAGGCAAAGTGTCTCACCTCGCAGCCTCAGTTTCTCTGGGTGTGCTGCAGATGGATGGCGGGAGGATGTCGTCACTTGGAAGTGGGGACATGGCACCCTGTGTTCAGAGAGGGTTTGGTGTCAGGTACAGCACTGGCCACAGAGGTTCAGCTCTCTGTCTGTGTCTCAGCCAGGGGCTGAGGGCAGCAATTTGTGAGGACTCTGGAAAAACAAGTCCCCTTCTCATGGCGGGGGAAAACCTGTGAAATCCAACCCTACCTACCTCATTTGGGAAACAAGAGGAGGGAAAGAGAAAGACAAGAAATGGTGGGCGCAGACCCAAGCTCTGGAGGGTCTTATCCTTGGTCTAAAATCCTCTGGAGGTGCTTGTCCTTGGTCTAAAATGGTGTGGAACAACTGAGATCCTTCGTGTAGCCCTCTGAGAGGAGGGCAAGTCAATGAGATACAGGCACACGTCAACGGGCAGAAAGACTTGATAGGAATTTGAGATTTTGAGGTGCTGAATCCCTCCTAAAACCACTAACTTCTGGGAAGATAAGGTTGCTCAGCAAATTCTGGCCCAAGGGAACTTTCGTAGAAGAAACACCATAGGCAAAGCAGCAGAAAATTCCAAAACCAGATGGTGTTTATTGCTTTATAGTGGAGCCAAACAGGAAAGGGGGAGAAACCGAGAAGGAATAAGTAGCTTTATCTCAAGTCTTTCATCCAAATAGCTCTTTAAAATATGCATTTGGATTTTTTTTTTCACAATATATCTCCTTTGGTTTTATTTGATACTTCATTTTTTTCCCATCTCAGTTTTATTCTAGTATCTCTTTTGCTAGTGGAAGAGAGGGAAAGACATTCAGCCCGGGATTATTTTCTTGATTTAGGTTGAGCAGGCTAATTGTATCCCTGGGATTATTGCAGTAACTTTTTCAGACTTAATCTAGGAAAATTTTTCCCCTGTACATGTATATATGACAAACATAGGTGGCTGAATACCACATTAGTAAGAATTTCCTACTAATGTACACCCTCTCCCTTCTCTCCCCATCATGTTATCATTTTGTTAATTTGTGGAATCAATCGACTATTTTATAGAAACTGTAAAGATTATGATTAAGCATATAATAAAGACAAATACTTTTAACTGCATCTCACTGGAAATCTTGGCAACTCTTCTTTCCTTGCTGTCATTAAACAGCCAGTGAGTTAAAAAGCCAAAATTACACCTCAGCCTTTCACTTTAGCAATTAAAAAATTCTGAGTGAAATTATCTGTGTAAGATTAGAACTTCATATCTTAAAAAATACAAATATTCACTACTGTCTAATCTTGTTTCAATATTGTGGTTAACATTTGGCCAGTACTTTTATCTTTCCTGGAAAAGTCTATTTATATCAACATTTTGGTATTTTAAGGAATATCAGGTTACCTTTGTGTAAATTTCTACTTCACATTCAAAGACATAGCATGAAGAATGATAGGTTTTTCTGTTGCAAAATTTTGGTGAAATAAAAACTAAAATTTCTGTTGAAATGTTAAGTTTTTCCTGAAAGTCTTCCTCTCTTCTTTCCTCTCTTCTGTCTTAGCTACAGACTGGTGAGCCTGACTTCTAGGCTGAATGAAATTCCATTGCATCTAGAAATGGCTCAATTTCTTCCTCCGTTGCAGATAACACCATCAAAAATGATCCAGCAATACAATTTTTTTGTTTGGTGAGTAACCAATTGTCATCTCAGAAGGACCAGGGAATTAATCAGATAGAATCCACACTTCCAGTTCTTGACTTGTATGAGAATGAGCAATATCAAGTCATAACCTCTTGACTTAACATGGTCAACTGCATCTGGACCAAACACAAGACCAAGAAGCTGACATCATCAGCTATTTTTTAAGAGGCTTGTGTAAAATGAATTGGTGATTTTAGTGAAGTTGCTGAGACACCACAGAACCAGTAAGTTTTAATCAACTTAAAAGTAAATTAAAGGAATATTTTCCTCTTACTGACTTAGCAATAAGAGGCATAAAAATGTCATTGAAATAACCCTAGGATAGCCTGCTAGCAATATTGATGTGGAATTCTGTATTTATAGAGGTGTAATATGTAGACATTTATTGAAGACAGGGAAGATTTTGAACCACAGACATAGATCATGTCAGAATATCCAACAGCGACAAAATAATTATGCTTGTGGCAGATATCTGAAAGTGGTCATCAGCAAAGCCAAGACAGCATCAGAGCTGTGATCTTAACTTTTCCATTTTACTTTATTTCTCAGAGGAATGGCAGGAACATTAAAGTTAGTGGACCTGCCCCAGTGATGGATTTGCCACACAGAGCACAAGAGCTGAATGCACTCTCAGTTATCAGTCCAACTTATGTCTCAGTTTTAGGAAGACAGGCATAAGAATGTGCATTAACTCCCCTCATTTTCGGATTAAATCATCGACACAAATTTAAAAGACCTGTTAAATCTATTGTTTTCAAACTGTATATTTTCTATTACTGTAATTTGTAACCAGTAAGAAATTAAAAAAAAAAAAGAAATCTCAGGTTGACGCAAAGCTGTCACTTGTAATTCAGGGAGATAGGATTAGTTTATTTATTTACAGATGTACAACCAGTTAATTAAGATTTATCTTATCTCCATTTTAATAACAGCTGTGGTTCTACAGTCTGTGTTTATGATTAAGTGTGAACGTTCAGCAATCCCAGAATCAGAGAACAATTGGAATGGATGTCTTTGGGCTGGGCTGCTGATTTGAAATGTCTTGAAAATGAGTTGCAATATTACCTTGCAAAATTATCATTTAAAAGCTTTGCCTAGGCATATGCTTGTGCAGTGTTATAAAGAGAGTTATAACAAGAGCATTAAAATTTATCTAATTAGAGGGAGATCCCATATTTTCTAGAAGAAGATTTTCTGCCAATTTTTCTCAGAAAAATGTTATTTTGATTATGTTTTCTATTTTAAATATAGAAAAGATTAAAGGAAATATACTTGTTCTCAAATGGATAAAATCACAACACATAAAAGTGAAATTTCACATTTCAGGTTACAACATGTTTAGTGTTCAGAAATCGAAAATAAGACTTGGGCTTGAAAGGTGTCCTTCCTTTTAGCAATACTAGTCTTGTGCTATTAATTATGGAGAAAGAATCTGTTATCACACTGACAATCAATTAATGAAATAGATTGCTGCCTTGTTGAGAATTTGAGACCTTTTTGTCTTTTTACAGCTTTATTCTCTAGGTGCTTTCTGAAATCATGAAGGTAACCATCAGGGAAGTCTGTGAATGAAATGTTTCTTTCCAGTGGCTGATTCTATCCCATTCCGTAGACAGAACCACTTGGACAATTGAATCAAGAGCAAGGATCCTGTGAACAGGTCAGCAAACTCCTTGAGAATGGTTGGAAATGTTCTACCATGTTAGATGAAATTGCATTAAACTTTGGTTTCAGGTGTCTTGTCATTTCCATGAAGGGTGGGTGTCACTCCCCTTCTCTTGGTTATACAGCCTCAAGATTAATGTTTGGACTCGATGATCTCAAAGACCCTCTTCAACCTAAGATTCTGCGACTCCTCTGTCTCACTGACTTCGGTCCTTGAGTCTCCTTCCTCTGAGCTCACTAAGCCTACAGAAACTGCTATCTGATCTTTTCCTCCCAACCTACAGCACAGTTTGTGCTGGGTTAGTGAAGTGAATTGGTGAAAGGAGTGGCTCAAAGACAACAGAGCCAACCTAAGATAAGAACAGGAGGAGGATGAGTGGCATAGAGAGGAGAGAGAAGATGGGGAGAACCACAGTGTCATGCCAAGGTGTTGACAGTGAGTTGTTAGGTTGGCTCACCCCAGCTTATGGGACTGCACCCTAAAACCTGCTCCTCTGAACATTTGCCCTCAAGTCTTTTCCTTGCTCTTTTCAGTACTCATATCAAAGTATCGAATTTTTTTTCCCGTGTGGTCCTCAACAGTGTCATAATCCCATGTACTAGCACCACCAGAAAAAGACATCAGGAAATGCCATGCAAAGTTTCAGTGATAAATCACTAAAATGCCAGAGAAAAAAATTGAGATTTTACAAGAACTGAAGAGAATAGTGGAGTTAAAATGTATTTGTCACTCTCTAGTTGTATTTTAAAACCAGAGAAATAATTCAACAGCAGCTTGGATTTTAGCAGCTCATATCTCGCCTGCACTGGAGGAAACCTGGAGAAGAGGGGGATTGTTAAACAGTGTTAAGGGAATGCTGTTGTTAATGAATATCTTTGAATCCTCCTGGGCAACTGAGACTATAACACCCTCACAGGGGAGATGGAAAATTGGAGTGAGCATCAGCAATGTTGACAGCTGAAATTCACAACTTAATCTGTATTTGGTTAAACTGAGACAGTAGGTTGCCAACTGTGGTGTCTGCTGAGTGGTTCTGTGTCCATGCTGGAGATGGTATTTGCTGCTGGCAGGAAAGGTGGGAAGCCAAGGGAATCGTCTCCACAGCTGGCAAGGCAGGATTTGGCCGAACTTGTCTGCTGAAGTCCTAAACAAAAGAAGACCTCTTAGACAACCAGTGTTTATGTAGTTTTCAAAGATTTATTTATAATTTTAAGGGAAAAAAACCATAGGGCAGGAGGTCAAGATGACTTGCATAAAGCTGTAAGCAGCTTTTTCTTCCGTAGGCTTTGGTTTCATTAATTCAAGGTGTTTACATTTTGCCATAGAGCATGCACTCCCCAAACAGAATATGCACAAACTGCTTCAGACATGAAGCTTGCAACAGATCAAGACATGGTGGTGCAAGAGGTCATCCTTCAGTCAAAGATGGTTTTAAAGTAAGCTATTTACATTTTTCCCCATGGTCTATGAATCAAAATCTGATTATTTACAGAATCTCAGCTGAAGGTCAGTGACTTCTATAACTGCATTGGCTGATTGACATTAGACATAACTGATTTTAAGACCAAATAGTCTTAAATGTTAGGTAAAAATGTGGAAACATCTTGTATGGACAGTTAAAAATTAATTTACCCTCTATTTGCATTTGAAGTCAATTTTAGGCCATTAGTATGAAGTGAAACTGATTCAAATAAAAAGGTTCAAAATAACATATATACTTAAATCAGTGTAGGTTCAGGTTTAAACCAGGTCTTGGATGAAAGGCACAGCAGCAATGTGTTGTACTTACGAAAAAAAAAAATTGTGGTGATTGTTTTATTATTCATCTTTAGCACAAACCTACCCTTAGGGTATCCAATATAAGAAATGAATCCTTTCTCACATATCAGTCCCCCACTATAAAAAGAAGCAAGCAGATTTAGTATTTCACTGGCAATAAGTCAAATGTTGCTTAAGATATAAGTCAGTGCCATTTGACACAACTGATAGTTTCCACTTGAGTAAAATTCATAAATGTTGCCAGCATGAGATCTGAACAGGTTTTTAATCTCTGGAGTCAGTGGCAGGGCAGCCTGGGGAAAACTAGGGTTATTTTGAGTCTTATGTTTGCCTGGTGAATAAGAAGGACGTTTTTGAATTCTTTGCCTGAGAGCTAGCCTGATATTTATCCATCTATCATTGTCTGTTTTTCCTGTGCATTCCTGTTTTATTCAATTGTGAGTTGCTCTGTCTTTTTTAAAAAGGACTTGTGTGTTTTCGTGAGTAGCCACACTTAATATTGTAGTTCTCTTCTTTCTGAGATGGAGATTGTAATTGCTTATTGATGGCCTATTTGTATGCTAATGTTGCTCAATAAAAAAAGCGAAAGCATAATTAACACTCCTGCTTCACCAAAAAAGAAAGGGAAAAAGAGAAGCTTAGAAAGGTCAGTGGATTTCACATGATAAATTACTAAATAGTGGAAGACATAGGATCCTACATCCTAGCATGTAATTCTTTCACTATTTATTAGCTATTATTTATTACAAATGCTGACTATACTTACTTTTTGGTAACTATTTTCTATATACAATGTATTTAGATATTATGACCCTGTGGTTGGTGGTATAATGTACTGCAGCCCGCCAATTTTCAGATGTAGTGGCTTTGAAGGGAACAGCACCTCTGTTTATTCTCCTATATTTCATTAAGGCACAATTCACTGAAAGTGCAGGTGGAGCTGGCTGGCTCTTAGTGTGGAGGCACGAGTCAGATGACCGAGGGTCAGATCTCTTTGCAAACATTCATGGAGTAGCAACCTGCAGCCCCCAAGGCAGAACAAGCAAAACACTTACCACTGGAGTCAGTAAGTGTTGGCAGAACAGGCTCCTTGCATACTTGGAAAGCAAAGAAAATTTAAAGCCCAAACTCCTGTGATATAGTTGGGTTTGTTGGATTTTTAGGTTATGCTGTCAGACATAGAATGAAAAAGAAAATTTTTGGGTAGATGGGCAAGTGTGGAGCTGGAGATGGTCAAACAGTGACCCTGCCCTGTTTTAATGTTGCCTTGGCTGTGAGATGAAGTAAATTGAGCTGCCTTACCTGAGGTGAATTAATGTGTGTAGCCTCGTGACTGGGGCTGTGTGGACCAAGTGTGATGTAGAGGTGGTTATCTCTGGTTGGACTGGAGGGCAGTCACAGCTTGCTGAGCAGCCACAACATGATTCCATTCAGCCGTATGACTGAACCTTCAGATGCTGTCCAGGCTTTAATGTTAGAATGACATCAAACTTCTAATAGGAAGGAAAAAAAAAATCCAAATTATGACCTGAATGGTTATACATAACTTTTAAATGTAACGTCTTATAATGGAGGTGACAGTGCCATAACACCACCGTCCATAGCTTCCTATAAAACACATTTTCTGAATTAATACTCACAAGTTATTGAATCGTAAAACTACTTCTTCAGGACAATTTTGTTTTGGTTTGTTTTATCTGCAGATGACAGAACATAGGAAACAGAGACTTTCCCAAGGTATAACTTTGCTTCTTTGAATATATTACAAAATACAGTCCTTGTATTTACTGTTCGTCATGTTGCTCATGGGAGGCAGTTGTTGCATAGTCATGGACTAGTTTTACAGTTTAAAACCAAATGAAAGACTATTCCAGGAAAAGTATTTTATTTCCGAAGAAAATGAAAGATAGCAGTAAAGTAATTAGAACATATGTTCGCATATTAAAAAACTAGCAAATGCAACCTCAAAGCACAGTGAAGTCAAGGATTACTTTAAATTTGCTTTCCCTTCTGTGACTGAGGTCATGGAAATGATATTTTGCTATGCTTCAGAGTCATTGATGTGTGATAACTGCATGTGGAAATTCAATTTATATGCTACCTTCTCTGCTAGTGTTAATAAAAATATTTCTTTAGTAGTTAATGGAGTTGTTTAGTAAGCACAGGTGAGGATTTATTTAACACCGTAGCATGTGACCTTTGTTTCTGGGAAAATATATCTGATAATGTTTGTGTGTTATTGTACTTAATTATCCTCAGTTAGAGGAACTTCGTACTGTTTCTTCTTTCCATTCTATGACAAAAGGCAAATGATGAGGTTTAGGATTTTAGCCTAGGCATAAGGAACAGTTATGCTGAGTCAAGGAACACTTGTATGAAATAATTGACTGTTTATATCCATTTGCAATTTATCCACAAGAACAGCACTGAAAGGTGACATTTATCTTACAAGTTTCTCATTCATTTCTGTACTCTGAACTCAACTTTCATGCAGCTCAAGTGCACGATACATGTACATGAATATTTATTATAGATGATAAAGTGTCCTTTTGACAGTATAATATACTTCACTATAAAAATAAACAGATTGTGCACGAGGCTGTCTGATTTGACTGGTGGCACAGATAGTACCTCACTTATCTAGTGCTTTTCATCACAAGATCTCAATGCCATTTACTGAAGAGGGAAGTACCATTATCCTTCCTTGGTAATTCCACATCCTTTAGTGGATTTAGCAGTGCTTGAAGATACTGAGACCTCGAAAGTCCCTCTCACAACATCCAGAATATTATTACTCAAAATTATTTTTGAAAATATTGGAACATTGTGGCACGGTAGCTCTTAGCATGTCAGTGACACATTGCAAATCTTAAAAATAAAAAAGGTGGGTCTAGTTCTGGTAGATGCATTCTAGCTGGAGACTCTTACTACCATGGTAGGCTTTTGTTCACTCTGGTAATCTTCATGGCATGGATGCCACAAGTTAGGGATTGCTCTGGTGAGGAAATTGTAGAGAAAAGGAAGAAGTATATGTAATGCAGCTCTATTCAAGCTGGACCAACTAATATTTCAATATGAAATACTGCACTCTATACCTTTAAGTGTGTCCCTTTCAGCATCTCTGAATTTTCAGTAGAGATGCTACGTTTTCTGAAACAGCTGAACTGCCTGATCCCCAGGAATTGCAGCATGATTAGATGATGCTATTCCCTGTCCCCCTATGCCCAGAGGACAGAGTTAACCTTTGAGTTTGTCCATGCCTGAGCTTTAATAAAAACATTTGTGAAGTTGATGCATTTGAATAGATTTTATCCAGTGAGTAGGAAGGAGCCTGTATTAGTGGTGCACATGAAATGTCACACTGGACAGAAGCCTCTGTTGAGCTCCAGGATTGATATAGTCATGCACTTCTCAGCTCAGCATTTTCTCAAATTCTTAAAAATCCCAGTACCCTCCTATTATTTCATTTCTGTAGTACTGTTTACAGTGACAAACAGAATGATGCCCTGTTGGCCCAATTTGATTTCATACCCATTTCTGGTATGAAATCAAATTACAATATCTTCATCATTCATGGCCAATTTAGCTCCCAAAAATGAATACAAACCAATACAATGAAATGAAAAACGTTACCAATTTAAGTGATTGCATTAGTGCTGATTACAGCCTTCAGGTGTTAACAGATTTGTTTTTAAAGTAGACTCCTGTTTTCAGTGGTTGCTGAAAGACCCACTTGTAAGGGTAGCTGACACATAAACATTTAATTATGAATTAAATTAGTTATAGTATATCTCTGAGCATATTTTTTTCTCAGTTCTGTTTTTCTTATAGTCAAGTGATTTGATGAAGAAATGAAATCTCTCCCGAATTTCAGTTTGGGTTCTCACTGCTGCTAGCACTTTCTGTTTGAAGTGTCAGCTCTTCAGGAATAGATTTTCTCTCTCTGCTATGCCAAACACAATGAGGTCCTTGACCTGGAAAGGCAGACCTTTGGGAACCTTCCCCAACACAAATAAGTGTTAGTAATAACAGGATGACATCCCAAGGTGCAGAACAGAATGTGCTGCGAGGTCCTGATTTACCAGCAAGGATCCCTGTGAGAGGGCTCTGGGCACACTTGTGCACTCAGGCGAGTGGCACCATGGCTTGTCTCATCACAGCCAGCCTGCTCAGAGAGAGAAGCTGTCTTCTGTGTGTGACAATTTTTTCTCACAGGGTCTGTTTTCTGAAAAGGTAGGAAAAGATGGGCGAGTGTCCCATTGTCTGTTTTGCTTTCCTGCATTCCTTCTTAATTCTGATGCTTGTCAACTGAAAAGATGGAACTCATTTGCAGATGCACATATTTTTCCTTCAAGTTCCTTTATCTTTCCGGCAGTTTTGACACCACTAAAAATTACATCCCAGGGAACATATACACATCTCTCACTTAGGCTCTCTGCTGATCTTCCTCCTGTTCTCCTTCTTCTGCAAATGAAAACAGAGATTTTGAAGGCTGGGGTCTTAACTGATACTATTAAGCAAACTCCTCAATGGCAGAAAGGAAACTGAATCTAACAGAGGTACAAACAGTGCTCTCTGCTGTACACTGAAACATCATGCAATGACTATCACTGCTGTGTATTTATGCTTCCCATGATTTTCAGAGTTTTGTCTCATATGATGCTGTGTTATGCTATAAAATTATATTATTAGTGGTAGTAGTAGTAGTCTATATAGCATGTCCTAGAAAAGAAAGAAAAAGGAAAGATGAAAGTAGCAGAAATTGCACTGACCAATCTGATCATAAAACGCCTGGAAAAATCTTATTTCAGGAGGAAGAGCTGGAAAAGGGGGTAGAGAAGGTACTTTCTGGTTTCCAGTTGTAACGTGTAATCCCCAGATTCCCAAAATCTGTATCTCATTTGAAAGCCTAACCACATTTGAACTCAGAGTGCTGTTTGCTCCGACCCACTAAGGAACACTATTGTGGCACAACATCCCAAGGTGCAGAATCCAAATCTGTCAGAGAGGGAAAAGGACTGGAACAACCATGACTTGAATATCAATCTGTGATAGGGGCAAAAATGCAATAGTTTAAGCTGTGGTCACTGTTTGGATTTTGACACAAACATATACAACCTTGTGCAGGTGTATGTCTTGGAATGCAGGATTTGGAGGGCTTCAGGCACTCGTATGTCCTGCTGCCCCCTGTTTTTCTACTACTACACTGGTGTTCATACAAGACTGCTGCAAATTATCTCTGTGTCTTTCCTTTCTTTTGACAGTGTTTTCCTCTTCTCTCTCTATCCTCAGAAAGCAGTGGGAGTTAGGTGTCGCTAAATCAACCTATTGTAGCAAAGCTGGGCTCTGTATGTTCCTGCACTCAGCAAGCAGAAGGGGAAATTCCATCAATGTCAGTAATGGTTTGCCTAGATTTCAGTGGAACTGTGCAAGGAATAAGCACTGCTCACTGTATCTGTCAGTAGAGATTAATTGTGTTTGTCTTGAGGGCGTCAAGTAGCAGAGAGGCTTTAGAAGAGAAAATGAGCACGTGTGATGGCTGAGCAGCTCCTGCAAAAGCATGGAGAGAGTGAGAGTGCTGGGAAGGACTGTGCTGTCATGGGAGTCAGGAGATGTTCTCCTTCCAGGTCTCCAGGTCATCCTGGTTACCTTCTCATCTCTAATCTCTCATCTGGCTAGGTGCTCAGTTTTCTGTTGTCTTGTCATATGTATGTACAAGACTGAGCAGAGGTGGTCTGGAGCATGGCAGGGCAGTACCACCATAACAAAGATATGAGGACCAGAAGTGCTGGAGCAGGCCAGTTCTGAACAATACCCCAGTATTTTCAGTCTGGAAATTCCTGAGGTAAGAATCTCTAGCCAGCAGGGCTGCTCTGGAAAGCATATGCCCAGCTTGTCCTCTCTTTTTTCTTCTGCCTGTTCTTAGCCCCTGCCAGGAATTGGATCTAGGACTCCATGGACTTCTGGTCCGACCTAGTGTAGCTGTTCTTATGTTCTTGCATTTTGTTGTTAACTCCCTGTATTTTCAAAATGTACTAGAGAGGAGGAGGTACTTTAAAGTCCAGTCATTCTTCCTAGGTAACAGAAGGAGACCCAGGGGAGGGTCAGAGGTTTAACAAGCAGAGATTGACTTAACACAGACAATGAAGTCAGCAGTATTCCTTACAAGACTTACTTATTAGTTGCATAAACCTTATTATCTTTCAACTAAATGGCTTTATATCTAATTTACTATCTGATAAAGGGATAGCCTGAAAACCAGTAGTTACTCAGTATGCTGCTTATGACTCCCTGCTTTTATTTATACTATAGCTTATCACTCAAGTTTGTCATTTGTCATAGACAAAAAAGGAAAGATAAAATTCTTGCTTCAGCTTTGCTGTATTTTAAAAATAAAGCAGATGATAGCAAATTCTTCATTATTGAGTTGACTGAGAAAAAGGGCAATTAGGCAACACATGATGGTCAGAGGGGAGCCTTACAGAAGCAGGGCCTATCCTGAATTAGTGTGATGTCATCCTGATTATGGAATTGAGATTTTTCGATGTAAACCAGAAGAACTTGTTTCAAAGAGAGAGGCTTTGATTTCTGACATTGCAATCTTTCTTCTGAGGTCAGTGCAGGATCTATATGCTTCCTTTTGAGCACAGATCGAGTTCCACACTCAAGCTTGAAGCCACTACTCTCCCACAGTCCCTCTGGGACACTTGCCCACAGGGGGAATAGCTGGGGTGGTGCTCGCTGAGCTGAGCTACCAGAGTGCCATCCTGTGACATCAGAGAGCTTACACCAAGTGGAGAAGTGGGATGAGCTTCTTTCTTCCTCTGCTGCGTGCATGCAGCAAATAATTTAGGAGCTTTTAGGCAGCTAATTGCTGATGTTTTTTAGCTGAAAATATTAATGCAGATTGTAGGTCAAGGAACACACTGTACCTTAGGTTGGTTGCTAGTCCACCTTCCCCTGCCTGAGGCTCCTCTCTGAAAAGATCAGGTTTCCTCATGCCCACTATCTTACTCACTTGGGGCACTCAGACAAGTGCATATGAGTCACCCATTTATATCCCAGAGTCACTTATCTTGCAGACTGCCACTAGACACCTCTACACCTCCCTAGCTTAGTGAGAATTAACAGCAGTAAATAAGTGCTCATATCCTGCCATTTTTCTGCAAGACTTGGCATTTTGGCTTAGAACAGCTCCCACCAAGGCTGCTCTGTTTTACCCTGTGAACAGGTGCATTTTCCAGTGGTTTTACTTTGTGAGCAGAGAATTCCATCAGAAGGGAGGAGAAGACAGTTGGATATTTTTTATTTCTTGCATTGCCATGACAGGATTCCTCAGATATAATTTTGGAGATTAAGCTTCCTGGAAAAGGAGTGTCTCTTAATATATATATGTGGATGGTATGAGGACTTACGTGACTTCAGTTCTTCCTTTATTTATGTTTCAAATTACTGGCTTTATAATCTTATTATCTGTGGGTCCTGTGTTATTTTATTTCCTTATGAAAAAGGAACATAAAGAGAAAGGTGCTAATATCTCATGACCTAATTTAGCTGGAGCCATGCTCTTCTTTAGCATCGCAATGGCTACGTCAGTGGAGAATTCCCAGGCCTAGTGATTTGTCACTCCTATATTTAGATTCCCAGTCATACTTATGTATATTGCACAAAACCAGTCCCACATCAGCTTTCACACCAGTCTGGGTGGAATTACTCTCTATTCTGCTCAAGCCTTTTATCCCTGAAGGAAAAAAAAGACAAGGGAACACTGAAACTCACATTATTTTTTATTTGTTATTGATTCACCTTTCTGATAGCGGTAGGTTGTGCACACTATCACCTTCTCTCTCTTCCAAAATGAAAACCAGCTGGCTTTTGACATTCCTGATCAGGTTTAGGAGTCAGCTAGGTGCCAAGTTTCGCTCTTCTTTGTATTATGCAACACTCCTACAGAGCCCTCAAGCAGAACATTAGAAGCCTACACAAGCTGAAAACCAGAGGTGTTTGTACAATGAGGCAGCAATTTTGAAGATTATGCCCTTGAACGTCAGTGCTTCTTTGCGGATGGGTCAGAAAGTTTTCATGTCCTTTTTCCCAGTACTGCAAGCCAGCTGGATGCAAGCCAGATCCTGTCTAGAAGCTGTGCATCGTAGTACTAGCCTGGGCCAAAAATTCCTTGCTAGTGCCAAGTCCTCTAACTCAGGCTCAGTGCCACATTGTTGCAACTGGACTTAAACATGTCTGTTTTCAAGGAACACGCACAGAGCAGAAGCAAGATCGTGGTGTCTGCCCTGACCGCCTGTGTTGTCTTCACTTTCTTCTGAGGGTTCTGCCCCGCATTGACTTTGCTTGTGCTTTCTGACTGGTACAGAATTGTATCCAAACAACCTGGATTGAAGAATTCTGGCAGTAGGATTGTCCTTTCTGATAATTAGATAAAAAGAACAGTTCTGTCTTCTTAGTTTCTGCTCTGTTGATAACTCAGACCCCAGAGTGTGTAGAAATATAAGGGGTTTAGAGGATCTGAAGACACAGGTTGCATTGATTTGTTCCCAAGCTATCACAGCTTATGTCCTCCTCAAAATTCCATCAATACTCCATCCAAAGAAGAAATCATAATGATTTTTTCCTCTGTCACAGCTGTGCTTTTAGTATGCTGATGGAAAATATGTTGGACTTTTGACTTATATTCTAGTTTGAAATAGATAGATCAGTTTATACCAGGCAGTGATTCGACTGGAAAACTCCTTACCACACCCAAAAGAAATGAAATGAGTAATTACAAATATTCTCTTTAATCATGGAAAAGAGCCTTGTATCCAAATTTATGCAGACTCCCTTAACGACATGACCAGGTTCTCCTTTCATCATCATCAGATTTGCTTTGTGTCTCTCAGTTAGCTTCCTTTAAGTTGCACCACTGGTTTATGCTAGAGTTATGGAGAGATCTTGTTCCCAGGCATCTGAGGAAATGCCTCCCTCTTCCTCTTTTTTTGTGTCTTTTGTTATTTCTCGTACGAACTGGTATCATAAATATTTAGGTGAAAATGGCTAATAGGAAAATTGCATGGTTTCTAAGTTCAATGAGCCATTAAATGGGTTCTAATAATCTCAATAAAAGTTTGGAATATTTAATAACGAGAATCAGACATATAGGTTGCTTGATTGCTACCAGACTCTCAGTAAATATTGTCAGTGGTTCGTACACTATGGGTTCCTCAACACCCTCAAAGAAGAGCCTCTGGGGATGGGGGAGGGAGTCAACCAAATCATGTGTAAACAAAGTGCTGTTCAAGAAAATATAGCTGGGTTTTTTGAAAATGCTGTTCACCATATGCTTCTTATCATCACTGTGGAAGGTTTAGAGGTTTTCCAGTAAGCAATTAGAGAACTAATCACACTTTGCATTTGTAATAATTTACACTTGTATGGCATATAACATCACAAATCAGAAATTTGAGATGTACAGAGTCACCTTCTCCAAGGCAAAGGCCCCTCACGTCTCAGAGACTGGGGAAGATGTTAGTTTAATCAAATTACATCAGGGCACAAAGCCAAGTGGGAAACTTTGGTTAGCAGCATCTCCCTCTAGAGCCCTTCTCTTCCTTGACTATATAGTGAATTTAGGAATTGCTTAATTAGGTAATTGAAAATTAGGTAAAGTTAGGGTCCTAATGTACATTGCAAGTCTCCTCTTTGCTCTGTCCAACTAAGAAGAATTAAATCTTTATCAGGCCAGGTGAAGACACTCAAAGGCCTGATAAGTTTTTCTGCAAAAAGTTTCTTGAATATATGTGAAAATCTTCTATACCTTGGTCGGTGATATGTGGGCCAAACTCACTAAAACATTTTTGTAATGAGCAGTCTGCTAATGTCATAGAATCGTAGAATGGTTTGGGTTGGAAGGGACCTTAAAGATCATTTCATTCCAACTCCCCTGCCATGGGCAGGGACACCTTCCACTAGACCAGATTGCTCAAAGCCTCATTCAACCTGGCCTTGAACATTTCCAGGGATGAAGCATCCCCAGCTTCTCTGGGCAGCCTGTTCCAATACCTCACCACCCTCATAGGAAGGAATTTCTTCCTTATATCTAATATAAATGTTCCCTCTTTCTGTGTGAAGCCATTCCCCCTTGCCTTATCATTATACATCCTCTCCAGCTCTCTTGTAGCCCCCTTTAGGTACTGGAAGGCCACAATGGGGATTCCCCATAGCCTTCTCTTCTCCAGGCCAAACAGCCCCAGCTCTCCCAGACTCTTTAGGAGAGGTGTTCCAGGGCTCTGATCACCTGTGTGGCCTCCTCTGGGTTCACTCCAACTGCTCCATGTTCTTATGTTGGAGGCCCCAGTGCTGGCCACAGTAGTCCAGATGGGGTCTCACAAGTGCAAAGCAGCAGGGGAGATACACCTCCCTCCAGCTGCTGGACACACTTCTTTTGATGAAACCCAGGATATGAGCCCAGTGTCCTTGTTGGTTGTTTGATCTTGTGACATCTGAAAGGTGGCAACAAAATGCCTCCATCTACGGGGACCCCCAACCATAGAGACCCCCATGCTTGTTTTATGTTCTCTAGAGGTCCCTTTCTGCAAGGTGGGACCATGTCTGTCCATCGTTACAGCCATTTATGATATTTGATGAGATAGATCAGAGCCTCAGGTGGTACAGCTGCAGGAAGCAATAAACTAGTTCAACATTCTCCTACCTCATATTAACTAGATAAGAGGTGCTCACATTAGCTCTACTGTACACCTTTTAAATCTGCAGTGGAGGAAGTGTGACAACAGGGAAAGGAGAGATGCTTGATCTGCCCTATACCATCTTGCTCTTATCTCCTTGTACAAATGATAGATGAAGTTACTATGCCTGTAATCCCTGCTGAGTGAACAGAAAAAAGAATGAACAGTGTTTCCAAAACATTTGCAGCAATATTGCATAATCCTTCTGCAGAAATCTGCAGGCTCCACCTGGCCAACTGTTTGTGCAGCTGTAGCTCTTCTTGGAGCTCTGGCCATGCCCACCTGGATTTTCTCTGATTTAGCAGGTGGCACCTGCCATTAAGCACCATTGCTCCTGTGTTTGACTGACTTGTGGATGACTTTACTTACTTATGGATGTCTTTACTTACTTATGTATGTACACACCATGCGTAGGGAGGGACAATTATCCCTCTGAAGACATTCATTTTTTTGGGTTTGTGCATCATGGGCGTATTAAGCAGCTGGTGAGCTAGGTCTCCTGTCCCTCAGACCACTATTTGTTTAATTGTCTCTTGGTATTTTCTATATCTGATCGATCTGTCCTCTATCCATTTAAAATTTATATTACATTAGCTGTTCAGTGTGGGAACTGATTTTCAGTTGTGCCTTACATAGCTTAAGAAGACTCTGGGGCACAAAATCTGCAGATATTACCTTGATAATAACCAAGCTTGCATTTCACGGCATGTGTCCTGGTTTCAGCTGGGATAGAGTTAATTTTATTCTTAGTAGCTTGTGTGTTTTGGGCTCTGTATGAGAATAAAGTTGATAACACGCTGATGTTTTGGTTGTTGCTAGGCAGTGCTTACCCTGAGTCAAAGACTTCTCAGTGTCCCATGCTCTGCCAGTGAAGAGGTGCACCAGAAGCCTGGAAGGAGAATGGCCAGGACAGGTGACCTGAACTGGCCAAAGGGATACTCCACACCCTAGAATGTCATGCTCCATGTATAAAATAGGGGGTCAGGAGGGGTCGATCACTGCTCAGGGATGGGCTGAACATCAGTCAGTGGGTAATGAGCAATTTTATTGTGCATCACTTCTCTTTCTTGGGTTTATTCCTCTCTCTTTTACATTTATTCAAAATTCTTCTTCTTATTGTCATCATCATTATTGTTATTGACAGCTTTATTTCGCTTGTTAAACTGTTCTTATCTCAACCCATAGATTTTAGCTCTTTCTGATTCTCCTCCCTGTCCCACTGGGGGTGGGAGGAGGGGGTAGGAGTAAGTGAGCCTCTGTGTGGTACTTAGTTGCTGGCTGGGGTTAGAGCTCAACAACATGTATACACATCTATAACTGGGTATCTCTTGCATATTTTGGAAGCATTAAAATGCCCGTTAAGTTCAATGATGGACACCCAAGTCTGTTGATCAGGTTCAACTAGGTAAAAAAAAAAGCTGAACTTATTCACAGTGCTTTAACTCCAGTGACATTAAGGAAAGTTCACTGATGGAGAGAACAACCAGAATTAGACTGTGTAGTATGATGCATTGCCCTTTCAGACAGCTTTACAAACGGTGAGTCCTATATCTGCACAGAGTTTATGTTACATTTAGGCTCTTGTCAAGGAATCCAGTCTGTGCAGGAAGTCTTCCATGGGTGCACAGAATTCCATTAATGACAGCAAGGGCCCATCCAGGCAGCAGGACATGCAGGTGTCTATGTAAAGGGTAGTGGCACATTTATTTATTTATTTATTTATTTATTTATTTATAAATAAAATGCCGTCATTAGTTGCAAAAATATTTTATTTCCAGGTTGAAAGAAACTGTCTTTCACAAATTGTGCTGTGGCACTTCAAGATAGCTCGGAGTGTCTTATCAAGCTGATGACATTAAGACAGTGGAGGGTCAGATGGAAATTATGTGCCTGGAGTTTTGCCAGAGCTACTGAATCACATGCTTGGTTCTTTCAAAAAGCAGTTGGGATCTCTGGAACCTTGTACCATTAAAGCTGTACTGGCCATTAGCATGGTGCTCACTTTTCACAGCCAGCTATGAAATAGGTGGAAGGTTCCTTTTTTCTGGCCTTCTTTATCATCCGTGTGTCTGGAAATTCAAGTGAGGCAGAGATTATTCCCCAGTCCCATGCAAACAGGTACTCTGTGATATGGGGCATCTGTGGCTGTACTTTCTAATTTCTTTCAGGTAAGAAATCTGCATTCAGAACCTGCTTTTGAGAGCCCAAGCAAAGGGAAGAAAACCCTTTACTGATAGCACACTCCTGTTTGCTAATTAATTGACAGGCAGAGGAGGTGGGAACTGTCCTTGTACCCTCCTTTAATGAGTTGGTGGTGGAAATCTGAGATTCTTCCTCATCATGGCAACAAGTGGAAAAATACAGCAGAAAGAGCAGCATATTTTCTGTGCCAACTTGCCAGTGTGGCAAAGGTCTGACTGACTGTAAAGCCTCTGCCACTGCAGTGGCAGCTCAGTGAAGCTGGGCTGTTGTAGTAAGTGTGATTATTTGCAGCCCGTGTATGCCCTTGTGTGCCTCTGTAGCCCTCCATCAGGGCTGCCAAGGTCTTTTCTTTGCAACGCCCCTTGTTCTCCACTCTGACAATAACCTCACTGCGTAGCTTTGGCTGGCTCCTCGCTCGTGACTGTTAGGCAGGGCACTGTTTGAAATTAGATACAACAAGCCACTTTCAGAGTGAGTGCTGAGCCTGCAATTGCAAATTCAAGCCTACAAAACCACAGCTGCAGCATGGTTAGAATGGTTTCTCAGAGGTGTTCTTGCAGCAGAATGTGGCTGGGTGCGATGACTGATTTGTGGGGTAGGTAAACTCATACCTCTAGCTCTTCATTTGTGGTCTCAGGCTGTGATTGGATATGTTATTCCAGATAGAATTGAGCCAGGGTAAGAGGTTATTGTCCCTGTCTGCTTGTCATGATTCTCCTTACTACTCCGGGTACTCCCATCCCTATACCTCCTGAAATAACTGCTTATATGGTCCCTTCCTACCCTGAGCTCCCCTCCCCACCAAACGGGGAGGGCATTTAGGCTTAATAATGTAAGCAACATTTATTTATTTATTTATCTATTGACTGACTGATTTTCTGAACCGTGTGTTTTTGGAAGGGGTAGTTTAAGGTTGGTCTATGACAGTGGGTTGGTGAGAGGGATTAAACCAATTTACCGTTCCCAAGTGACGACAGACCCACTTTTACCACTAACATGGCCAGACACTCCTGCTGTTTCTCTTGTGCTAGGCTCAGGTTCTGATTATATCCATGCACGAACCTTTTGCTAACTGAATGAGCCAACTCAGCTCTCCAGAAGGGTTAGGTGAGCGCTAGAACTGGTGAAGGAAAGGACTAGACTGTGCAGCTGGGGCAGAGACAAAGGAGTACAACCATATGCTGACAGCACATGCCTACAGGTGTGAGCAGATGAGGCAACCCTGGGAGTTGTAAGGAGCAACACTTGTACAGTTCCACTGCTAGATCTGAAGGGGTGGCAACTTCAGGACATGGGAAAAGACTGATGATGAGTTAATGACCCCCCTACTAAGGCTTCTGGCTGCCCAGCAACTTACTGAAGTGTTCAGTGAGGTAGAGATCACTAAATGCAGCCTTTTGAGAAACTAGTCAGGAGATTGTGGCTTCTCCAGGCTGCAGCTGGAAATACAATCTGCATTTGGAAGCATGTGAAGTTGTTTGGTTAAAGCTCTTGAGCATGCTTCATTGGAGGGGTGCCTCAACAGTGTCTGTTTCTTTGACGTCTGATGGGATTCTGGTGGGATGAGGAAATGCAGCTACTGCTGGGTCCTGCCTGGGTCCTCTCCCCATGCCAGGTCAGAGTGGCTTGGCAGACAGCTGATCCAATGAACTGCAAATATGAACTGAACTGCTCCACAAGTGATGATGAGCATGAAAGGGAGGAATAGTAATTATGAGATTTAATTACAATATTTGAATTAGTTTGCTTACCTATGCCCTGCAACTTCAGACTCTGGTCTCCTAGAGAAGAATGGGGAGTTGTCCATGACCCGTGCAACACACCTTTCAGGGCAGATGTGCATCTGTGTGCCACTGAGTGGCAGACAAACATCTTTGCTCTTCTAGCTCAAAAGCATGGGTAAATGAGAAGACTAAGCTCTGATTTTCCTCAATTTTCAACTCAGGCATGTCTTTGTAACCCAGCATGCTCCTATTTATACAGATAAATGCCAGCTCAGCAGTGATGAGCAGTATGATTTCCCACTCTCCCTGGTGCTTAAGCTGGGACATTTTGTTACAAGTGATTAGGCCATTAACTCACCAACTCAAAACAGGACTAAGAAGGAATTAAATTCAGTGGGAAAGATGTATTCAGTGGCGTTTTAACTTGCTCTGTTCCTCAGGGCAAGATCCATAAGCCTCTTGGTTGTAGCCAGAGACCTGTTAAATAAACCCTTACCCTGGGCACTTCATTGGTGAATGCATTGTGCAATTTCACCCACTCTTTCCATCAGACTTTGCAGACATTTCCTATATAGTCTCACCCTTCATAGGAGCTGAGAACTACAGTAGCTGTAAAACTTGAGGAGTAATGAAGCTCATCCCTAATTGAAATGAACACCTCAGATTATATGTTGGAGCTTCCTGTTTTATTAGAGGTTGTTCCTTCCCCCTGTGTTGTCATTGAAAATGTTACACCATGGATTTGCAACTTCCTCACATAATGAGGACTTTCTGGTGGAAAGACCTGGGCTGGAGGAGTGAGAAGCCTGAGAAACTCGACATCCCAAATACCCCATCTCCCACACATCCAGGGTGTGTGCAAGCCTGGAGGATTTCCACAGAGGGAGGTGGTGATAAGGCAGTCCTGTTTCACAGCCCAGCTTGGCGTGGAGCTGCGAGATTCCTTCAGCAGAGAGTTTCATTGATCCCTGCCCGAGATCAGTGCCCAATGGGCCAGCCCAGCGGGGAACACGCCTGGCCCTTCCAACCCCACTGCAGAACTAACTGCCAGTGCAGCTGTAACCTCAAACCCAACCGTCCACAGAGGGATGTGGCTCAAGCTCATGGCTCAGCTCTGTGCCTACCATGCTCTTTGGGGAGAGGACAGCACTGCAGTCCCCACCCAAGATTTTCTATTTCTTCCATTTTCCAGCCTTTCTCTTCTTTGAAGACAGCTGATGAGCCAGATTCCCTCAAAAGGTCCTGACACCCTTCTCCCAGCTGCTTTGGCATCCCCTTACCCTCTGCCTTTACATGGGGCCCATGGCTCTGTGGATAACCTGTGCACCTCACCCGTGGCAGACACCCCCAAGAACACAGGGGCATGATAATAAAGTAATGTAATCACCAAGGTTGGAAAAGACCTCCAAGGTCATTGAGTCCAACTGCTAACCTAGCACTGCCAAGGAAAGCCAGCTCCCCATCTCTGTCAGCTGCCTGTTGCCCTTTCAGGATTTATTTTGCACCACTTTTGTAATTAAAATGTGTTAGAAAGGATGTGCAGGCTCCTTGCTTTTTTGCAGAAGGACTTGGCTTTTTTCCATGTGTTCAAGCTGTGGGCTGTGTGAAGTAAAGCAGAGTGGAGTCTGCTGTGATCTCATGCTTGGCTTTCACCAACTTCTCTCTAGAGACACAAGATTTTGGCTAGCAGGGGCTTTACAAAATCTTGAAGATCTGTGAAATGTTCTATAGACAGAGAGTGTGGAGAGGTGATACAGTGGTTCTCAGCTTATCTGAATTTTGTAGCTGAACCTAATTTTTAGCTTTAGGTTCAGTGTGCCCATCTGGGAAGTGGGTCCAGGAATGCTAAGGTGGGTTCCTTCAGCTCAGCGTGTTCCCATTTCCACAGCTTATCTTGTAGGAGATGTGAGAAGAGACCTTCATCAAGCAAAAGGCCAGACTGTTCCCATCTCTGTAGGTTAATGTGCTCACAGGCTTGCTGCAGCAGAGGTGGGAAGGTGACCTCCAACAGGGTTGGTCTTCATCTGGCAACAGGCCTCTGCAAAGGGAATGGCTCTACACAGTGGATCATTTTGCTGTTTCCTTGCAGTGACATGGCCATGGGTGGTGTGATGGTTGCAAATTAATTTAATTCCCTGTCTTAAAAACACCAGGGAAGCATTAGTTAATGAAGGTGACACAGCCTCCCTGCCTCCTGTGGGTGGGTGAAAAAGAGAACCTTGTGCTTCCTCACACTGCGATCAGTGCCATTCAGAGGGTTTTAATGAGTTACACAGAAAGAGGAGCAAAACGAGGGAAAAAAAACAAACCTCACCCTTCTGTGAAAGCAGAGTCACAACAACCCCCTGAATCTAGATAGTCAGGACTGGAAAAGAAAATGGCCTCACCCATAATTTATGGTTCACTTTATAGCCACAGAAGCTTTGCCGCTTGCAAATACGACCCTTAGCGGGTTATTAACCTGAGTCTCAAGAGACTCACGTTAACACATTCATCCTGTTAATTAATTAGCTGAAATATGCATGCCTTCCTCTGATGCTAGCTTGCAAAGGGTAACATGAATTTTGATTATGCTTAATCCCATATGAAATACAACAGACGCTCACACTATGTAAACACTGATGGGCAACTTAGAAACCTCTGTGATCCAACAGGATCTGATCACAAGAACTGGTGTCTGGCAATCCGAAAAAATATTTCAACACAGAACTGCCATGGTATTAAAAATAAAGTGGTGTTTGTTTCATCATAGGCTGGTTTTTGGCAGCAATGGAAGCAGTTGTAATACTAATGCCAGCCAGGCAGTCATGTTACACAGGCATTATCAATACACTTTTCAAACTTTCTTTGTGAAAGAGATATAAGTTTATTTGCATCCAGAAGCCTGCCATCTACAAAGCTGCTGTAAAGCCTTGGCAGTGAATAGCTGACTTCGAATGTCCTGCTACACACCTTTCCCAAACATTTGATACGCAGCAGGTGAATGTGAAACGCTTATCAGTCCAACCCAGTGTTATTTCCTGTCATAACTTTGCACAACAAAGGAAGTTTCTGTCCTTGCTGAGCTTTGGTGTTGCGATATGTACTGAGGTTCCTTCAGAGAAACCACTTTAATCCTTGGGAAGCCGAAATCACAGAGAAAGGGACAGGGATATTGCTTCTGCTAACTGCAATTTATCAGCACCCAGCTGTATCAAAGCACATGGGTGTGACATGGGAGGCAGCACAAGCGATGGAGGGATGCTTGCCCAGTTTTCTGCTTCAGCAGAATAAAAACAGGGTCTGGACCATGTTTCCAGTGTTACATTTTAGTTTTCCAGTGCTATAAAACAGGAAACAAAAAGAAAGACTGGGACTTGTGTTTAAACCTATTTGGTTAGAACTTCTTGTAGGGAGAGACCTTTTGAGGAAGATGAAGGGACGATGCATAGACCACTATGCCACCAAAACAATTTTCTGCCTTAGGAAACTGCTGTGACTTTGTAGTGCAGGTAGATGGGTTCTGCAATGCCCTGTGTATTTGGCATAGGCATGGCAGGGAGGAAAAAATTCATCCATTTAAAGGGGACTTGAGATCTGCTGCTTTTGTGTAAATGGCAAATGCAGAGAGTTGGACTTCCTGCGGTTTCATGACAATAGAAATGCACTTGCTGATCTTGTCAGCCCCCATATCTGCCCTTGAAATGCTGCTAGGGCTGACAGAAGGTCTGCTCCTCCTCTTCCCCACCAGCCCCATCTGATGGGGGGAAGTGCACTTATCCTTGCTGTTCCTTATCCTCACCTGTAACCAGAGGCAGGGAAGAGGCAATGAGTAGATCCTGACCTCACCTCAAATAGATAAGGGGCATAAAGTGGCAGTGTGAGCCAGTACAGCAAGGACTAATCTAAGCACATTTGCCCTTGGCTGTTCCTCCTCCTCCTGAGGAGCTGAGAGTGCTGAGGTTCCTGTCCTGCCCTGTGCCCGCTGGGGCATCCTCCATGAGCAGAGCAGCTGGGGGATCACAGGCCTATTATGGTGTGCATGTCCCTTCAGCTGTGCTGAAGGAAAAGAGATGTGAAAAGAAGGGAAAACAGTTCTTCTGCAGATCATAGAAGCATAGAATCACAGAATATTTCGAATTTGAAGGGAACCACAAGGATGATCAAGTCCAACTTCTGGCCCTGCACAAGACAGCCCCAAGGATCACACCATGTGCCTGAGAGTGTTGTCCAATGCTTTTCCTAATATCTGGCCTAAACTTCCCCTGAAACATCTTTATGCCATTCCCTGGGATCCTGTCACTGGTAACCATGGAGAAGAGATCAGTGTCTGCCCCTCCACTTTCCCCCATGAGGAAGCTGTAGACAGCTGAGATCTTCCCTCAGTCTCCCCTTGTCCTGGCTGCTGATGCCTTACTTGTGAAGTGCAACTCAAAATAAAACCACTCAGCATTCACGAGCATAAATGTAAATTTAACCACATGCATTTTTTAAAATGTCAAGGACTTGGGCTGAGTCACCTTTGCCAGATATTAGGCAAAGTATGTGAAGATTTGACTGAGGGAGGAGCGTGTAAGAAATTATGTGTGTATGTGTGCACATATAAGCCCATATATGTACCCACATCTGCCTTTGAGATGCAGTGCCTTGTGCAAGAGTAGAAAGAGGTGTCTTCTGCAAGGGGTTTTATTCTTTCAAATGAAGTCAGTGAGAGAGTGTGTGCTAAATGGAGGGTTGTCTGCATACACAAATTGTTACAATTTAACTAAATAGGTTTCTAAATTAATTTACTTGAGTCAGTACAACCCCTTTAGTAACTAACATTGATTCAGCTTAATTGAGTTTGTTCCCAAATTAAGCTAAATCAGCATAAAACACTCATCAACCAATTTGGGCATTAAGGACTGGCAATTTCTGCATGTAAGCCAGGCCTGGGTGAGCTGAGGGGGGGTATCCTGATATTCCCAGTGTCCCTGTATCCTCTGATGGTGAAGTGACCAGGGAGCATTGCTCTACCTGCTTGGTGGAGGTGACTCGGGGACAGCCACCTTGAGGAAGACGACATCAAGACTGTAACTTGTTCTTGGTCCTAAACAGGGCTCTTAATGGGTGACTTTGTAATATCATTAGAGGTCAGTGTCACTTGGGAGCTTCTTCCATGACAATTATGTGTCAAGTAAACAACAAAAGGTTTTATTGCAAGACACTGGTAGTGGATTTCAACCAGAGAAATATAGTCACAACTTAAAGTACTCCAGACCCATTTTTGAGGAGACAGTAGCACAATTTCCCTTGTTTTTCTTTTGACCTGGAAAGCAAAACTCTTAAAATCATGGGCTGACAATATTCCCTTTATGTTCAAAGAAACATAAAGCATTGCTCAAAAAAAAAAAAAAAAAAGATGTAAAGTGCAGACAGAGCTGGCTTTTCACTGTATTATTTCCTCCAGAAGTTTTTCTTGGATATTGCTTTAGTATATATTAATAATGGGACAATATTTCTTTATAGGGTGTATAATTCAATGAAACATATTAACGAGACAGTCACTTTAAAACAAACATATTCTTCACATCCAGTGTCAGAAAAGAAAATGTTTTGCTCTGTGGATGAATCTAATATGTGTTAGCCAGAAGGTGACTGTTAACCAGGGTAACATAAAAGCTACTGTAAATGGTACTGAAAAACCAGGGGGGAAAAAACCCCTCTTTTCATATTCCCCAAGAAATGTTGGTTCATTGTGTTGGCTTTAAGGCAGAGTAGTACAATCCAGCCCATAGGGTAAGTGTGTCTGTAATAGGTCATTTGGCTTCAAATGAATGTTCCCACTTCCATCCCTTTTTTTTTTTAAGTAAAGTAGGATTTCTGTCTGACAGGTCAGACTGGAAGTGAAAGAAGAGAACAGCAAAGGGGGACTGAACTCTGTTTTTACACCAAAGGCTTTGTGAGCTTTTATAGCAGGAAAGTCTTTAAGACTTTGAGGACTTCAAGAGATCGTGAAGGCAGGACAGCAGCAGAACTGCCTCTTCAAGGGCCCCCTAAATGGTTTCACGTCAGGCACGTGTTGTGGACAACAGAAGGTCCTTGTTTAGTAATGAAGAAAAAGCCAGCAGTTTTGCTTCTCCACAGCCAGATTTTTAAGCCATAATTGGATCTTGTAACACTGCCAAGGTAAAGGCAGAGGGCCATGACAGGGAAGCCTGACACTGCAAGTGAACTGAAACTAAATATAGTTCTCATGCAGTTTAAAAAAACACACATCAAAGCCCAGAGAACCCAGCCCAATCTGAGACTCTTGCAATGGAACAAAATGAGAAAACGACAATGATAACATATGTATTTTACTGTGGAGCTCCAGGCAGGCAAATGAAATAATCTGAGAGTGGCTTTGGCTGGTTGTGATTAAAGATCATTATGTGCCAAGCAATCCAAGACAGAATCCAAAACCTGGCTGCTGAGAATGCTCCTGGGTAGAGGGAGCTGGGCGAGTCCCGCACAGGCACGGGGGCAGTGGGTGCTTGGCATGGTCATGCTTGGTGAGAGCTGGCGTGTGTCTCTGCTGGCAGACCAACAGGGTTTGGGGCTGCACAGGGAGATCCTATCAGTGCCCCTGTAGTAGCAGACCTGTTTCACGCAGGCTGTTTCAATCGCTGGGCATCCGCAAAACTCCTTTCCAAATGACAGTGGTGTGGGCTGCCGTGTCTCCTTGAGGGCTGCAGTGCCAGCCTGTCCTGGTTCCAGTCAGGACAGGGTTAATTTTTGCAGTAGCCAGGAGTGGGGAGTAGCCAGGGTCTGTACAACATCAAGTCATTTTCCAGGAATGGGGGAATGGCTCTCTTTGTGTTTGGGGTAGTGTGACGAGTGAGTGGTTGGATGTTGTTGGGGGTGACAACTCACGTGTGAATAATTAATTTCTTGTACACAACAAAATTGTTGCTGTTACTGTTTGTTTTCTTATCTCATTGCTGTTTCCAGTAAATCGTCTCATCTTAACCCATGATCTTTACGTTTTGTGTCTCCAAGTCCCCTCTCAAGCCTGCCACAAGTGAAGGGGGAGAGTGAGCGAGAGTCATGTGGTTTGGAGTGATTTCAGTGGGAACACTAAACTGGATAATACCATTCCCAAATTTCAAGATCATGTGGTTCTTGCTGCACTCTAAGTGGTTTGTCTGGGTATTTGCTAACTCATCCCAGAGTACCAAATATTTGTAGCAAACTCAAGCAGTGTGTCCAAAGACCAGAGTGCTGTGAATATGGACTTGGCTATCTTGGTTATCATCTGCTAGTGGTATAAAAGCCCAGTTAAAGAATACTGATGGGTAGAAAACAGATGGAAACAATAGTCAAAGAGAAGGTTAATTTTTCCTGAGGTTAAGAGGCTGGACTAGTCAACTTGCAGCCCTACACACTACTATTCTTTCCAGCCCTACACACTACAATTACTACACACACACTACAAAGTTTGGATGGCAATCTTTGGGTGGCCCAGGTTTTTTCAGAATTTGGTTGGTACCATTGGTCAGACCAGAAGTTATCTGGCACATGGGAGTCTGGATTGAGGCTCAGATAGCCCTTCCCCTCACCCAGATGATATGCATTCCTCAGTTTAGAAAGGACCACAAAAGTGGAAACAAAATAAAAATTGAAATGAACATCCGAGATATTTTCCAGCGTGGGAAAGCAAAACCATTAGAAGTGGGAAGCTCTGAGAGTGTTTTGCATTCAAATTGCACCTTTTATCCTAAGAGATCAAGTACTTCACACATAACTACAATCAGCACCCCGTTCAATGAAGCCGTTTCTGGGGTGGAGCACAGGAGGGGAAGATCAAATATGTGTAAAGACACAGGGCAAAAATACTCACAGGAAAAATGAGCATCTGTAAAAGTCCATGAAAGCAATGGCACATAGAAAACCTATTGAAGGTACTGTGTGGATCACCTTAATCTATTGAAGTGGAGAATATAAGTGATTTTAATCCAGTGGGAACAGCTCTAGATATTTTCCCTTCCAGGAAGGCTTCCAAATCTTCTTCCAAGGGATGCAGGAGATTTATACTGCATGTGAAAGGTCTGTCTGGCCAGAAGGAATTGCACGCTTGACTTCTGAAAAAGAAACACTAAGGAAATAGAGTTTTCATGAAGAAAGCATCTGTTAGCTTTCATTCTTCCCTTTCATGGGGAAAAATGTGTTATGAAAAAATGAGGTTTTCCTCATATGGTCAATGAGGAGCTGCAGTCCTGTAGCTTACTCCGCCTCTCTAGTATACAAGGGGATTCCACACTCATGTTGCTGTTAAATCAGTTGGTGTTAACCCAGGGGAAACCTGTGTGTGGAGGTCCATCCAAGAAATTATGTCGGGTCTTTATTTATCTGTTGCAATGCAGGATTTCCAGCTTTTCAGCAACCTGCATGCCAAAGCGAAGGGTGTTGTTTTTTGTTTGTTTTGGTTTGGTTTTTGGTTTTTTTTTACTACATGTGTCTTCCATTTATCCCCACATGCAACTTTTTGGAGAGCAAGCCCTTCCTACATCCTTTCAGGAGCAGGACTCGATGATCTTCGTGGGTCCCTTCCAACACAGGATATTCTGTGATTCTCTGTCTTACCAAAATTTTTTATTTAATTTAATCTATTAAACTTTATCCATTTCATTCCTAAAGGAAAATAATAAAAGAAATAACACATGGAGACAGAACTATAACCTTAATGGCTGTCTTGTGTGGCACACCATGGGAGCTCAGAAATGATATGGAAGATTTGTCCAGGGGGTACAAAGGAGGACAAGGGAGACACTGGGTACCAAACACTGGTGTTTGGGAAAGAATAGGAGCGGGATCAGTTGAACATTTCTAGTAAAGGAAGAAAACCAGGGACAATTATCAGGGATTTTGATTACTGATCAACACACTGGGACAGGAAGTGGCTATTTTTTTCCCCCCGAGCAACAGGAAGAGAGATCAGTAGGACAACTCTTTCCTACTTTGCTTTGATACCTCCACCAAGAGCAACACAGCTAGATATAGATGAGCTGTTATGTTCCTGGATGCGGTCAAGATAATGCTGTTTCAGAAAGTGGGAGGAAATGGGCAAGGGAGCATCTACCTTAAACCTGTTTCTGACTAGCAGAGAAGAACAGCCTGACAATCTAAAGATCGGGTGGTGATTTGGATGAAAGCAAGCATGAAATGATAAAGTTCATTATTCCAAGGGAAAAAGCTAGACCAGCTGAATATGGATAATGACTCCAAATAAAGTAGACTTCAGCAAACTTGGGGAACTGGTAAGTAAGGTCTCTGAGGAAAATAATCTCAGGAATAAAGGAATGCAGGAAAGCTGGCAGTTACTAAGCCTATTTTAAAGGCAAATTCCTCTGATGCAGAAGACAGATTGGAAACAGAGTGAGAGACCTGTATAATTGCCTCTGGAGCTCTTCAAAGACCTGAAAATAGAAAAGACTTGACAAATTGAGAATGCAGAGACCCCAAGCAGAGTTTCCCCTGGATTACTTTCCCTACCATAAGGTGAATCTAAAAAGGGAATGGTCCAGAGACCGGCTTTGAAGAGCCCTGGCTGAGTATGCAGCAGAGGGGGCTACCATGGGGTGCTGTGTGTTTTATAAGAGTATACTGCATGAGCAATGGCTTGGTGAGCTCATGGATGAGTGTGGCACAGGGCCAAAGGAGGCATGAACAACCTGAGGGTGAAGTGGTGATGCAGCATTCAGAGACCATAGTGAGAACCTTGTGAGACTGGCAGAGCACTGTGGCTTTTGGCTGTCTAGTACGATAATGAACTTTGCTTTCCCCTTTGTCCTTTGTGCCCCAGCTTTTGCCCTTCAAGTGGCCAATATACTAAAAGAAGGTCTCAAAGTGGATTTGAAATAGGAAGGTGATTCCCATGTTTGTTGCAGTTACAAGCCGGGTCAGTAGAAGAGACTGATTTTCAGACTCTATCGAACTGAAATCTCAGAATTTTGGAGGAAGAGCTGGCTGTGCAGTGCTGGACACTGGGACAATCCAAGGACATTTATCCCTGCAGCCCATCCCTGTAGTGACACAGAAACCACAGTAGTTCTGAGGCTATCTCTTCCCAGGAAGAACCACGAGGTCACTGCTGGTGTGGGAGGAAGGTCACTGAAGGTTTTCCATGGGAGAAGCCTATATATCTGTTCAGACACTGGGCATGGCCCATACGGATTGAGGACTTGAGGCTGTAGCTGGTAGGCAGCAAAGTGAGGTTTCCTGATGAAAGTTACTGCAACCCAGGACAAGGCCTCTGAGATGTTGTGCTGAGTGACAGGGCTCTTTGAACGGGCTGTGAGATGTCACGAGATGGATAGGAAGCAGAAGCTTTTCGAGGAGTGGATGAGAGACCCTCTCTGCCACTTGAGGTAGGGGCTAAGAGCAGTTGTACCTACTGTCTCTTCTCTGTCTGACCCTATGTTTGAACAAGACAGCTTCCTACTCCCCTTCCCTCCACTTCCCTGGGAATGAAGAAATAGAGGCAACCCATTAGTCCAGGATAAGGCAGTCTCTTTGCTCTTTGCCATCATTCCAGCATCCCACTGAGGGTCTCTCACCCCAGCAGCACAGTGGGAGATGCCACTGTGGCACCCTCACTGCATGGCACTGGGAGGGTCCATCTGTGCCTTAGTTAAAGCCATTATTAGTCCTGTTATGCTTAAAGCTGTCCTCAAACGGGAGGGTGATCACAACACCCTAAGGAACAGTTGGAGCCCTCCTAGTTGGGATGGTGACCCACCAGCCTTCACGTCTGTGGGGTTATCCTGCACTGAGTTCCCCTTGTGGGGAGCGGGACCTGGTAGCAGTTACGGTGCTTCACTGACAGAGAAGATATTGCAGGGATTGAAGGAGCCCAGACTCGCCCTTGCACTACTGTCAGACTTGTGTTCAAGGCTGGTGGTTTACATTCCAGGATGCACTGCTTAATTGCTAATGAATTTGCCTGATGTAGCAGGAATGGGGAAGAAGAGTCAAAACTGCGTGAATGTACATGGGGAATCAGGAATGTCATATGAGGGTCCAAAATAAAAAGGAGGTGAAGGGAGAGGTAAGTAAGAAAGGCCAAATCAATGCTAGCTGTTGGAAGGAGGTGAGGTGGGTGCCAGTGACAACTGGGGCAAGCCCCATATTCAGGGTTTACGGCCAGCCAGGCTATCTTTCCACACATTAAACCCCCATGTCTGGCAGAGCAGAATCCTTTTTTCAGGCCTGAAGAATTTGTTGAGGACTCCTTAGGTCTCTCTGAATAAAGATTTACACCAGGAAATTTACTGGCTTATACCATAGGGGCATAAGGATAGTCATCCTATTAGTACGATTTTCCTTCTGGATATATTAAGGAGGAGTAGAATCGCTTTAATTTCTGATGCTTTCCCAGTTGCATATGACATTAGGCCATTGAATAAACAAGTGTAAAGTGATAATGAGCTGTTTATTCATTACCTGCATCCCTTGATTTGTGACTGGTTTCTGTCTGGCCTTCAGGAGAGCTCTCTGTTGATTAGGGGGTATATGTTCTGCAAGCTTTAAGGGCAGCAGGTCTCAGTGTTCTTTTAAGCTGAGACTAATATGCTTGGCTTCGGGGTGTCAAAGATACAGTGTTTGGAACCTGTTTTCTGTACACCAACACACAATTATTTTCCTCTCAAAGTTCCTTTCTTGGCAAGTAAGCTAATGTCCTAAGAGTGCATACTGGACATGATCTTTGGAAACTTTAAATGACTATGGTCAGACATTGCAGGAATAGTCATTTCCTAAATATATGACCTGCTGAGAATCAAGTTTCCAGCCATAGTTGTAGATGTGAAAGACCTGAAAGTAAATGCAGAAGACCCTGACCTCAACAGCAAAATACCCCTGACAGAAAATCTCTCTAAGCCAGTAAAATGCCACCCTGGTGTGGCATGAAATTCCTGTGGACAATCTACCAGCCTGCTTTTCCCCAGGACACAGGTGAAGGCCCCAAGCAGAGGTGCCTTCAAGCCCCTTGAAGCAACAAGAGCAGCCCCAAGCCCCACTAGGGGCCAACAGTTCAAGAGGGCAGGAGGCATCTCCAGCAGCGACAGGCAGAACCACTGCCACCCCCACCACCTCAGACAAGACTATTGGTCCTTATTTATTAATAAGCAGGTAATAACTTTGAACAAAATCTGAGCTAAACCACTTTGAAATCTTCTAAAATTCCTGAGGAGTTTCAGGGCAGAAGCTCTGACAAACTTTGCAGCACTTTGTAGTTATACTTTGTAGTTATACTACAAAGTGTTTAGTTTGGCTTGATTGCAGCAAATCTGATTATTTTCTTAATTTTTTCTGGTTTTATTTGATAAAACAGAACTCCAAACTCATTAATTTGTGCTGCTGTTTTCTCTGTTTAGTGGTATCCTTGATGTATCCCATTTGTTTTCACTCAATCAGCTAGTATTAATGGCCATAGAATTCAAGTGCACAAAGACTTTTGTTATTGAATTTCAATTGAAATCTTTTAAGCAGACATAATAAGAACTTGTCAGTGTGTGTTAAACAGTTTTGCTTGTTATGGTTTCAAATGGAATAAAGGGCTGATGCCAGTCCTTCAAGTTGACAAAATTTGTGCCTTCCACATCAAGAAAAGACAAGGGTTTTTGCAATGCCTCTATGAAAGCAAAGCTGCTCCTTGAGCCAAGGGCCATCTTAACAGAGTAACCTGAAGGATGGAGATGGCAGCATGTTGGCAGTGAATGCACAGATGAAACATTTGCTAGAAGCAAAAAACCCAGGAAATTATAATTTTCTTCACGCTTTGAATAATGAATGCTTGAAGCTTTAAATGCTGTGTATTTTCCTTGTGTTTTGCAGGTTGGGGTCAGGGAATATCCTCTTGTCCTCGCCTTGAGTGATGAAAAAGACATTTTCTTAATTTTTTCTGGTTTTTTAGACCATGAGTACCTACAGCACAGGTTACAAGATTAATGCATAGATATGAAAGATTCTTAGTGTTAAAAGAAGCAAAAGATCTCACACATTTTGCTACATGTACTCTGCGTTTTGCATAGCTGGTGGTGTAAAATATCATTAAGAGATGTAGGACGTCTCAGTGGTTCAGAGAGCATTTCCAAGACTTTTGCCTAACTCAGAGTGAGAGCAGAGTCTTTTAGACTAAAAATAAAGGATACCTGGGGTTATCAAGTTCAAACTTCCGCAGCTGGAGGCAATGATGGGTTGTTTGTGTTTAATTCAAAAGTCAGAGCTGTTCAAGTTCAAAACAGTTTGGGGCTCTATGATAAACTACAAGCAGTAAGTAGAAAAGACCAAAGTTTGAAGTTAGCTCTTTCATTGTATTTCTCTGAATGTGTGCAAACCTCTGAATAAACAATGCATGTTTTACTACTTTATTGCTAGGCTTGGGCTGTTCAGGTTTCTGAGGAATGCTTCACTCCATAGGTGGATGTCGTAGTGAACAGGAAAACACTACATGTAGAGTACAAAGAGTAATGACAAATGAGATGCTTCACGCTTTGAAAAGTGTCATTACGAGTACTGAAACTAAGGAACAAAATGCTGCACTTTTATCCTGTCTGTTTCATACATCCCTAATGTTTAAGGTAGATTTGACTTTCAAAAACATACCATCAGAATGACACATTGTGTAGGACACAAACACAGAAAAATAAAGCAACCCTTAAAACTTCTTTTTAGATTGACTTCTATTTTGGCTGGCTCTTTACAATGCTGGAAGACTCTGAATGCTCCAAGTCTATGCCAATACTAGTGAAGACCAACTTGTGTAGAAGTTTCAGGACACCCAGCCATGAGCCAAGGTGTCCTCTGTCTGGCTCAGGTGGTTTGGTGCTGTGGTGGCTCAGCAAATAGTGGGACAATGCTTCTTTGGTCCTCACAATAACCTAAATTTCTCTTTTTGCTGACTTTCCTCTCATTGACAGGTCTCTGCACCCTGCCAGTAATGATGCCAAGTACTGTGACAGAGAAGAGGGGAAGGACAGGCATCTCCTTCCTAGAGAGCTTTGGCAGTGACGTGCTGGCACTAGATCAGCAAATGCATTCCGGGCTTCTGCTACTGAGCTGGTCAGCTATTACAAGAAGACAGTTTCCTGAGAGACAAAAGACTTTTGCTGAATTTAGGCATCTTAGCCTGTTACGCAACAGCCCCAACTAAATTACTATAATCCCAATAATGTAATAGCCACTTCTTGGCTTTTTAAGCCAGTGGTTCCAGCACTTAGCAACACAACTAAGCACACCAGACCTCTCTTCTTCATGTGATAATTTGTCATTCAACCTCAGGCTGGCTTTTCAGAGCTCTTCAAGGTCATGCTTTGTTCACACCCCTGAGACTCTCCTTTACTCTGGCAGCTATGAAGCACTTGATGGTGGAAAAACATTCCCCATGTTAAAATAATTCTGCTCATCTCAATGTCTAACATAGTTCTTTGTTTTCCTTTTACTAGTCTGACAGTCCTAGACTGTAGACTCTCTGGAGCAGGGACCATTCTTTTATAAAAGTTCTGACTTTCAAAACTGGACCACCCTGTTGTAAAAGACCTGGTCTGAAAGCTCCTATGGCATCAGCCATATGGATACAGAAATATTCAAAATTAATATAATTTTTTTTTATAGTGAATATATATTCTAGACTTCTGCTAGGAATGATCTGGCTGTCTAGCCATGAGGAACAACTGTATATAGCTGTTGTCTTCTAAGATATAGTATACAGTGGAGCAATAACTTTCTCCCTTTCAACTTGCATTTCTTCACCTGAAATTTATATTTATTCTAGCCTTTATTCTGAGTTTGGTAAAATATCTCAGCCTGAAACTGTCTAATCTAGCTAACAAGACTAGAGCTAAGCATCTCTGACACAGGGAGAAAAGAGATGCCAAACATCCAGCAGTGGACACACAACCTTCCAACTGGTCTTCCCTAAGTCACTGGACCTTATACTTGTGATCTCCAGAGACAAAACAGCAAATGTCATATTTAGTCTGATCATCAGATAATTAAAGAAATATCACTTAGCTTTGCACTTCTCAGCAAAGGGAAATTCTGCTTGTCTGTGAGTCAGGAGCAACTCTTGAAGTTTGTGGAGTTCCACCAATATTTAAATTGTGTTACTGAAAGGAAAACTAGAACCAGAGATTGGAGAGTTTTGCTCACGATAACTAAAGCTTTGTCTAGACTGGGGATTTGCCCTGATTACTGCCACTGGCTACCAGCCACCGGTGTTTCTGCACCACTGTGATTCCTTGCATTGGCAGGTCATGGTGTTAATGGTGGTGGTAGAGATTTGTCAGTTTAGGCATGGATAACATTCTCTGCTGGATGTGTTGGCTTTCTCCATTTACACCATGTGAGATCTGTTAATGTTTAGTTGACTGTGACTGGAACCTGGCAAGTATGTAGGGCCCATGGATACAGAGACAGGAAAAATGTTAAATTCCCTCAAACTTTTCCAGAAATTCTCAAAGTCTTTCTAAATTAGCTTTGCTGACACTTATGTGTCAAATAGAGAACACATGAAGGTGTTACTGGGGACAAAAAGTGAATAGTAGCTTAAGAAAAGGTTAGTTCTGTTATTTGAGAGTGCTATAGAACAAGAAATTTAGAAATGCCAAGTTTATCAGCCCATCTAGCCCCTATCCCAATAATATATTAAGTCATCTTGCTGTATAGTTTGCATTGCTTTGTCTAGTCTAGTTCTCAGTGACTCAACTTATGGAGTCTGCACTGCTTCTCCAGGGAGAGAGTTTTCCACAGTTTGAGCTGTTATGATATTTTTCCTGATATCTAGCTTGCCATTTAATTTCATCCCATTATTCTTAGCCTCCTCCTTCCTCTCAAGTACACCCAAACAATCCTCTTTTTTGGTGTTTACACCTTCTGGAATCTCATAGACCTTTCTTTTCCTCTTAGCTGTCCCCCATCTATAGGTTCTCATATTTAGACCATTGATGCTTTGTGATGAAATATTCTGTATAAAGAAGGAGCACGTCATGTAAAACAAGCAGGGTTGCTTTTCTGTTCCACTTGGCACTGGTGAAAGTCTCAGCTGGAATAGTGAGTTCAGTTTTGGATGCTGCTTTTTAAGAAAAGACACTAGCAAATTGAAGAAAGCTCAAAGGACAATAACAAAAATTATAAAAGATTTAAAAATCAGACTTATGAGAAGCAGCTGAGACAGGCATGTTCAGTCTACAAAGACTAAAGGAAGGCAAAATAGTTGTCTACAAATACATGAAATGATGTGATAAAGGGAACAGGGGCCAGTTATTCTCATTAGCCAGAGAGTAAAGAAGCACAGAAACTGATTTAAGCTGCAGAAAGGAAAATTCCGGCTACATATGTGAGAGATGTGTTTCAGCTACTCAAACAATTAGGCAATGGAACAAGTTGCTGTGAAAGGTTACAGAGTTAAAATGGCTAGAGAGATTCCAGGCTAGACTCAACTGCTGGGACTAATGAAAAAAAATCCCACCCTGATTTTGGAAAGTTAACCTGATGTGCTGCTGATGGCAGATTCTCACAAGTAAATAGGATTCCATATTAGGGATATCATGTGCGCTAATACTGGGCCCCTAAAGGGACAGGTAAGTACTGAAAAACTGTCCATCTTCCCAGCTTTCCATCTTACTACAAAGCAGAGAAAGGAAGGGAAATTGGACTGTGTGGAGACGTTGAAAAGACATGGAGATGGAGGTTATGACTAACTTGGGTGTAAACAGGTGCTTCATGCACGGACATGTGGCAGCTTCATTTCAAAGGTGGAGCGGCTGAATGGGCACTGTGTGTCAGCTGAGTGAACAAGCCCGGCTGAGAGGTGCAGGAAGAGTCCAGGACACGGGCAAATTAAGTGTGAGTATGAATTTTTACGGGTCAGCTTATCCCACTGGACTTGCCTGAAGTCACTGATGAGGAGCTGGATCCAGATGTCTGTATTCTCAGGCCAGCACTTTGACCACAAGCCTATTGTCCTCTTTATAGCACCACTTCCTTTCCACCTCCTTATGAACTGAGCAGCCATCTGATCCTGCCTGGCTCATGCATTTTGAATTCCTGTATACTTGTGAGGAATTTTCTGAGCATTAAAAAAAACAAACCAAACCAAACGACCAACAAAAGGAGTCAGTAATGAAGAGCAAGCTGATATTTTGTCCTGATGTTCTCTACCAGGTAACATATACCACTAGGAGCTGGCATGGCTGTGGTCTGCATATAAAAAGATCAACATCTCATGAAATGGTAGCTGATGACTGGCAACACTAAAACCCAAAACCTTAGCCTGCCATTTAATCAGTCTTCACTACAAGTCTGCTCCCCTGGAGATGTACCACTGCCATGAACCTTCTGCCAGCTGAGCAGTGCTAATGTCAGCAGTGGGGAACATGTAAGGATCTTTGCTTGCTATTGTAGACTGATTCTTGCAGTTGATGATTTTGATCCCAGAAGTCTGTGGGGCTCAGGTCTCCTTGAAGTGAGAGCAGTATTTTTACATTGCTTGTGGTGTGTTTAACATATTATGGGGCGTTACTTTCTGGCACTGAGTTCTGAACTTTAAACAGCATTGAATAATTCCCCAAGATCACATTACCGTGATTTGGCTGGACATTCCACCAAGTCAGGATAACGCATAAAATGAAGATGGTTCTAGCACTGGAATCAGAAAAGTGTAAGCTGGGTGGTATCCAGATGGGATGTTCTGTATGAATTATTGTCACTTGTCAGCAGGTATGTCTTTATTCTTATGAGCTACCACAGTGGAATTACAATTCTTTCCTCCCATTAGTCATCACCACTACAAAAATTTTATTTGCAGGAGAAAGGTCATGGCAAAGAGTCATATCTGTCCTGGCTGTAGCTCAGGATAAAAAACAAAAGTACCCGGGCAATTCCCTGGAATAAATTAAGAGACTGAGAATGAAGCTCTACTTTTTACCTGTCTGCCTGTGGGCAAAAATATCTGAGTGGGATCTGAAGCCCCTTCTCATGGCTGATGAGAAGCTGTAGCTTCCAGCACTACTTGGCACCATGCCACCCAGGAGTGGAAGGGGAATTCCTAAGCAGGCATTCCAGGGAGCTTTTCTCAGACACTTTGGGCTGTTGGAATTGGTTTTGCAATCTGTGCTTTCATCTTACTTGATATTTTCCACTCAACAAACTAGGAGCTATTGTCCTGTGTGTATCCTACTAGCAGGAAATGGAAAGGAGAAACCTTGTGAAAGAGATGGTGTGAAAGCTGCTAAAACCTAAGTTGGACTCACGGTTCTATTTTTTGTTTCTCAGTCTTTTAAAGTGACTCTGCTATCCTGGTAGGAATTGACAATTGCTGTCTTGACAGCAGGGTAGGTCTGAGGTACCAACAGTAGCACTTTCTTGTGATTTATTTTTCTCTAAGCGTTGTGCATGTGTCAGACAGCCTTACCTAGGAGCAATCGGTGCTTCTCCAGAGAGTGATTTCTCTCCTCTAGGAGCATCCAGTGTGTGGTACTTCTGTTGGCTGCCTTGCTTTGAAATATATAATTGTCATAATGGTTGTCTCTGGGCTTAAGCCTTGAATCTGACTGGTTTCAGATATCATCAGGTCTTGTAGCCTGCTGCTATAAAGAAGGGGACTGATGAGCACTGTGAGTCCTTGGGGCTTGGTGCAGCTATGGAGAGACATGACAAGGCATGATAGGACTGAACTCCCTGACACATGTGATGAGTAACCTCTGCTTTTCCTGATGTACAGAACCATCTGTGTCTGGGGTTCTGTAAAACTGGGGTCCAGATCTGAGACTGGGCATGGAAGGTCCCAAGCCAATCCACAGGAGGTTTTGCAGAGAGTGTCTCACATGCAATGCAGACTTGTGCTACCATGTGGTGCCATGCTAAGAAAGTTTTGTTTCTGCTCTTGGTCCTTGTGGTTTGGGAAAAAACCTTGGGAAGTTAACTCAGACATATCTAGATGTATGTGCTCTCCTTCCTGACTTTTCAGAAGAGCCGGAGATTGTCCATAGCCTCTCCTTTCCACATTGAAGACCAGTCCCCAGAAAAATGTATCACTGCTAGTGTTTCCCATTGATACCTGTAGAGTTTGAATTAAATCACAAATAATGGTGCAATTTGGTCTTTAACAAGACCACCTTCGATGGTTTATGGTGGACTATGGATGGCAGAGCTCAGCCCTTGGACTCTATGCCTCCTTCAGATGAAATGATTTCTAGATACACGATGCCTTCATATGGGAAAGGGAAGCAGTGCACTGGAGCTAAGGCCGCTCAAGGAACAGAGATCAGAGCAAATGAAATTGTCTCTTCCAGTACTTCATTGGAAAAGAATTTCTAGGCAAGTTGCCTAGCAGGCACACTGCACTATATTCTTAGAAAGCAATAGATCTATTTAGGACTGCTGTATCTCTTTGGAATTTACTGTATGAAAAAAAAAACCCCTTTGGCAGGAACTGATCTTTAGTGCTGACTGAGATTTGCAGCTTCTGACTGACAAACTAATCCAAGCATTTTATTAGAGACTGCTTCCCAGTAAGTCCTGTTTGCATTGCATCTGAATTCAGGAGGATCATGTCAGAATGAGAAATGAAGCAGATTTCTTGCTGAATTTTTATCACCCCTTCATTCACAGGTGCACACACACACACACACACATCTGCACTGCGGTGGATGTGCAGGTTTTTTATGTTATACACAACAAATATATTCCAGCTTGCTCCTAATCGCTTCCTAGTGAAAGTGTAGATAAGCTAAGTGACTGGTGACTTGTAATTATTTAAAGGGGCAGAAAAGCTTTTTTTTTTTAGTGTCTAGGTGGCACAGTCTCCATTATAAGCATCTATTCCTGCTCCAGTCATTTTGTAAAGCTTGTGAAGTTCAGTGAGTCACCTCACAGAGCTGTTCCAGCTTTCCATATTCTTTGAATCCATGGCTCCAGGAGCAGGCTATTGTGACAGTGCATCGTGTTCAGCTTCCATCCAGCCTGGATGCAGAGCTGCAATAGAAGCCACCCTGTGGGCTCAGTATGAGGGTAAACCCCATGTCAGTGCTCCAGACAAAGGAGCAAGGCAGGTCTGCGACCTTTCCATGTGATTCCTAAGTGAAGAATACATTCTGTACAGGTTTCCTGGCACCAGAGCACAACGTGGTCTCCTGAAAATCTGCAGCTGGAGTTCTGCAGTCCTTGTTGGAGTGAGACAGTTTTGTCCCCCATTTGTGGGACTGTCACTTACAGGCACAGTTTGACCTTAGACTGAAAGTGAACTCTAGTAATATACGTTCAAGAGGGAGATGTACCATTACCAACAACTTAATAAATATATGTGGATGACAGTATTTCAACTTAAGGCACGTTTTCCAGTCTTGGTTGAGGGACTCAAAAGTAAGAAGATACTGTCCTTCACATGGAAAGTCCTCAGACAATCCTTGGGAATCTCAGCTATGTCAGGTCCCTGAGAATAAGAAGTCACATGGTACATAGTTATCTGCAAGAAGAAAAGTGGCAGATGGTACAGCAGATCTGCATAGGCTCCTCAGCCCTGAAAGCCCTTTGGAGTGACAGAGCTCTCACTCACGATGTGCTGTAGAGCCTGCAGCTCTGCAAAGCCTGTACCTTCTTATGACCTTTACACGCTGCATGAAGGACAGGCTAACCAGCACAGAGTGAAAAAGAAAAATCACAAATGAAAATAATTTTCTGAAATTTGGTTTATCCATAGTCTGGCAAACAAAAAATTGTTTTAAGTCCAGACTTGTAAAATATACAAACTTTCCTGTCCTGTTGTTAAATGAGAGAATATGAACAATAAATGTCCCACAGAGACGGTGTCTTACACATGTAGTAGCTTAAAAGAATAGTGAGAATCATCCAAATGTCTGGCTCTATAACTCTTGCCACTGTAGTTTGGAAATTTAATGGAATTATTGTCTATGAAAAACATGCATATGTCTTTCCCCTTCAAATATACCCACAATATATGCTTTTGAAGTTGTGCAGGAGTATTGTCAAAGTTGTGATGATGTTGTGATGCAAGCTTTAATTGTGAGATACAATTCATTATTAAGACTTTAAACACTTTTCTATGCTGATGTTTGAGCCAATGAAAAGTATTGTGTTCCCTTTAATAAATACATTTTAGAAGCACTTTTGTTTAAATTTTAATTACAAAGGGAGATATTGTTCCTGTCTGCTGAAAGGCATTTCACTGTTTTTTTTCCTTTTAATTTTGAAACATAATTCTAAAGGTACACCTTCCCAGCAGAATAGCTTGTCATTTACATGTGCAAATCCCAGCTTTAGCTGCAGCAAGAAGAAACAAGTGAAAAAGCTGTAAATGGTTCTCATATATCATGTAATTTTTGGTGAGCAGTATTTAGGTGTATCAAGTTTGCTCTGATCTCTCAACTATGCTGACACCAGCATTTCAGCTAATACACCCATGAATCCAGAAGGAACACAAATGTGAATATGAAGAGTTCAGATTTTGTATGAGGTTCTGAAGTAGGACGTCAGGGGCAAAGACATTTCAGCATGAGCTGGCTACAGACAGAACATAAGTGGTGGTCACGGGTTGGGTTAGGCTGAGAATGGAGCTGAGCCACTTGTGTTTTATCATAAATGTGGAGAAGGAATACAAATTTTCCATGTCTTTGTAATGGAGAGATGGGTTACCCCACATGTCCCTTTCCCTGGACAGGATGCCCTGGAAACTCAGCTCTTCTAGGGAATGGGACCCAAATAAAGAGGGTCTTTGCTCAGATCTGTTTCTTAACACTGGCCATGGCTGGACCTTATATTTGGAAAACAGAGCTAAGCCATTTTCTCAAGGGAAATTAAGGAAGTTGAGGACTCATTGTGGCTGACTCCAGCATCCTTTTTCCTCTGGAATAAACATCATCCCAAGATGTCTCAGTCTGAGCACCTCTTCAGCCAGAATGTGTCAAAGGGTCAATTTCCATCCATGTGACTGTAAGAGGTAACTCCTTTCCAGATCCTCTGCAAACAATATTCTGGGCTAATACCATTTGAAGTACATTTTTTAGCAGTTTGATGACAGGATTTAGAAAACTTTTCAGATGGCCTTTCTTCTGATGGAGTAGCTCAGCAGTGGGCAACTCTATTGCCAAGATACAAAATGTCTCCCAAGAGCCTATTTTGGAAATCAGATTTTAGTGCTGATCATCAGTGACGCCATTTGCTCCGGGATTTGAGCTGCTTGGGAGGAACTGTCTTGAAGAAACTGTGCAGAACTGCAGTGCTTGGCTGGAGAGAGACCCTCTCCTCCTGCTGTTTGATAGGCTTGTGAACCTGTATCAACAGCTCCTCTTTCTGAGTGAACACTTCATTTCAGTGCTGATGCGGCACAGCTTCAGATCTGGTCACAGCTGGAAGCTCAGCTGTGGTGAGATAAAGACCTGGGATACTTGTTTAAATGCATGGCCTCTCAAGGACATCAGCAGGGTTATAGCAGCAGCAAACTGCCAGGACACCAAGGGACACCTCCTCCCTTCACATTAAGGCTTTCTCATCTCTCATCTCGCTGCCTTCATTTACTCATACATAAACTAAGTTTAGCAACAAGATATCATGATCCTTCCCAGAGTGATTTGAGGCTGATTTAGGGGTGTTTATACAGCTATTTGCAAATGTAGATCGCCTGTGGTGTAGGCTACTACGGGTTTAGGGGGATGGTGGAGTTAATGAGATTTCTATTCAGGAGACTGTACCTTTTGAACCACCAAGAGGTGTGCTCCAGGACTCAGTGTAATGAGAAGTGAATCCTACAAGGTGTTGAACACCTCCTGTGAGATGCTGAGAGCTCTCAGTGCCTGATGGAAGATTGTCACAGGAACCTGGCTTTATAATCATACATTTGAAATTTGAAATGTAATCTTGCAGAGGATCTGTGCAGAGGATAACAAAGACAAAGAAACCTTTCTGGTGCTTAAAAGCTCATGAGAGAGAAAAAAAAATCTACTCTTCATTTGCTGAACCTTTAAAAAGAAAAAAAAAAGAGGTGGAGGGGACAGATGAAATATGTTTTATCTATTTTACCTACTTTGGCAATTAAGATTGTAATCTAGATGATTACCAGAGCTTGTAATGAGATTATACCCTCCATTAAAAAGAATGTTCCAGAGCTGCAGTGAAGAACGTCTCAGATCTGTTTAGTATGCTATCTGTCTTAGCAGAAAGCAGCAAAATGCATTAAACACACTAGGAAACAATCTTGTAGACATACACTCCCACTCTAATTTTCAATAGAGTGAGCTGGCATTGGATTTGTAGTTCTCTTCTCATCAGTACCTGTAAGCAGATCCATTTAGAAAATAGTTTTCATAATTCTCAATTGTTCTGTGAATTGCATTTTGAAATAACTCCTCACCCCTTTTTTTTTTTTTTCTGAAGATCAGAACTTTCCTGAGAATTTGCAGACTGGTATTTCATTGCAAAGAAACCCAAAAGCTATTGTTGTGAAAAAAAAATATTTTATTTTCTGTTGATTTATTGGCTTTACTGGTCTCAGCTTGTAGAGTTGTAGTAACTGTTCAGTTCCTGCAATGTATGGAGAGACTGAAAATCAAGTGCAAAAATAGCTGGTTTATGTTGAGCTTTGATGGTTTATAAATGATGCTGAAATGCTGCTGGAAGGCAAAGCTGTTACTGTAACTGCTTCTTTCCCTGGATATCCATCAGTGGCATTTTAGTAAAAGTAAACAGCAACAGCACAGTGAATAGTACATACAAATCACCTCAGAGTAAAGTGGAGTGAAATGTCTTTTCTGCCTTTACAGTGTAGGTAGAGCACTGTCATCCCTTTCAAATCCAGGGACAATCACAGGGAATGTAGTTCATCATATAGGTGCTTCTTTCTCCTGCTTTTCCCAAACCTGACAGACTTTACCCTCCTGCAGGTGCTGTTACATTTCTAGGAAGTGCGATACATGCAGTGACAACTTCTCCCCGGTCATACTGTGCAGTTTATGCACTATTAGGACAGGCACCAAGATCTTCCTTTGAGCAGCAAAGCCAAGGAAGACTGATTTTTTCAGCACTGAGACCACCTGAAAGATGGTTTCTGGAAAAAAGTCCTGTAGTCATTTTAAGAAATTATTACCCTCCCTACAACATCTGCACCTTCTCTGTATGTCACTGACCCCATGACAGCAAAAGGAGCCTGCCATGCTCTGGCTGCTCTGGCTTGCAGTCTCTTGCATGAGCCCAACACACTGAAAAATAGGTTTACATTAATCAATGCAAATTTTGCTCCTCAAAGGAGGATGTTTCCTTCTGTTGTGGTTTTGATTTTCTTCATAAAATGACTTGGTTTTTGTCTTACTGAGATGGGTGAAATAAAATAGGTTGAATGTGAGGAATATCTTTATTCATTAGATACTCCTTAGTCTCAATAGAATTTTGAAGTTTTAAAGATTTTTCCAAGCTGAGATCAAATTTGGTACCTGAAAAAGTGGACCAGATACATCTGCTCTGCTTTGAGTACTACAAAGAGCAGGGAGTTGAACTTGATGGTCTTTATGGATCCCTTCCAACTGGAGATACTCTGTGTTTCTGTGACTCTGTCTGACATCTTGTGACTTGTTATTAGCTGAACCTCGGGCATAAAACTATTGTGGTGTCAGTGCAACGGAAAGTGGAAGAGTAAGGGAAAACCTGGGAAACTACAGGCCATTAAAGCAAACATCCACACTAGGTAAAATGACAGAAACCATAATAAAGTGTAATATTAGCAGGCATGTGGGTAAATTTGATATACTGAGGAAGAGTCCCTGTGGCATTTATAGAGTTGTGCATCATAAATCTATCCTTTGAAGGAGTCGATAACCACATAGACACGGGAGATCCAGGCGATACTTGGGTTTCTAGAAGGCCCTTGACAAGGTTTCTCATCAAAGACTTTCAAAGAAACTGAGCTGCAAGGGGATAAAAGGAAAGGTTCTTGCATAGATGAAAGAGTGGTTAAAAGGCACAAGAAAAAAGGGCAGGATTAAGCTGTCAGTTTTGTCAATGGTGGAAAGCCCCACTGGTGTCCCATAGACATTCTCAGTCAGCATTCACAGTTCAGTATCTTCATAGCTGGTTTAGGAAAGGATGTAACTAGTAAGATGACAGAGTTTGCTCATGACACTAAACTAATTAAAGTTGTGAAATGAAAACTCCTTATAAAGAATTTAGGAAAACTCCTATGATACTGACCAAGAAAGAACAAATATAAAGTAAGATGTATGGAGAAAATCTTACGAAGAGCAGGCTGTGGAGTAGTCATTGCTCATCAGGAGTGAAATACTGGGATTATAACCAAGAACTTGGGAGAAAAAAACTCCAAGAACTCCATGAAAAAATCAACTCAATGTTGACTAGAAACCAAAGATGTATATTATAAATTTTTGGGAGGAGAATAGAGAATAAAACATTCTGTGTGGTGTAGGCAGCTTAATGAGGGCAAAATGCATTTTTGGTATTCCAATCACTAAAACATTAGAACAGAATGGGAAAATAAGCAGGGACTGGACAATGGGGGTGATCAAAATATGAATTGGCTTCTGTTTTAGCAGCACCTAAAAAGCCTAATGGTAGAAGAGGTTTTGGGAGCCAAATGTTTACATAGGCTTAAAAAATAATTAGCTACATTTATGAAAGATGCACAGAGGGTTATTACATGCAAAGATATTTCCATTGCTGAGCAAGTTCGTGAACCATAGACAGGCAGAGAATGAGCTGTATAGAACAAAATGTAATTTACATTCTTGCTGGGTTCTTAATCTTTCACCTGGGCATCTGACCATGCTTGCAAGTACAGTATTGGATTGGACGGACCTTTAGTCTGACTCTACAAGAACACCTCTACTGACTTGATGCCTCCAGATGTGAAACTTTGATGGAGTTTAAGCCGGTTTTGGTTTGTTGCCTGAGGTCACTGATGGATCAGGAGCAAAGCTGGGTGTGGAACTTTAAAAATCCTTTCTTCATGTCTTAGCCTTGTAATTATTTCATTTTTAAATTATATTGCAAATCCAGGTTTGTAATCAGCCTTGGAGAGAAGCCAGAGTACATATTTTAGTTTTGTTTAGTGACACAACTTTAGGAAAAAAAATCTTCTTTTAAAAAAACTTTTTATTTGCAATAAAATAATAAAGACAAAATTTTAATTGTATTTGACCTGTAATTGTCATAGAACCTGAGACTCTTCTCATATTACAATCCTAAGAGCTCACAGTTTAAGACAGGGTCATCCCCTCTCCCATCCCTCCACTCCAAAGTCAGTGATGTAGTGGTGTACTTTCTGTAGAAACGAGGCACACGTACAAAATTATTGTGACTAGGTTATACAGAGATCCCATGGCAAGGAAATAATGACTGAAGGTCCTCTGGAATCATGCTGTGGTCCTGGGTCAGCTCTCTTCCATCCTATAACTTTTTACTCTCTCTGGAGACTTGTGAAACCTTCTGTGTCTGCTCCACCTCTGCTATTCTGGGCCTGAGACCCAGCAGCACAGAGTCTCCGATGCCTCAGCTTTGGTCTCTTCTCTTCCCATCTGTGGAAGCCCCATGGAAGCACACCCACTGTTGTCTTCTGAGCACTCTCTGTGGGACCTGGTGCAGGGAGAACAGTCAGGAAGTAGTGCAATGGGGCCAGGCTAAAGCAAGATTTGCAGTATTGCGCTACTGCAGTGGCCTGGGGATGTTGCCCTGACTGGGATGCATTCCTTGAGGATCTGTCTCAGTCCTCTGAAGCAGCCTTAATTAGAGAGTACAACTGTGGCTCAAAGTCACCTTGGTCTCTGCTCTTGTGCTGCAGGTCCTGTACTGTGTCTCTTGGAGAACTTCCCCTGGGGAAGGCTTTTTTTTCCCTACCACTGATTTTAGTGAGACCTGGTTTGGGTCCTCTTGTGATCTCTTTTACACTGTATTGATCGTTGCTTCACCGCAACAAGTGATTAAGAGGCAAGGGATAGTGCAGAAGCCATTAACTGCCCCAAGCAAAAGTAATTTTTCTCTCCTTTCTTTTTGCAGTAATGGTGAATTTCTTGCTATACCTGGGAATAAATCTGTCTAGATCAATTCTGCCTCACTGTCATCTGTGTCAATATGCTTCTTTTAGGTTGTTCTCATCAGCTCGGGGGGTATTGTTTATTGGATATTTTTAATAGAGAAAGAATAAATGAATGTGCATGTTATGGGGGAAATCCATTAAACACATATGAATCCATAAAGTCTTTTGTGGAGAGACAGAATTCTGCAGTTCTGTAAGTGGTATTCCTTTCCTCCATTAGTATTTGCTCACTAAAAATATATGCAAAAGATTTATCCATCACTTGTTCACTTTTGGTTTTGTGACTTTGCCATTATGTTAGCTTTGGTTTTAATTCTGCATATTTTGTTGTGGTCTGTGGCTTGATTTCTGGTAGTTCAACACCTGAATTATTCTGCAGGCTTAATTTGAGTTACTTCTGTATTATACATTTGGAAAAAAGGGAAGAATTAAATCATGGAAGTTTATTTTCAGTTTATTTATTTCTGTTCAAGGTGGTTCATCTACAGGGCTTTACAGCATGCTGCTGTTTAGTTTTATGTTGGTGGGATTAATCCTGTTAATCATTGCCCAGACTTCTTTTTAGAAGTAAAAGCTTTATTGTACTGCTTTTAAAGTTGTTATCAAATTACAGACTCAAATTCCCAATTTCAGGTACAAAGGTGACTAGAAATTGTTATGAAGGTTTTAAGAAAGTTATTAAATAAATATTTACCCTGGGTATGGTTGTAGTGTACAGAGACTGAGTGGATTCTCACCACCCTTGTAGCATCCAGCCTCCCAGGTAAATCTCCTTAAGATGCCTCTGGAGTTAAAAGAACCACCTTCAGGGAGCAATGCAAAGCTCTGGATTTGGGTTTTTGCTCTGCATTGGCCTCTGAGGGACCTCTCCTGTCTGTCCAGTAAAATGGGAAACTTGAAGAGATTTTCCCCCACAGAGAGGTGATGTGATTTTTTTGAACCGTGAAATCAGTTCCTGGAAAGGGGAACACATGCTCACTTGTGTGGCGGAATACCCAGCTCTGAGGAAGGATGCTCTTGAGCGAGGAGGGGAGCATGCGTGCCTCAGTGGCCGTGGAGCTGCACCTTGCAGTTCTGCCTTCTTTAATGAAAAAAGGACTGATGCTTGTGTGTGATACAGGGCACAGAATAATCTTGCATTATTTCATTCTTCATCCTGATGCCTCACAAATAGAGGTTGGCCTGAAGCTTGGAGCAGAGGTTGCTCTATAATCCCAGATTAATTCCGTGCTGTTTTTTGTCGTTTGAGTGTTCTTATTAATGAAAGAATATGTTTTGGCTTTGAGTTTTCTTTCATCTCCGAGGTAGATGGGTATCTACCCATATCCATAGGCCAAAAGCATATAAAGTAGAGGGCCATAGCTCATTTTAGGGCTGGAACAGATATTGGACCACCTTTCTGAGGAGCCCTGGTAAAAAGCTGAATATCTTTGTCTCCTTTTCCCAGACTATTCATTACTCTGTACTTTTCTCGTGTCCTCCTCTGATTCACCCTTCTAAAGACAAGCAATCCCTGTCTTTATCAAATCTGTATTTTGTTATCCTCCTTTGATCCCTACAATTCCAGAGTTCTCTTTTGAAGTGCTGTAACAAATGCTGCATACCCAGTTCCAGGAATGGCTAAGCAATTAGTTTATTATGCATTGTGTGTCTTGCAGTACTCTTTATGCTATTCCACAAGCTTGCAACGTCTAGTCAATGTTTCTTTTAATCCTTTTTTTCTCTCCTGTAGCTGCATATTGAGCTGAAGTCTTCATCAAGCTGTCTTCAAAGAAAGGGATCTTTATTTCACTGAAACAAACAATTTTGAAACCTCTGCGGTGGATGACTATTTGATATCTTTTCAAGCAATGTGCCTTATTTTGCATATAGGTCCATTGCTCCCTAGCACTGATGTTGTTTCTGGTGTTTAAATAATATAGTGATCGGAACTTTCAGGAGAAGTGAGATGCTGACAATTCTACCTGAAGGATAAGGGATACTGCAGGACTCTGTGCTTTCCCATGGAGTAAAACTGCCTTGTTTTACTGACACAAGATGATGGCTACACACACATGCATTTTGGGCTGAGTTCTTTTTGCTGCAGCTTCCATGATAGATTACTGTATGCCAATCAGTGTGTGGTGCCAAAAATGTCTTGTGTCATCAGTGAAGCAAGGTATGTTGCTGGGCTGCTGATTCATAACATGGGGAACCACTTGTATTTTAAATAATGCAATGATATAGTAGGTACTGAGAGAAATATCAGTTGAATGTGAGTTGAATTGCTGAGAACATCTGAAAAACAGAAATAATTTTATAGTTAAGATTTAAATGTCACTGGAAAAGTTCAGATTCTGACCTGTCTTGAAGTGTTCTGCCTTAAACTGTCTCTGAATATCAAGGAGCTGATAGGAAGAATAAATTTGTTTAAAATAAAAGAACACATATTTGAAAGAGTTACAAAGAAAAGTGTGACTTTTGCTGGCTAAAAACCCTACTCAGCATACAAAATGTGAAATGTTCTAATGATCAGAGCCACCTCTCTTATTGCAATAGAAATGATGGTTGCATTTATGATGGGCCAAATATCTGAGAGAAAGCCTTTAAGTGGAAGTGCTGTCCTTACACCAACAGATATATTTGTGAAATCAAATCTCAAACAAACTTCCAGGTATACAAATTCATTGTCAGATTTCTTTTGTGTTGAGTAGGTGTTTATTCCAATATTATTCTTTTTAGTTTCAGCACATACTAAGTACCAGCTGCAAGAAACGTAAAAACAGGGTTTGTGTCCCAGACCATCTGTGTTACATTTTGGTTCCCCATTTGAACTCTCCATAATCTTTGCTAAAGATTAAAAGCAAACATATATCTTGGAATACATCTTGGAGCAGCTAAAATGACAGTGACTTTCAAGAACAACTAAGTCAGGATTACTGTGCACTTATTTGTTGAGATATTATTTTGTCCCCCACCCCCACTTCTAAATGTGATAAACTACTGCAGGTTATTAAAATATTACAATGTTATTATAACGTAAGAATTAGAGAAGGTCAGAAGTTCTTCTCTGAATCTTGCAACTTAACCATTCATAAAAGTGGTTTATTTCCAAGGATTTTACATGCACTGTTTGCATACTGCTGCCATATCCAATCTCTGAGAACAGATTTGATGGCTAAAAACCTCAGCCCAACTTTCTTAATGCCTGACTGGGAGTCAGTTTGTACTGGCAAGATAATAAAAAACATCTGTCTCTGCCTTGCACAGCCAGCTAGCACCACTGAACATGAAACTGACTTAAAAGAAGTAATTTGTCATTAAATTTTTGGGTTATAGGAAATATCAAAAGCTAGCTTCCGGAAAATCTGACACTAACATAGCCTTTTCCATGGATTCTGGTTCATTGGAGAGTTGCTGCTTAACTCATATTACTGCCAGAAGACTGCATCCAAATCCATGCAAATGGGGGAAGAGGGTGATTAGTGAAGGGTTACTTGCTCTTCCTTGAATCCTGTAGGTGAAGAAGACAAATTAAACTGCTGGGTGCCCAAGCTGCCCCATGAGGGAGATTTCCTGTCATTCATCTACACATGTTGCTGTCCCAGTCTCACTGCTCACACACGGGATCTGATATTGCCATGTGGGGCTGAATGCATCTCAGGGAAAACAGTCACTCTCCCCCTCTCCCTTTCGGTGCTGTGAAGTGGCAACTGCAAACAGAGATTGCTTGTCCTCCTAAGTGATCCTGAAGGGGCTGATTCAATGAAAGGAAAATGCTTGGCATCTCTGTAGGTCTGAATCTTTCCCTAATTTTTGGCCTCAATGCTTTTATCTCTCAGCAATTGCTCTACTTGCTTCCTAATTCCTTCCTCCCCAAGACTCAATGAGGCACAAAGGGAGGAAGTGCAGGGAGCCAGTGCTGCGCTTGAAGTGAATTACATCTCTTTCATTTTGTTCTGCTATGTACAGTTTGATCTTTCTGATCAGTGAAATATCCTGAGGGACTTGCAGCACTGTGCTCCACGACTCATGATGGAGGAGGCTTTAGGAGCCATGGTGTACTGCACTGTCAAGGTTCCTCTGCCTCTGTGCTTACAAAGAAAGCAGATGAAGACATTCGCCTTGACTGCCTGAAGAGAAAAATGGTTGCATTCATGGGCGTTGAGATTATTCCAACTGGTTGAATTTGGAGCCAGCACAAAATGACATTATAATTCTAATTTTATTTTTGCCTTTAGTTTGACATATAGTATGAGCAAAAATACGCTGGCTGTGGTTAATCATTCCAATTTAAAGAATGAATTTGGGGAAACTACAAATAAGAATCATTCAAAAGATACAGAACAGGACAGAGCGAAATGCTGTTTATCTGGTGTGTGAGAAAAATCTAATTAAACTCTTTGCTCAATTAAAGTAAACAAACGCCTCCATAAAAATGTCTTCTGTTGGTATTCTGTAGTGCTTGTCAAGTCTTTCTTACAGGACTAATTTGGGATCCAAAGCAGCTTCCCCATGTTAGGTTATGAACTGTTGTTGGCTGGTCCAGGGGTCAGATGTAAGTCTAAGAAGGAGACTGACTCTGCTTCTGGCTTGGTTGTTGCCTTGCTGTAGAATCTGGGAACATTGATTTTACCTTGTTACATTTATCCCTTTGCCTATCTTGTGCGTTCAAACAGACTCTTCATCAGGGCAAGGACTCGTTTCCTGTTACAGTGCTTTGCACAAGTATTTGATTGATGTTGGACATCTCAGACTTTCCAGCCAGACAAAATCCTGCATGATGCTGACATAATTTTGACCCTGAGAGAGGCACAGCATTTCAGATGAGAGCTTAAGAGAAAACTACTATCATGGAAAAATGATGAGGAGTAAAATTCCTGCAGACAGATGCTCAGCAACACAGGGTCAGGACCAGGAATGGTGTGGCTGATGGGGGAATGCAGCTGCTCCCCACTGTGTGCCATGGAGCTTGAAGTTACCAGCCAGCACGGCTGGGTCTGAGGAAGGGTGGGTTAAGACTCCCCTGGGGCTTTCTTCTGGCTAATGCTTCCACTGGATACACCAGCCAGTATTACATTTTTAAGGAGGCAGAATTGGTTATTACAGCTTTTGTAGGAAAGGGTGGCAGTGAACAAACTGAAGCAAACCCCTGCAGTCAGTGGGTCGATTTTATCCCAGATATGTCAGTGGCCATGCAAGGAAAGCTGGCTGAGCAGCTCTTCTCTGACACGTGATTTGGAGAGTAAGGCAAAGGGCTTGGGTGAAATCTGGATATTATATGGCTAATCGCTCTGGCTCTACACCACCAAAAATAACATTTAGATGTGTAATGGAGTTGATTTAGTGCACAATGGGCCTCTTTACTGCTGCTGCACACAGCTAACAAGCAGTCTAGGACTAAAGTGTGAGCAAATGACCCAGCTAACAAGCAGCATGGTCCAGCACCACGTGGTGAGCTCTCCAGAGAGCTCTGGACTTGGAACTAATGGAGAAGGCTCATTACTTGTCAACTTTTCTAGAGCTGCTGAGGTTAAGAAACAATTCAAACAGGAAAGCTGAACGCAAAGAGGACCTTTTTATCTCTACAAGGTGACAATTCTAATTTCTCTTGGGATTTTAAAAATTTTTTTGAAACATCTAATGATGATTAGAAACATAGAATCCCAGAATAATAGAATATTAAGGTTTGGAAGGGACCTTAAAAGATCATCTAGTTCCAACTCCTCCTGCCACTGTCAGGGACATCTCCCAGTAGACCAGTTTGCTCAAGGTCTTATCCAACCTGACCTTGAACATTGCCAGGGTTGGGGCATTCACAGTCTCCCTCGGCAACCTGTTCCAGTGTCTCACCACCTTCACAGTAAAGAATGTCTTCCTAATATTCAGCCTAAACGTCCCCTCTTTCAGTTTGTACCCATTACTCCTTGTCCTATCACTACAGTTCTTGACGAAGAGCCCTTCTCCAGCTTCCCTGTAGGCCTCCTTCAGATAGTGAAAGGCTGCTATGAGGTCTCCATGTAACCTTCTCTTCTCCAGGTTGAACAGCCTCAACTTTCTCAGCCTGTCTTTGAAGGGGAGGTGTTCCAGTCCTTGTCAACTTTGTGGCCTCCTCTGGACTTGGTCCAACAGTTCCATGTCCTTCTTATGTTGGGGACACCAAGGTGATGTCTCATGAGAGCAGAGCAGGGGGGAAGAATCATGTCTCTCAGCCTGCTGCCCACTTTTGCTGCAGACTAGGATTCATTTGGCTCTCTGGGCTGTGAGTGCTCACTGCTGGCTCAGGGTGAGTTTTTCATCAACCATCACCCCCAAGTCCTTCTCTGCAGGGTTGCCCTCAATCACTTCTCTGCCCAGCCTATAGGTGTGCCTGAGATTGCCACGACCCAGGTTTAGGACCTTGCACTTTGTTTTGTTGAACTTCATGAGGTTTGCACTGGCTCATCTCTCAAGCCTGTCAAAGTCCCTCTGGATGGAACTTGGATTGCATCCTTTCCCTCCAGCATGCTGGCTGCCCCCACACAGCTTGGTGCCATCAGTGACCCTGCTGAGAGTGAACTCAATTCCACTGTTCATGTTGCTGACAAAGATATTATATTTCCATTTTTTCAGTCATTGGGAACTTCACCTGGCTGCCAGGATTTTTCAACTGGCAACTTCATCTGCCGTCTCCCTCAGGACTCTCCATCAGGTCCCATGGAGCACTTTCAGATTCCTGAATCTCAAACCTGCTCCTCTCTTGCAATGGGCTTAGGGTCTTCATTCTCCCAGTCCCTGCGTTTCCCATGGCTATGGCATTTGAAGACTGAGGCATAGGAGTGACAGAGAATATCAACCTTCTCTTTGTCCAGCATAGCCAGGTGTCCCTTTTCCATCTGGAGAGGACATACATTATCCCTAGTTTTCCTTTTGCTTGCAACATATCTGTGGAGGCCAGACTCAATTCTAACTGGGCCTTGGTTTCCCTAACCTTACCCCTAACTTCCAGTACAATTTCCCTGTATTCTTCCCATGTCACCTGTCATCTTTTCTGCCTTCTGAAAGCTTCTTTTTTTGACTCTGAAATTGCTCAGCAGCTCCTTGTTCATCCATGGAGATTTTGCCTGATTTCTTCCTTGTTGGGGTGCATCACGCCTGAGATAAGAGGTGATCCTTGAATATCAGCTGGCATTTTGGGCCTCTGTGCCATCCAGAGCTCTATCGTATGGGACTCAAGTGAGTATGCCCTTGTAGAGGCCAAAGTCTGCTCTCCTCAGATCCAGGGCAATGAGCACACTGCCACTTGCTCACTGCCTTGAAGACCTCAAACTCCACCATCTCATGGCCACTACAGCCGAGGCTGTTGTGGAGTACCATATTCCCCATCAGCTGCTCCCTGCTGGTGAGCACAAGGTCCAGCATGGCACCTTCCCTTGCTGGCTCCCCAATCACTTGTATAAGGAAGTTGTCATTGACACATTCAAGGAACCTCAGAGATTGTTCATGCCCTGCTGTGTTGTCCCTCCAACAGATATCCCCATGGTTGAAATCCTCAGTGAGGGCCAGGGTTCACAAGTTTGAGGCTGCTCCTATCTGTCTGTAGAGGACTTCATCCACACCATCCTCCTGATTGGGCTGCTTGTAGCAGACCCCCACTATGACACCTCCTGTCCCTGCCCTCCCTTTAATCTTGACCCACAAGATCTTTGTTGACATTTTGTCTTTCCTCAGGCAGAGTTCTGTACTCTCTGGCTAGTCGTTGACACAGAGGGCTATACCCTCTCTTCATCTTCCTACCTGTCTTTCTTAAAATGCCTGAACTCTTCCATTCCAATGCTACAGTCATTGGAGCCATTCCACCTTGTCTTTGTGATCCCAGTGATATCATATCCACCCAGGCATGTGCACGTCTGTAGTTCCTTCTTTGTTCCCCATACTACATGTATTTCTGTACAGGCATCTGAGCTGGGCCCCAGATAAAGCCAACGTGTTGGCTGGAGTATCTGGAATGCCTTTGCACTGTTCCAGGCATCCATTACAGGTGTTGGCATCTCACTGGCACAACCGGGACGGATAGGTGCCCCCTTCCCTTGAGAAATCTAGTTTAAATTTAGCTTTTTAGATTTTTCTCACAAGGAGCTGGGGCCACAAGATGGATATCATGTGGCAAAACGTACTTTTTTTATTTGTTTGCCACTTCCTCGCCATCCACTAGACTCTGCAACTCCAGTCCAGAGCATGAAAACAAACTGAGTATGGAAGGCACTGGGATCTTTATGGTCCCGTGGCCTGGTATCTGTATAGGTCCTTATCTCTTGCGGTTGGTCTAATGAAAAACACTGCCTCAGCTTACAGCCCAAGTGTTTACCTGACCTTTGTCACTGGCACCCAGTCACCAAACCACCAGAACGTTAATTTTTATAATGCCTAAATGAGATAGGAAAAAGGTGTTTTGTCTGTGTTGAAGGAAAGAAGGTGTTACGTTGTCATTGCTACACCTTAGCTCCTGCCTAGAGTAGCCAGGAGACATCACAGCACCCAAGGTGGGTGCACTGCCCTATTTCTCCCCATTGTGGCTACAGCTGTCTAACCCAGGTGATGTGACTGCTTCTTCCCTTCCTTGGTACACAGCAGGTGGCTTGAACTGCTCGAACATCATAGGTTCATGATGCTTAATTTTAGGCCCTTCTGGTTCATTGCCTGAACATTGCCCTAAATAACTGGTCAAGATCATATAGGAAGTAAGTCTTGCTTTCCATCTTCCTGGACAGATTTCCTAAAAATTGCATCATTTCTGTTTTTCATTGCTGTTGAAATAATAGTTATGGGATGTCAGAAAGGAAGAGTTCTGATTACTGCTTCTTTTTCCCTTTCCATCTGGTTCTTTGTCTTTCCTTTTTCAGTGCTCACTTGAGTATTTAACCAAACTGCAAACAAGAGAAAAGCCAGGTCTGAGATTCAAGTGTGGAGAGGATTATTTTCTTAAGGCTGAAGATCATCAAAGGCAAATAATGAAAAAGCAGAACAATCTATGTTCATCTCTAAATGTATTCTATCAAAAAAGATGTTTACTTGGCATTTTGATGTAAAAGCCAAAAATATTGAAAAGCAACTATTTGTCACTGGACAAACATAAATGCTCAAAAGGCTGAAAACAAATAGCAGTACTCAGACAGTCTCAAGGCACCCAAACTCTGTTTCATCATTCCATACATCTTGTTTATGCAGCTCCACACAGAGGAAATCATTGGCTTGGCACTCACTGGTTTAAAAATCCTTTTTTGTCAAGATGAGGTTTGCTGCAGGAAGAACACAAAGCACAAACTCTTAATGACTGTAAATCTGATCTAAATGAAAAAAACCCTTTTACTGTGTGCTTGAGTAGCCCTGCTTACATCTGGAAAAATATAGACTATTATCATGTAATTTTTAATTTCAACCTACAAGTCATAAAACAGCAAGGCTCCTGTGTCAATCCCAGAGGTCCAGCTCAAGGAGATGACCTAGATATTGAATTGCTTAATACTACACTTGTTGAAACAAAAATTCAGTTTGGCTTTATCACAGATGCAATATTTATTATGAATTATTCTTTCTCTAGAAAGCTTATACACAGACCAAGAATAGTCATATTTCTGTAGGTGAATTTTGGGAAGAGAGAAACACTTTGAATGTCATTTTGGGTTAACAGTCTCTTGAATTCTTGAAATAGTTTCAGTTCATCCACTTCAGGTGAGTAACAGCCTCTAACTATTTCATTCCTGGGACCTACCTTGCTGAGTGTTCAAGGTAATCAAGGTAATAACCAACTACGCAGCACTTTGTCCTGTCCTCCTTGGATTCTTTTAACCCTCACTATTCAATGAAGTCTTCAGGGCTCTTTACTGCATTCTGGGGGCATGCTGAATTACTTGTTTTCCCTCTGAAGGCAATATTTATCCTGCCAGAGCCCCTGACCTGCCTGTCCTCTCTATTTTACCAGTGAAGCTGCAGAAAGAACACTCATGTTGTACTTCCCAGAACAGCAGCTGGTTACAGAATCCCAGAATCACGGAATGGATAAGGTTGGAAGGGACCACTGGTGGGGTCATCTGGTCCAACCTCTCTGCTCAAGCAGTGTTTTCCTAGAGCACACAGCACAGGATTGTGTCCAGGTTGTTCTTGCATATCTTCAGTGAGGGAGACCCCACAACCTCTTCTCTAACCTGTCTCTTCTCTAGGAATCAAGCTTGGTCTCGCATTTTCACAGCTGAGGACTTGTGAAAACAACCTCTTGTTTTCTGAGGACAAACAAGATGCAGGAGGCAAGTGGGAAGAGATCAAGAGTAGGAGAGCTGAAGATGGCATGAGCTGATTCCTCATGTTTCTCAGCACACATGGATGCAGCAGAGAACACGCCGTGAGGAGAAGGGAATGTTTTGCCTCAGTCTTAGTTGCAGCCTTCCTCAGCCTGCTGGGCTCTGGACTTGCAGGTTTCCTCAGTGGCCTCTAAGGGTTGACATGATGAAGTTCCAGTGTAGTAACTGGGGGGTCCAAACACGGCCACAGCCTTAATGGCAGGGTTTTGTGACAGTACGTTGAAAAGGGTTGTGAATTCAACTGGTGCCTAAAGACTGGACATTAAAGTCCAACAGCTGTAGTCGAGCTCAGATAAGGAAGAACATTTAATTCATTTGTATGAAGCTTCAGGGATGTTTGGTAATAATCTGGATACAAATTGCTCTTAAGCTGAATAGACACCTCTGTACAAATGCAAGCCTCAAAATATGTGTCTGGGTTGTAGCTGGAGGGCTGGCTGGGGCTCAGCAGAGACAGGTTCAATGTCCAGACCTGCTGAGGAAACACTTTGGATGAGTGGTGCAAGCCCAGATTCTCATAAAGATTAAGATTTTTGATGTTCACTGTGTTAATACTTTGTAGCCCAGAATTTAAGAAACTTTGAGCTCTTGGGCCTTGCTTTGGTCTGCCTGAGCATGCCAGCAGTTGAATTTTGAGGAAGCATTATTTGTATTTTGCTTCCACACTGGGGAGGAGTGAGGGAAGTAAGGACTAAAGCTGACCAGTTCAAAGTGCCATCATGGTGTCGCAGCAATGGTGGTGTCCATGCCACATATAAGACTGATGAAACTCTGGGTGATGGGAGGCGTAAACCAGTGGGCTGAACTGAATGTTGTTGGCATGACACACTGAAAGAGAACTGCGTTGATTTCTGCCCTGCTCCTCTTTTTCCACATCTAAGTTATTCTCTGAATGGACTTGATGTTAATGCTCTCACACAGACAAGGCTCCACCTTAGCGAGTGTTTTGCATGCATAAAGGCTCTCCTGTCACCAGCCTTCAGACAGATTCTGACAGGCAAATGTAACCCTTAAGTATGAAATAGTATGGGTTTTTTCAATACAGTTGAAATTCCTGCTTGCGGTTTGCTAGGCCGGGGCAGGGATCTTTACCTCTGGTTCTGTACAGTTTTGAGCACAGAGGTGCTTGGGATGGGGACTTTCAGCTATCCTGGGCTGTAAAGAATAGCCAGGTTAGAGTGACAAAGCAGGTTAATGAGCTGGTTTAAGTCTATGTCAGGCCTTTTCAGTGCTTTTTCTCCTTAACTAACTCAGCTTATGAAGCTTGGATAGAATTCATCCTGTTTGCTGAGCACATCAGAGGTTTGCATGAATTGGTCTGTGGTAACAAACAAAAGAGATGAGGGTTCATGTAGCATGGATGTATTGCTAAGCTTAATTCGGCCCACACCCCCAGTCAAAACTGATTCCATAGAGAAAAAAGACAGGCCATTGTCATAGAAGACTCCTTTCTGAAGGGAACAGAATGCCCAATATGCAAACTGGACCCACTTCTTAGGGAAGTCTGCTGCCTCCCTGGAACCTGGGTTAAAGATATGAAGAGAAGCAGTAATAGTCCTGCCCTGGTACAGCCCTCAAATTATTAACCATTACTGTTCTTTTTAAGTAGGCAATGAAGTGGCAACAAGAAGTCTGAGGTCAGTCAAGAGAGAGTTCATTGCCTTGGGATGACTGGATGAAGGATCAGAAGCACAAGTAGTATTCTCCTCTATCCTTCCAGTTGCAGGGAATGATAAGGGAAGAAAGAGGAGGACCCAGCAGATCAATACTTGGCTACGAGCCTGCTGTCACTGGCAAAATTTGCATTTGATTGTGAGTTGGTTTAGACAACACCAGGCCTGCTGGCAACAGATGGGGAACCTGCCTCAAAGGATTTTTGCACAGGAGAGAGCAGGGCTGGTCAACAGTGCATTAAACTAGATTTGAAGGGGAGAAGGGTTAAAACCAGGCTCACTAGAGATAAGTGTGGGGCACTATGCCAATATTTGAGGGACAGTGTGCTATAAAGATCCTTCAGCCTGCTGTCTCAGTGGAGGTAGGGGATGGAGACCCATGCAGCAGCAAAGATAAAAGGTTTATTGACATGTTAAAAACCACAGAAGCACCTGAGAACAGTCAGGTGGGAATTAGGGCTACTCCACCCCAAAAAGTGTTAGGATCAACAGCCCAACTGAATTGCCTCTACACCAATGCACACAACATGGGCAACAAACAGGAAGAGCTGGAAGCCATTGCAGAGCTGCAAAATTGTGACATAGCTGCCATCACAGAAACATAGAGTTTTAGAACCATAGCTTATCCTGACTTGGAAGGGGCCCAAAAGGATCATCAAGTCCAACTCCACCGCCTGCATAGGACACCCCAAGAATCAGACCATGTCCCTGAGATCATCAGCCAAACACTTCATTTCTGGCAGACTTAGAGCTGTGACCACTTCCCTGGGGTTCCATAACCAGCCTAAACCTCCCCTGACAGTTTCAGCCCATTCCGTTGGGTGCTATCACTGGTCACCAGGTAAGGAAGCTGCAGAACACAACGAGGTTTCCCCTGTCTCACCTTCTCTTGGCTGAACAAGCCAAGTGACCTCAGCATGCTGGGAGACTCACACAACTGGAGTGCTGCGGGGGATGGCTATAAACTCTTCAGAAGGGACAGGCAAGAAAAGAGATGCAGTGGGATACCCCTATTTGTTTGGGGGTGTTTTGACTGTCTGAGCTTAACAATGATGATGAAAAGGTGGAGTGTTTACAGGTAATAATCAGAGAAACAGACAGATATCATGGTGGGAGTCTGTTATAGACCACCCAACCAATATAAAGAGGCAGACAAGATATTCTTTAAGCAGTTGGGAGAAGTCTCACAGTCACTGGCCCTTGCTCTTGTGGTGGCCTTCAATTTACTAGGTGTCTTCTGGAAATACAACACAGTGTGGAGGAAACACTCCAGGAGGTTGTTGGAAGAGCTCAACAAGCTGTTCTCTGTTTACCAGCAGTCCTGGTTAAGCAGGGAGGTCCCAGAAGGCCGGAGTTTGGCCAGTGTGACATCCATCTACAAGAAGGGTAGGAAGGAATATGTGGAAAAATACAGGCCTGTCAGCCTGACCTCCGTGCCAGAAAAGATTATAGAGTCTTGAGTGCCATCACACAGCACATGCAGGACAATCAGGGTATCAGCCCAGCCAGCATGGGTTCCTGAAGGCAGGTCCTGCTTGATCAACATGTTCCCCTTCTATGGCAAGGTGACCTGCTTACTGGGTGAGGGAAAGGATGTTGTCTACCTGGACTTTAGTTAAAGCCTTTGACTGTCTCCCATGGCATTGTCCTGGAGAACCTGGCTGCTCAAGGCTTGCACAGGTGCACTGTTCACTGGCTGGATGGTTGGGCCCAGAGTGGTGGTGAATGGTGCTACATCCTGTTGATGGCCAGCAGCAAGTGATGTTCCCCAGGGCTCAATATTAGGGCCACTATTTTCTACTCAGCAGAAAAGAACCTGTGAGTGCTGATCAACAACCAGCTGAACATAAGCCAGAGTGTGCTCAGGTGGCCATGAAGGCCTGGCTTGTATCAGAAATAGTGTGACCAGCAGGACCAGGACAATGACTGTCCCCCTGTCCTCAACACCAGTAAGGCCACACCTTGAGTACTGTGTCCAATTCTGGGTCCCTCACCACAAGAAAGACTTTGAAGTGCTGGATCATGTCCAGAGAAGGGCAACAGAGCTGGTGAAGGCTCTGAGACAAGCCTTATGAGGGGTGGCTGTTGTTTAGCCTGGAGAAAAGGAGGCTCAGGGGGGCCCTTATCGCTCTCTACAACTCCCTGACAGGAGGCCGTAGCCAGGTGGGGGTCGGTCTCCTGTCCCAAGAAACAAATGACAGGACAAGAGGAAATGACCTCAAGGTGCACCAGGGAAAGTTTAGATTGGATGTTAGGAAAAATTTCTTCACCAAAAACATTATCAAACATTGGTACAGGCTACCCTGGGAAGTGGCAGAGTCACTATGCCTGGAAGAATTTAAAAAAATGCATAGATGTTGCTCTTGGGGACATGGTTTAGTGATGACTTGGGAGTGCTATGTTAAAGGTTGGATTTGATGATATTAAAAGATCTTTTCCAACCTAAACGATTCTATGGTTCCATGATTTCTAGACCCAGTCAATTGCAGTAGCACTGAGAGTGACTTAAATGCCCTGAGAAAAATGTCTGGTTTATTTCAGAGTGTGTTTGATTCCAAATGATGCATTCAGCCTCAAAGTACCATTTCTGAAGATGCAAAATTGTGGGTGCAAAAAAATTTGGCAAGTATTAGAGCATTGCATGAGCTAATAATTAAAGGAAAAAGCATGTGCAGATTAAGAAAAAGCACTGCTTAAGGAGCAGGCATTTTTTGGCAGGCTGTCAGGGATCATTTAGAAGGTTTTTTGTGTATTTATTATCCCCTTACACACATGGTTGAACTTACACAGCACAGAGGGTCTTGCTGAAGATCATTGAATGCTACTGTAAAAGAGAGGGAGTGGAGATCAATGTCTGTGTGCCACTTCATATCTCTGAGGGGAGGCAGCTGGCCTGGGTGGAAGCTTTTTATATATTTTTTGACCTACAGCCTACTTCCTTTGGTACATATAAATATGGCTATGTATCAAACTGTGTCAAAACAGTTTCCTTGTCTTTTCTTTTTTTGCCAGACTTTCCCTTTCCAGACAATGAATTAATTTATGTTACCTCTGAGTGTCCTAAACTAGGGTGAACAAGTAAGAAGGCACAGATTTTTTTGCAGTCATATGATGTGTTCAGCTTGTGGTTTAACACAGATGGTACAAGAAAAACTTGTTAATAATAAAGATGTTAGGTAGGTACCAATGGACTGGGCTGATTGCTAAGAACAGATCTTGCAATCATAAAACAGTTTAGAGCCTGAAGCACTTGGGCCAGAGCGCTAATTATTACACATTTTAGGTCTATTGCCTTGGCTCTAGGAAATGTATTATTTTTAGTGATTTTCATTACTTGTTGGATTTAAAAATAGACTGAATTACAGCCGGTCGTTGTTCTGCTGGGATGAATTATAGTTTGTTGAGGCAACTGCTTATTTTGTCTTGTCCCATGGCATTATGTGAAGCCAGACAATAAAAAAAGGAAATATGAGTGGCATTAACCTTTTGAAGTAGAAAGAAAAAGGAGCCTTAATGAAATAGAGCAATCAGGCAATTATATTGCAGCTCTTAGTTATCATATAAAAAAGGAAACTGTGTCCTATATCATTTAACCCGTTGCCTCCTGCTGTGGAGGTTAGGGGATGCAATAGACACACAGACGGTTTTTCTGCAAGTAACTGATTAGGAGGTACTAATTAGGAAGGCTAGAAAGAGATATCTTATTTAGGGATACACAAAGGAGCAGAGTCAAGCTGATGCTGAGTGTCTTAATTTCTGCAGTTCTTTCTATCTGATTTCTTTCTATCTATCCTGAGTTATAAAAACTGACTTTTTCACACATTTCCCTCCCCCTGCCCTGTTCTTTCTTTCTTTTCCTAAAGGAAGGTAAGAGACTTGTTACTGGGGGCAATACTGTTCTCTGTCCATAGTTACTTGATTTTGACTTTTTCATTCTGTCTGGGCGGTATTTTAAAGACTCAAGTGTTTTTCAAGTATGTTAAGAATACAAGCTCAGAAATAGGTCCCACAGGCATTTAAAAAAATCCTCCCACTTCTTTTGCTGAGGGCATGATCAGATGAACTGCTCTGAAAAGTGCTGAGCCAAATGAAGCTATCTCCCTGCTGGGCCTTCCCACCCTGCTCTTTGTGAAGGCTGTCTCCAATTTGGTTTTGCAAGTTTAACCATTTGTTTGATTACTTCTCACTCAATTCAGTAAGGAACCTGAGTTAAAAAGCAAGCCCACCCCACTTTGACTTACTCGTTTTTTTAAATGAGGGGTTTTTTTTTAGGATTATTTCTCTTAATTCAGAAAATTTTACAAATCTCTGTTACTGAGTGAAACTTGCAAAGTCCCAGGAATTACTTCTTGCTATGGCAAAAGACAATCCTGGTGAACAGGGACACACATATAAACTAGGTTGCCCTCTTTTTTTCTATTGTTAAAACACCATCCCTACCTTAAACTGTTTTGCAGTGAGAATTAGGAAGCTGTAAGTCAGAGTTTCTTTCTGTTTCTTTCTGTTTCTTTCTGTTTATGACTTAGTAAAACATCCCTTTGTGTTTGACAGCAATTAAATTGATACCCACTAAGGAAACTGCAAGTCTACAGTGTTTCACTGAGGCAAAAATCATTATCTTCCCTGGGTCTCAATCCCCCCATACTCAGACTAGATGTAATTTCTATTGAGCAGATGTGGATCCAGGTTGACTTACTGCCACTGTGGTCTGGCTTGTGAGGCAAAACTAATCTCCAGGATGCTGCTCCCCATAGTAAGTGCCACAGCTGTGGACTGAACACTGCAACCAGGCTGCATGTATTAAAGCATTTTCTTTTGCAAAAGCTACTCTTAATCATAGTGGTTCGTATGTTTGGTGCCCTTCTTACGGGGAGAACTTGGCTCTTGGCAAAGAGGCAAGGGAACCAGCTCTTAGGAGAATGCTGAGAGAAAAGAGACAGGGTTTTCACTTCCAGCCTCAACTCTGATAAATCTGCATAAACTGCATTGAAAGCAGCTTTTTTGGCCGAGGAATGGAAATTGAGCATGAATTTGAGGTGATAATCAGTAAGTTCATGTTCAGTGAAGGAGAGTGCCTGCATTTAAGTTGTTGGACTGGCATTTATTTTTAATAAGCAATCTTGCTTCAATTGTCAGCTCTTCTGTTTGGCCTTGGGCCTCAGTTTCATGCCAGAAAAACAAGATGGTGATTATTTCCTTTGCCTGTCTTATAAACTGTTTGAGGCAAGACCTGACTCTCCTGTTGACACAGTGCTTGGCAGGAGAGGTTGCTGATCTACACTGGAGCCTTTCGGCGTTCCTATGGTTCAACTCGAAATATGTAATTAAGTACTTTTAAAGGTGGATACCAGAATAAGGTCCCCTAAATCCCTCTTTAGATATCTTTGATAGATATAAGTTGTTTGGTTTCCTGAACAGACGAGTGTTCATCTGCAGTTCCTACCACAAGGTTTCTCTTGACTCACCTGAGGTGAATGGAGAAATAGTTTCATTTCTGACACTCTGCCTACAGCAAGCTCTTCCCATTGGAGAGGATTAGGCACCCATCCAAGACCTGTATCTGTGTGTGGATGCATGTTTCATGTGTGCTCCTCTTGGATTTGTTCCAATGCAAAGGTTTTCACAGAACAATTAAAATGCAAATGTAGATGCAAATTGTGACAGGCTAAAATGGCAAACTCACCTGCAGAAGGATCATAATATGTGTCATCTTTGGCATTTCTCTTCCTCTCTCCTCACTGTTTTTGTTTCACCAGGCTATAATTTCCCCATACAATGAGGTTCTCAAAACCTTGTCAAAACACAAGTAGCAGTCTAGTTTCACAGTGTTGATTCCCCTCTCAGACAAACATTTCCTCTCTGGAGCACAATCCAGCAGGCAAGTGTTTGCATCTGCAGCCCACTATAAGGGTGGAGGGATTTCCTGGCAGCAGGTGTAGTACCTCTCATACCTGGCTCTCACCAGGGCAAGGATCCTGTCTGGTCCCAACCACTTCAATAGATGAGTGATAGTGTTTGAAGGATGACTTATTCTGCCTGGTTTAACTTTGAGAATTTACTGTGTAAATGAATACCTGTTACAAGGTAAAATTATATGATTTTTGCAGTACTGGAAGAGCTGCTATGTGTACCAGCACAGACACGCACATGGAAAAGAAGTGCCTGTCTGTTTTCAGACAGTCTGGAGGACAGAAAGGGAAATCAGTGAACCTGTCTGATTCATTCACAAGTTGTGATGAAGAGTTGAGATTTGGACCCATGCATTCCTCTAGCCCTTAATTCAAAAGCTCCACTCTTATCTTCTCCCTCCCTGCCCAGACTGTGTCACTGCAGCTTTTGGGACTGTTGTGAACCACAGCAGTGTTTGCTGTGATTCCTGATGAGCTTGGCCATATCACAAAGGGGTAGCTACATTCTGGGTTAGTGCTTCCAGCATGAAATATCTTCCAAGACTTCCTTCATCTTAACCTCCTGCCTTCCTTTTCAATTATTTCTCTGGACATCCTCCAATCCTCCAAGAAAGGGATAAAAATTAAATAAGCTTGGGATCTGGCTGTGGAACTAATAGCAGACATTTGCTGTTATTGTGCTATTTGCTCTGCTTGTGTGTCTTATCCTTGCCCCTCCTTGTTTAGGTTTCCCACTTCCCATGCTGTTTCCGTCACTCTAATTAGGAGGTCTTCTGCAATTAGGCCTGGATCTCTGCATAAATGTTCCTGGCACTTCAGTGACCCTAGGAGACAGTAAGAGTACTGGGAGGTTCCTCGCACTTTGAGGACAGACCTCAGCAGATATGACTCAACAGAGAAGCAAGTTTGATTCTTTTTTCCCTGATAGGAATCACCAATATGTGCTTTTGTGACATATCTTGGTTATCAGACCTATAGGGTCCTTCATGATAGGTAGACAGTCAAAGCCATTTGTGATCTAGGAACACTCATACCATAAATCTCTATTTTCCCAGCAATCCGAGGTGCTGCCTGGATCTGCAGCACCCAGGCAAGCAAAATACCCACGGTTAAGACATGGGTTTGTCTAAACTGCCTGTGTTTGAATGCTTTCAAACATCTTTCTTTCCTGTATATCCCCTTGGTAATAGTGGTAGTTTTACTAATTGAGATGGGTGTTTTTAATTTGACCTGATATTTTCTCATGGGAGTTTGCATTATAGTATTGGAATGGGGAAACCAGAGATGAGATGACTGAGTGTAAAAAGGGTCTTTCTGCACTTTACACATCTTTCAGGTGTCTGAAAAATAACACTTTAAAATGTCTTAGATGATTTCTTTTGTAGAACACTTTAGGAATTTAAAAATCTGAACCTGTTGTTGCTACTGATTATTTGCTTGAGGATCTTAGAGTGTTTCCTTTGTCAAACCTTCCACCTGAGGCTTATAAAAGTGAATATAATTGCTCGTTCCTGATGCTACATCAGTCTCAAAGCTACCTCAGTATTTGGCAAAAGAACACTTGGATCCTCAGTTGTTAGAGCAGGATTAATCAAGATGAGACACTATTATCTTTAAAATCAAAAGGAGGCAGCCAACTCCCGGAGCCTCTGTGAGGATGGCAGCTTTCTGTCTGTTTTCTGAAAACAGGAAAGAAAGAAACCTAACCTTTTATTAATAGTTTGGTTATACACAAAAGGACACAGACAAATATTTCAGCATCTACTCTACACAAATACATGAAACACACTGCACTAATTACACCAGTCAGACGCTGGTTGAAGGACAGTTAATTGGTTTTCAGAATATCTCAATCAACACAGGCAGCAAGACACATGTCCAAGGATTTGAAGAGTCAGCAGTAATAGATGTCTGTGAATTCTCTGTTGCAAAGTAAACCTTTATTTTCACTACAGCGTGTTTTATAGTGCAATAAAAAAGAAGGAAGTCAATAGCTATATCTAATATAACTGTAGCTGAAAAGATACTTTACTGATTCAATATTGCTTGAAGGGCAGTGTAATATAGGTATTTGACCTTAACCAAGGGCTCACATGCAGGTGTTGGGTTCAGGCTGAATTGTTGATGAAAGAATCTGAGCCTAGTTCAGACCAAGAATATGTTAAAATGAGTTAGTTTTCATACTATTTTTTACAAAAAACATATAAATTGTCTACTAAGTCTTCGCTGCTTTTAATCCTGCTTAGGCCCACTGACTCCTAAATACTTAATACACACATATTTTATTTCTGAACCAGAAACTGTGTTGCTTTTTGGTGAAATTCAGCCTTCAATGTACTTGGTGGTCTTTCAGTTTTGTTCTTTTCCTATTGTCTTAGTTAGGTTTTTTTTTGCTAATGATAAAAATACTTTATCATCTTCTGGTGAAATTATTGAAGATGACAAAGAAAAAAAAGGAAAAAAAAGGGAATATGGCTGTACATGATGTTATGACAGACTCTTTTCTCCTCAATTCTGGGGTCACAGAAGCAGGGATGTTCCACGAACACACTGAAATTGCTATTAGAATTGCTGGGAACACTTGTGGTGCATAAATACATGCATTTTACAGGACTGATACCCGATTCATGAGCTCTTCTTGCATCACTTGTGAGTTCATCAGTGCCCTTATTATGACAAACCAGAATTATGTTTCTTCTACTATAGCTATGTTTTGGGGAGAAAGCATAAAGTTTTGCAGGTTTGCAGGTGCAAGTGCATAGGTTTTCAGGTGTGACTGCATCCTCTCTTGAAGCAGTCGCTGTAGTATTTCCAGACAAGTGCAAGCTTGCTCTGACTGTACTGTTAGCAAAGTGGAAGCCCTGTAGGTCTCCTCATCATTTTTCTGAAACTGAGCTAAGTCGTCTGAGAGTCTGCACATACTGGCTCTACACTAAATTATTTTGTCCAAGAGTCAGCTTGTACCTTGGCAGAGCAAGCTAATATCTGCCTGTAGAAGGTTGGAGAGCTATCCCTTGAATGTTTTCCTGAAGTGTCCTACATCTTTTTAAAACTGTCCATGATGCTTCCACTGATTTCAGAAACAATGAAGTTAGGCCGGTGCTAAACCCCAAACTAAATGGTCTCTCTGTGTTCAAGAGTGAAACAATTCCAGATCCGTGAATGCAGTCTGGGACTTTGTGTTCCCAGTTTGAGCTCATCTTAAAGACAGCGGATGACTGAGTTTTACAAACCTACTCAAGATCTTAGGCAGTGCTTAAACTAATCATTTCAACAAGTGTATAAAAGCTGAGGTAAAGAGAAGTCTTAGCCCAAATCTGACATGTGAAAAAGACTTACTGTCTCCAAAGAGGTAGAAAGTAGTGACATATCAACAAAATATCCTGAGTATTTGCTACAAAGTTCAGTTTCTTCAGAGTTTAGGGGTTTCATTTTGTTTTGTCTTTCTGGCCATTCCTTCCATTTGGTTTGATGCAGTTCTTCAGATTAGTATATGTTGCCCTGGCCTGATGCTGCTCAGCTGAGCATTTTCCCCCTTCTCTAAGAGTCAAAACTTTTTTTAAAGAATAGTAATTTGGAAAATAAATCCTTTAAAATTTGGGCAAATAATTTAAACTTTTTAATGATTGTGAGGACAAAGCATTGTTTTGGAGAGTCCAGCTGTTGCCACTGATTGGTAACAGTGACTATGAAGATTATACTTGTGTTTCAGTGACCTTATTGATTTTCTGATTCAAATCTTCTGGTTTAGAGTCAGCAACAAACTTAGCAAAGCATCAGGAAGAGGTACCTGATGTTTCTGGCATGTCTCAGTGCTCTTTTAGCTCTTCTATTCTGTTCCAGAATCTGCAAAAATGATGATAAAGCAAGATAATTTTCCTGAGGAACTTTCTGCCACATGGAGAAGAGTGCTTTTGGGAGAAAGCAGCAGCAACATCATATTTCCTCCATAGAGTGATTATTTAGGAATAAAATTAGGAAATAATTAGTCAAGGTACAAGTCTTTTGTAAAATGGTGTTGACTGGACTTCCAGAGAAGAAAGTCCAGGATTCAACATAACTTGAGATAAACTGAGGTATTTCAACCCTTTTGGGCAACTGTCTCAGGCTTTCTGCACGTACATGTGGATGTTGCTGTATATCAGATCTGACTTTGACTCAGAGTGTGGGCTCACTGTTGGAAGGTGGTGTGGACCTTAATCTGGTAAAATGCAGGCTGAGAAGGTAAATGGTATCACGAACAAGCAACTTCAGTAGTGCAAGTGTTGGGTTTTCAAAGTGTGGATTAAAGTGAGGACAGTGAGCATGGAGTGTTGCCTTTTTCAGGTCTGTGATATGAGGGTGGATTGTGAGGATTTTTTTTTAAATTTAGGAGAGACTCATCACCCCCTCCAGAAAAGCAAAAGGTTCTTGGCCATGGACCAGCTTGAACTGAAGATCAAAGATCCTTCCTCAGCTCTGTTGTGCCTCTATGTGTGTGATTGTGGTATTTTTGCTTCTTGATAGTGTCTCCTCAGGCTCTGTCTCCCCGGCTTTGCAGCCTGAAATACTGGTTCCTTGCTGTTCTTCCTCAGAAAGCTGTAAAGCCAGAAATGCAGCTGGCAATTATATTGTAAGCTTATGTGTTTAAAATTAATAAAGTACAACAAGATCTATTATTTATCCAGTTGGCCAAATTATTCCTTGGTGTAATTATTTGGTAATTGCATTTCATGTGATGATTCCGTACAGAAAAGACTAATAATTAGCCCTAAATGTTAGAGGGCTATCACAAAGTAAGGCATTAGCAGAGATTTGGAGACTGGAACTAGATGATCTTCAAGTTCCTTTTCAAACCAAATCATTCTGTGATTTTATGATTATTTCAGTAGAAAGCTAAACCGGCCTTTGGAAATGTGTTTTGCTGACTTTTGTCTGTGCCATAGTGTTACCCCATAATGATGCAGAAAGAATTAAGGTGTCTGCAAACTCTGTGATATTGTGGGCTGTAGGTGGCCCACAGGTGAGAGATTTCCTGTCATTTACAGGCCCAAGGCTATGGAAGTGTATAGTTGTCACACGTCATCTTTTGGATCACTTTTAACACTTCAGTCCTTATTTGTTGCAGTCATTAATACTATGTTTTCCTCTCTGGAAATCATAGATGGATTGTCTCTGTGAAGTGTAATCTAATTCACAGGGCAGGCTGCAAACTCCAGGAGCTCCCAGTTGTGCAAAAGCTGTCAGGTGGATGGAGACACTTCTGCCCAGAGGAAGCCACTGGTTCATCGTGGGACATACAGTTAGCAGCAGGATCTGCCCAAATATACTGGGGTGGAGAATCAAATGCTGTGCTGCCTGGGAGGGCTCTTGATGGGAAAGTCTTCTAGAGGGAGAATATATGTTCATTTTATATACTTCACGTTGAGGTTCCTATGTTTTCATGGTAATTTTGGATGTAAATCTCTCAGTGTTCATGCTAATAGGAGTTAGTTTTAAAGAAACTTCTTGACTCCGGGGGCTTTTGTTGCGAGCTGCTGAAATTACCAACGTTTCATCTCCTAGTTTAATCCACTCTTTCCAATTTATCATCTTCTGAAAACATCCCAATGGCAAAGAATGCTTTAGAAGTATTTGTGTGACTTAGAAACTGAATTTACCAAGGGAACTTTAATCTCCTTGATAATTTTGCACAGAACAGAAAGGTAAAAAAACCAAACCAAAACTAAACCAACAACAAAACCCCCACACTTCTGAAATTTCCAGAGAATAAAAAAAATCCCAATTAGCAGAGCACTGCACAAAAATATTTTCAATGGCTTTTGGTCAAAATATCTGGAGACTAAATTTCAAGCTGACCAGGAAAATGCTCTTCTGGGAATAATTCTTTTCTATATGAGACAGCACTAATCCTCTAGTCCTTTGTGAAGACAAAAAGTCCTGTAAGAAGGTTGTGGCTTGGGAAAGGTACAGAAATAACCAGTTTGTTTTGAGAACAAGCAAGCAAGAATCATGCATTGCAGAACTGCAGTACATAAGAAAGGTGTTTTTGCAAGCCTGTGAAGTGCATGGCACATGTCATGTGCCAGCAGTCTCAAAATGAAAATGAAATGTTATCAAAAGATCTTGCCCTGGGCCATAGGCTGTATCTTTGTGGACCTTGGGAGAAATAAGCCAGGTTGCTATTATTGCTTCTTTTATACAGGAAAAAGGACAAGGAGCGGAGTGAGGGTTTCCCTTTGTCTTTCATGTCTCAGGAACATAAAGGTAAAGCCATGTGGGATGTCCAAGAATTTCCAAACTCTGGTCATTCTGTAAATGTTAATATTCTTGACAGGTATGAGCAAAAATATTTTTTTTCCTTAGTACCCATGTATATAATTTTTCCTTTTCTTATTTACCAGATTTTATTGGTGAAATAAAGGTTGGTTGGAATTCAGAAGGTGAATGCACATTTAACAAATATTAGGAGATTTTGATCAGTACCTGTGGTCTATTTTTTATAAATACAACACATGAATTGTTTCCAGAAAGACTGGAGATGTGTTAAGCATTTGCAGTGCTGAGGAAACTATGAAGTGAATGGTGTTGGAGGTATCTGGAGAGCACATGTGAAGCTTTAACTTTGGTATAGCTTCTCTGACTATAGCTTAAAGTCAGGATGACTTCCTAATGAGAACAGCTTTGTAAAAAAAGTGGAACCAAAGAGCATAATTTCCAGTAGGTCTGGACAAACACATACAGTGTCATACAATGAAGAGCAATGAATGCAGGTAGTTTCTGTAGCATGAGGACTGTCCTGGGAAACTGTAGGTCTTGGAAGGACTTGTGGGTCATATAAGATCATCCATTAACACGAACTACAGCCACTTTACCAGAAATGCCAATTTAGAAATGTAAATATGAATATCAGTGTTTCGGTGGGAAGTGGAGAGTGTCGTTTGCTTCTGTACTTGAATGGTCCTCTCATCATCCAGAGCAAAGCTGTGTCCACTGCTGTATTCCAGGAGTGACTGATAAATTAGTAAGTACTTGGAGAAGAGAACTGAGAAACTTTGTGGAACCACAAAACACGACTTATTGAGAAAGTTTTAAGGAGCGCAGTCTGATTAACTTATTGAGGGTTTTAAGGGTGATTTTGCTGGTCTATGAGTACCTACTTGGAGAGCAGGAACATGATTACAGAGAGTTCTTCAGTTTGACAGAAAAAGATACAGCAGACTGAATATCTGGCAGTCGAAGAAAGGTATAATTGGACTAGAGATATGGCAATTGAATCCAAGATAGCATTAAGTGACTCCTTGATGTAGAAGTGCAAAATTTCAGGTCAATATTGGGAGATGTTAAGAAGATTTGTGCTGTAGTACATGGTCTCAGACTATCTTTGCTGTGTGAACCCCTGAGGATTCCCAAGGGGAATCATAGAATCATAAAACACTTTGGGTTGGAAAGAACCTTAAAGATCATCTAGTTTCAACCCCGCTTCCATGGACAGGGACACCTTCCACTAAACCACATTCTCAAGGTCCCATCTAACTAGGCCTTGCACATTTACAGGGATGGGGCATGATACACCTTTGTGTAGTGTATTTAAAAAATGGCAAGTTATGTCCTTTCTATGGACATAATTCTCCAAGGTCCATGGCCCACAGATTGAGAAACTATCATTCAATCCTAAATCAGGGGCTTGGAGTAGGAATCAACCAAGCAAGTCCTGTGGTCTGTGGTGCACAATGGTCAGGCTAAGTGAGAAACATGGGTTTCCTCTAACATTGTGATCTAGGAATGTCAGCCCAGAACGTAGCTTCCTCTGAAGAACACTGATGCATTAGCCCTTACTCAGCTATTGCTCCTACCCTGTGAAACCCTGATGTGCAGAAGATGACTAATGGCTTTAACCATATTGCTTACAAATTTTACAGCACTGGTGCCTGAAGCCAAATCCCTTCTTCACTACTCTGGTTCAGTGGTTTTCATTGTCTCTGTTTTCTCTGTTGTGATGACACATGAAAATGAGGCAGAAAGGTGCCAAGACAGGCTTTTTATTCATTTACAGTATCCTGGATCCTGAAAGCTGAGTGGGCAATGGGCTGCAATATTAACAGATCTGCTCTGCACAGGCACTTGTTCTCAGCCCCATGCTATCCTCTTCTGGCAAAAGCACGAAGAGAATTGGGCAGCCAGCCCAGAGGATAATAATTTGAGGCTTCTTTCTTTCTCTCTTTCTTTCTTTAGCTCTCTCTCTTTCTCTCTCTTTCTTTCTTTCTTTCTTTCTTTCTTTCTTTCTTTCTTTCTTTCTTTCTTTCTTTTTCTTTCTTTCTTTCTTTCTTTCTTTCTTTCTTTCTTTCTTTCTTTCTTTCTTTCTTTCCTTCCTTCCTCCCTCCTTCCTTCTTTCCTTCTTTCCTTCTTTCCTTCTTTCCTTCTTTCCTTCTTTCCTTCTTTCCTTTCTTCCTGTAGTTTTCTAGCAGGATCAGTCCCTGAGCTGTTTCTCTGTAAAGATAAACAAATATTTGCCTTCTCAGCTCGGTACAAGATAGAAGGAAATTTTAGGACAGAACTGGCATTTGGGTAATTTAATGACAAAACCAACCAAAACAAAACCAAATACAACTACATGGTGTAGTTTAAACTTTTGCTTATCACTGTCCTTACATGGTTTTTCTGCTTTGACTTTATTCCCTGGACATTAGGAAATGTCTTGCTGATAGTTCTACTAAATTTTTTGGGTGTAGGAGGTGATGCAATCAGACATATTTTTAAAGATGCAAAATATTTAAAGTAGCTAATTATTTCCTTTCATCTTGGGTTTGTCAGCTTTCATATCCAGCTACTTAACTGTGACTCCCCAGTCAGTTAAACTCATTTTGATGGATTGGATTGACACTGATATCCATTTACCTCCATTTGTATTCCAGCTTCCTTTTAGCAAACAATTATGGAACAGCAATAGCTTCCCGCTGGGCAGACAAATTCTTTCTGTCTTCCTTTAACACAGCTGTGCATTTTTCCAAGTGATGAATGCAGTAAAACCAAATCATCTGAATCTACGATCTGTTCCAGCTGCTATTGGAGAGAAATGATTAAAACAACAGAAACAAAGTGGAAAGAAAAGTCCCTGCTTTTTTCCCTCCAAGCCAGCAAACTTGTTATCATTGAGCATAAGTAGCAAAATGCATTTTTAAACTCAAGAAGCAAATGTGCATATAAGCAATAAGAGGCTAAGCAAATAATAAAGCAGAATGACATGACACCATATCACAATCCTCAACGAGTAAGTAGCACAGTTCAACCTCAAAAGCTACTGAGTAAGACGAAAATGTCTCTTTAACAGTATTAGGGGACAATTTATTATGTGTATCCTTCGAGTGCGGCACAATGTCACTGCAGGCCCATTGCATTTGCATTATTTCCAGACAACGGCAGCAGCAGAAAAGGACACTGATTTATTTCAGAGCAGGCACAGGTGATTTTTATGTCTGTTGGGACTCAGCCAGATATGGCTTAACCCATTCAAGTCTTTTCCGCTTATACGAAGAGGTGTCTTTTTTGCAACATCCTTATCTTCCAGCTCAGATTTCATTTAAGTTACTCAAGGAAAAGATGGGGGATTTTGAAGTCCTTTGCTCTTTCAGTTACTGACGCTTTGTTCAGTTCAGAGAGAACGAGTGATCGGCAATAGCTTAACCTGTTTAAAATAATTCTAATGATCATTTTCACTGTTCAGCTTTTAACATACTGTGTGACTTCCACACCTTATAGTAGCCAAAATCAAATGATCTCCTGATAATATTATTCCCTATTGCATTAGCTAATTTGCTGCGATCAAAAAATAACATACAAGAAAAAAGTCACTGTCTGGCTGACATAATCTGGTCAAAGATGCAAGCTTTGTTTCTGCTCAATTGGAGAGCCTGAGGACTGCGGGCATCCCAGTATTCCATTATAGAAGCATTATAGAAGAGGAAAATCTGACATCTTGCTGGAAATACCACCTCACAAAGAGATGAAGGACTGGGGTTGGGACCAAGTGCCATTGCTAATGCCAGTTAGAGAGAAAGCAGAGGTATTAATCCAAAGCAAGTGTATCTGGCTTTTGATAGTCCATCAATTTTATTTTGTCTGTTAAGCACCAGTAATTTTTTCCCCCTTCTGAACAACTGCCCAGTGTTGTGTGGGCATATGGCTGTAATTCTGCTGATGGCTGAAAGAGATGCAGAAAGCCAAAGTGTGAATTCATGTCCTGAACGAAGTGACTCTTGCGTAACTGGAGCGATGTGCACTGTGCCTGGCAGTACGGCTGAGAAAGGGGATTTTTTTTCAGGAGTGATCTGCAGGATTTGTTTCATTCCAAATAGGAGGTAAACTGAGTATTTTGAAATTTTCTCAGTGGAATTTTGCAAAAGTTTCCTTTTAGGCCCATTAAAATACTTTCAGTGCGGCTTTGTTGCCCCCCAAATGAGGCATTATGAATCTGATTGAAAGCATCAGAACAGAACAAGAAAAACTTCCCACATGATACAAATTCTTTAAAAAGGACAGTCTTTGGAATGGATTATTTGGTAGTCTACTAACAGAATGGTCTGGGAAATTAGTTTTGTAAAGTTTTCATTTTCACTGCACTCAAAGCATCTGCTGGAGCACTGCCCTGCTGGACTCAGATCTGATCTGCCCTTCTCTCCTATCTGGTCCTCTTGACCCTGTGACTACTGCAGGAGAAAGGGATTGGTCAGTGCACAAATTAGTGAGCACAGTTCAGTGAGTGCAATATATGTAAAGGTAGGCTATTTTTTTTTTAAATATTACCCAGCGTGTTTTGATGCCTGTGATGAGTCAGAGGTACTTGTAGAAGTGGAGAACATGGCCTTGTTCTAGCAAAAGCAGTCATGGGAGGCAGCTGAAACAAATCACTTTTGTGCTTGTGGACTTGCTGGGGAGTGATTCTCGCACTCTGTCTTCAGGATGAATTGCTGCCTTTATCTTCTTACAAAAGGAAAACAGAGCTCAGTGGCTGTTGCACACCAGAGCAGCAGCATATTCTAAGCCCAACTCTATCACTGGGCAGTATGGCAGATTTCTGTGGCCCATTCCTCCCCTCAGTAACATTGTTTGTTCCTTTTTAAAGCATTTTGAAAGCTTTTAATAACATACACTACTGGCATGGCAGGGGGTGGTATTACAGCTCCATGATTTTGGTAGCACTGAATAGACTCATGGGGAGCCTGGGTGTTGATGGGTCAGGCACTGTGTTAACTGCTAGAAAATCTTGATCCCAGATTTAAGGAGCTTACAATAAGAAAGAGGGAAAGCCACAGCAACAACAACAACAACAGCAAAGCAATAACTAAAGAGGGCAAAGTAGAGGAGGAAATGATCCCTGGGACTCACACAGTCCCATAAGTTAACAATTTGCACAAACTCTGCTGAGTTTCGTTTGGCTTTTTCCTAGTCCAACAGGCTGTCAGGTCTCTTAGCTATAAATCACATATTCTGAATAGGGATTACCTGGTGTTATGGTGAATTACAGAAGATATCTGCTCTCTGCAGTGATGTTTCAAATGGGCATCTGAAGCCTATGTAATAGTAATAAAAAAGTCATTGTGTTTTGACGAAAATATAGCAATGCTGCTTCTGCTTTCTAAAGAAAAAAGTCTCATTATTAAGCACAATATACCTAGGTGATGAATCAGGTGGAGTAAGGAAAAGACAGCTTTTTAAAAATTAAGATACTATTTCTTTTTCCCTTTCTTCCTTTACTGACAGATAAAATACCCTCTAAATACCAGAGGACCTGAATGCCCTTTGTTGATCACACAGTTCAGACATAGCTGAGCTGAGCAATGAACTTAGCTGTGTAGTAGAGAAATTTAGTAACAGTTTGTATTTTTTTTCTCACCTCAAGTCTAACTGATGGAGAAAAGTAAAAATGTAACACAAATTCTTACAGATTCAAATTAGCATATGACTTAAACTACTTACACCCATCCCCAAACAAGCTTTATAAAATAAATATTTAGGAAGCCTAGTGCTCCCTAAACAACTTAAATCAGTTTTTAAAGAAAAATATACATTTTAAGGTTGATGGGTAAGGAATGACCATTCATGACTGCTGTGCCTGACACTCATTACGGAGGTACTGGGGTACAGAGATATTACCAAGCAGGATTGTCAGATGTCCCTTGGAAAAATGGCTGTTCCTGGTGAGAGTAGGGTACCCATCCAGCTGCTCATCACAGTCTTTCCCAGCCTGTGTGTGCCTGACCCATGGGAAGGGAGTATGACCCTCAACCAGCTACACAAGATGAGTTATTTTACGTTTTAGGTGCCACCAGAGGTAACTCCAGGTCAAACAGGGCTGTGAGTCCCACAAAGCAGACACAGATCCCGTTGGTTTGAGGCATCCAGACTTCTCAAAGGGTCTTCCCAAGCCTGGCAAACACCTTCTGTAATGCTGGTTTAGTTTGATTTTTTCTCTTCCTCTCTTGTACCTACAAAACTTGCTCTGCTGTCTTTCAGCTTAAGCCTTGAAGAAATAGCTGCCAATAAGAGTGTTATCTGGGAATCATGATGTGCACATGTCCTGATAAAGCACCTCCTTTTGTGCATTGTTCTTAATACTACATTTGATTTTTGTACTGAAAGTGATATCAGCAGTACATATCCAGCTTCTGATCGGTGAGGAGGACAGGCAGGGCCTCAAATTGGCCCAGTACATCTGATACCTAATTAATAAAAGACAGATAGATTAGAAACAATAACACACCAATGCTTTAACTGACACACCAAATACAATTGTGGCCTTAATGACATGTATCTAGTGAAGCTAAAGCAAATACAGAAGTAGAAGGGGGTAAAGCATGAGTGTCATATTTAAAATCAGATGATAGCACCTCTACAAGGCTGCAAAAGAAATAGATTCCTTTGTGCATCACACCTTTCCACCACATTAATTCCTTTGTAAACCTCTTTTGTATCACATTTTTGCTGCCTTCACCATGCACAACCTGGCAGCAACCTAGTGACAGCAGCCAAATTCTTCTTCCAAACAACAAAGCAGAAGTTTGGTTGCACAACTGCTTTTGGTAATAGAGCAAAAATATTGCACACGTAATTAACTGTAACTCATGCCTCCAGGCCAGAGCTGAAATGGGGGAAGAGATGCTATCAAGAAGCACCTTAATCCATTTTCTAGGAGCCATTAGGACAACCTTTTCAGAAACAGGTGACTGATGTGGGGCACAGTAAAACATCCCAGCAGGCCCTTATTTGACATGGTTGGAGGCCACTGCAGCTTTCTGCATCCATGCCCTGTTCATAAGCACTCCTTGCTCTGATGAGCACTTGGTTGGTTCAGTGGGAACTGCTGCCAGGGGACTCAGGGATTCTGCTGGCTGAGGGTGACATTCACCCCACAGTTTCTGCTGTCTCTGCTGTGTGGTAACAGCTTTCACTACATGGGTCATGAGCAGATGGGACTTTCACACCTTCAAGAGTTCCGGCCTTTTCCAAAGCTGAGATTTCTGCTATGAGATCAGACACTTCCAAAAACATCTTTGACACTTGAAAGCCAAAACTTCATAGATTTTCAGGTGTGATTCCAAAAAGATAATAGCCTTTTTTTTCCCTTCTCACTCCAAGGATGCCACTTCTGTTTTTAAGATGTCCAAACTAACAGTTAAATCTCTAAAGCACTAGTATTCACTGCTGTTAAGAGTACATTAAATCTTCAACCCTATGTTTTATTTTCAAAGGTATATTCTGGTGACACATGTTGAATTTAATTTTATTACTGCGCTGAACCAAGGCATTTAATGTTCAGAGAATTACAATGATTACCTAGGAGCAATCACTAGAGGTATGTTCTCTTGAATAATATAGGGAGACTAAACCTAGGCCTAGTCTTACAAATCTGTTTTTAAGAAAGAAAGTAAATCTGAGGGAAAAAATATCTCATTAAAGGAAATAATAACTTTCTGGGTTTTTTTGAATAGTGCAATTCACAGATGCTATTTTTTGTGGATACTGTTAGATGGCATTCTACAGGATGTCAAAACTCAATACCAAATCATGGTGAAAAGTGAAGCAGAAAAAGCTACAGTGGAATTCTATTCACATATATTTAGTTTAGACAATAAAGATCCGAAAAACTGATGAAATCAAGCAGCGCTAACAGGTCTGTTAGTTTTGTTGTATGTCTTTGATATGAAATGAACTGGTTAAAAATGTTCTTGCAAACAATCACTGGACTTAAAGACAATGAAGAATTGTGAAGAGAGTTTTGATGCATAGGCTCAAGGCTTTTCTTGCTTAACATTTTAGGCATGGAGAGACTACTCTGTCTTCTGCATTAGTAAAGTTCAAACCATGAGAAAGAAGGTGGTAGGATTACATGCTGTATTTGTAGATACACTCTTCTGTTTTCTTCCTTACAGTTTAATGGACTTAACAATGCATGGTGAATATCGTTGGGCACAGAAGATGCTAGTTCGAAAAATGTGCCCTAACTTTGCACAGTCCAAATCCCTGCTTTATGGACTGCTTTTCCCAGAACCATGCAATGATATCAGCTAAACAACCAACCAATCAACTGTTGCTGCTGTGTTTCTGTTGCGATGGTATTGCACGCAGCAACAACAATGCGGTGGCGGTAAAGGAGGCGAGAAGGCTCTCTTGCATGGAGACAGCAGAAGGTCTTTATTCCATGATAACTCTCCAAGGCCTAGGACTAGCACACGTGCCAGCCCCCATAGGCAGAGGGCTGGCACATGGCTAGTGCCCAGAGAGAGAGAAGCTGGTGGCTGGCTGAACCCCAAGGCAGAGAGATCGATTCATGTGATTCTGAGTCCCCTATCCTGGGTAGAGGGGGCGTGGAGAGAGCACATGGCAGGGCATAGGGGCAGTACAAGGGCGGTGTTAAGATAACAGGGGAACCTGAGGGAGTGGTTTGGACTAGAGATGGGG
>VXAZ01008167.1:1131339-1466034 GCA_013399875.1 Gymnorhina tibicen | reverse complement strand
AGGCGGCCCAGCCCCACGCGTCTGGCGCCGGGGTCGGGCCTACCCCCCCGCCATGCCGCCGCTGCCGCCGCTCCCGGTTCCGCACAGCCCCGGCCCCGACCCCGCGCGGCCACTTCCCCACTCCTCCCCTTTCCCCTCCCCCACCTCCATGCGCAGAGGGAAAGCAGGGGTTCCCGAGGGAAGGGGAGGGGCCACCGCGGTTACACCAGTGGGAGGGGGAGGGGTTTTGCCGGGCGCGGGAAATACGAAGGGGAACGAGAAGCACTATGGCGGGACCATGTGCCGCCGCCATGTCTGCTGAAACCGGGTGCCGATACAGCGAGGTACTGGGGGGTTGGGAGGTGGATGAGGGGAGCTCCTGAACCGGGGTGATCAGTCCCAGCTTGGTGCAGGGACAGGGGAGATTCAGAATGGGCAGAGGGATGGCAAACCTCTGCGCTTCTGATCTCTCCTGAGGATAAGGGGGATAAGGGAGACAAGGAAGGGGAAGAGACAGGGGGGTTGCAATTCCACAAAATGGCTGCTGCCATGTGGTCGGGGTAACAAAGAAACAAAACTGGGGAAGGGAAAGAGGCAATGGAGGTGGTTACTAGCATCCAGATAACTAAGTGAAACAAAACAAAGGTTAATTCCTTTTATCCCTCACGCGCAGGAACACCCCACACGCGGCTGATGTTAAAGAAAAGGGTCTCCCAAAAGGGGGTACTATACTTGTATCTTCTCTTTTTAGAGGTGGGTTTTTTCTTCCTGCCGAGGCTTAGCATGAGGCGCTACCCCCTTCACCTCGACAAGAACCCGTCCCCGAACCTCCACCCAAACCGCAGCAAAAAGGTTAAAATAAAAAGAAAAAACGTCCCCATACCAGGCCTACCAGGCCTATCCACAGGCTCCCACTCCGGGGCTTTCCAGCAGGCTCACCTCAAGGGCTTACCAGCACCGAGAGTCAAAGAAAAACACACGGGGTGGTCCGCCACCGTCCAGCTGACCTCTGTTGAAAGCGCGACTTTCCTCGGGAGGCTACCAGCTGGGGCTTTCAAAAGGCGACTTCTCCTGCAGCAGCAGCTGCAGGGACGCTCTCTAGGGCACCTCTTTTCAGAGGCCCCATGTTCGGGCAGCCATTTGTTGCTGCTGTGTTTCTGTTGCGATGGTATTGCACGCAGCAACAACAATGCGGTGGCGGTAAAGGAGGCGAGAAGGCTCTCTTGCATGGAGACAGCAGCTGGTCTTTATTCCATGCTAACTCTGCAAGGCCTAGGACTAGCACATGTGCCAGCCCCCATAGGCGGGTGTACCCCTATTCCACACCAACTAATCAACCAACCAAGCAATGACTCCCTCTGACATTACAGGATCCCCATAAGCTAAGCTTTAACATCCCAGATGTCATCTCCAAGGCAGTCTGGAAAGGCTGACTATGGCACAGGGAAGTTCTTCAGTGGGTAAGTGCCGGTAGGAGAGTAGATGATGAATTACCCACTTTGCTGGTCAGAAGATATTTTTTGGTATAGGCTCAGAACAGAGATCTGTGTTATTCCTCATTTGTGCATTTTTTCCTTTTTTTTGAGCTCATGTAGCTCTTCAAAGGTTCTGTACACGTAGACTGAGATGCAGTTGTTCACATCTGGGATCACATGCAAGATTTTCTTTTTCTCCAGCTATCAAGAAATTGGGGGAAAAAATCATGATTTGGGAAGTGCCAAACTATTCCCCAACTTCCTTCAACGTTTCTGACTTGCAGAAGATAACAGACTAACAAAATGTGATTTTTTTACTAACATCTTTTGGGTGACATTTTCAAAATGCTCTTATTTCTCTTGAGGTGCAATGATTTCTCATTAAGAAATGTTCTTAAATTTTATTAGAAAAGCTGCTTTCTACCAGAATGAATTTGGGTTGGAAGATAGCTGGAAAAAAAAACCCACTTCTGTTATGGCTTCAGAAATGCTAGCGAACTAAAAAATATTTGCACAGTGGTAGCGATCAAACCAAAATGCTTTTTTCTCAAGGAAGCTGTGGAAAACCCTTGCAATAGGCCAATGTGAGATAATCTACACTCTCAGCCTGTGTTACAAAAATGAAAACACAAAGAACTTCTCTGCTTTTAAAGAGGAGATTGGTTTCATCCCAAAACCAGGGCATTTAATAGTTTTTCCAAAATTTGCTACTCCTCAACCTTATGTAATTCCAATTATTATTGTTAGTCACATAAATGTTCAAGCAAGTGGGGCTTTTGAATTTTAGGTCTCAAAGAAGACGTGCAAATTTAGATCCCATGGTTTGATTGCCTATGGTATGAAAAGAGGTAGTTTCCTGGGTGGTTTTGAATATCCTACCTTTTAATTTAGTTGAGTGTCCTTTGTTCTTTTCCTTTCTCATGCATGTGTTCATTTCAGTCTCTTTTCACATGAAAGGTTTTCCATGCCCTTCTTTTGCCACCTCCTTTTCCTGAAAATAGATTTGTCTTTACCAGCATTTGCAAATTATCCCAGTCAAAGGCATTTTTGTTCTCATGGCTAGCTTTGTTTTGACTGTTTATTTCCAAGAAAGATATTTGCTTCCACGATTATCCTTCTGTGCCTAAAATCTTTAGTTAAAACAGAGCCTTTGTAGCAACTGCTGTATGTCTCCTTTACTCCTGTGACAGTTGTGGCTGCTTCTGGCAGGGCTTATTTTGGCATCTTTATCCTTTGAGTGTGACACTAACTCAAGGAAACTTGCCTTTTTCTCAGTTGGGTAAGCATACCTCTCGTGAGACTTAGCAAAAGCACAGCACAGAGCTGCGGTTTGTTCTAATTCCTACAAATAAAATAGAGTAGCTGTTTCAACGCAGGTTTAATTTACTTAGTTGGAAAATATAGTTTTGTCACTGTTTGTGATAATATCAGTATCATTATTGATTCAAGCACCCTTAATTTACACCGGGAAGTGGTTAAGTGCTGTGGTGAAAGCGTGCACAGAGAATGTGCAGACAGACAGATAGCTTCCACAGGCAGCTGGTTTCTGAAGAAAGAATTGGCCACTTTCGGAGCTGTTTGCTTGTATGAAAGATAACATTATCATGATATTTTCTCAGCTGTGCTTAAGCAAAAGGAAACCACTGGCCTTTGCCTTATGGACATTAATTTCCTCCATTTGCCCATCTCCTGATTCTTCCTGGTGATGAATGGTGTCACCAGTTGCTTTAAATTTAGCTCAACTCAAAGTAACAGGGCAGAAACTTTTATGTGTTTCCTTCCATTCTTTAGCCTGGAACTGCTTCCTTGTGTGTTTGTATACTTCTGTTAACCATAAGCACCACTCTACTGCTTGCTTATTTTACACAATATTCTCACTGGATGGATAGTTTTTGGGTAAAATTCCCTCTTATACAGAAAGAACAATGGACCAGAACATCACCTGAGGTGTTGTCTCACAGGTCATGCAGTTGGTCACCCTTTGGTGTTAATTTCTATAACCCCCTGACTTGTCTACCTTGATGACATAGAAGCTGACTTTTAGCCTTCACCTGAACAGTTCTGTCATTATATTTAACTTACAGTTGACAGTTTCTGGCAAATGCAGATCTTAAGCCAGAAGGGACCCTTACATCTTTTAATCTGATTGTGCAATCTGCTCTTTGCCAAAGATTTTGATGTGAACTCTGCAAAATTTTTGAACTCCATGGAACAGAATCACATTGAGACCTCCCTCCCATGATTTTGAATTGAACAAATATCCTGGGTTACAGTGTATTCTATTATCATGAGCTGTTGAAACCAGGTGTAGCAATGTTCTTTGCCTCCTCTCTCCGGACTATCTCCTGTTAATGGGCCCATCAGTGCCTTGCCCCATGACTCACCATCCCATTGGGAGATGCTCTACCCACGGGGAAGGAGCCAAGCGTTCCTACCTGGATAAAATCTGGGGCCTGGAACAGCACAGGCAGCCTTACCTACTGGGATCCCAGAGGACAAGAGCTACACAACCACCACTGGACTTTCTGAGGAGGACCAGACCTTTTTCTACAAAATCACTGCTTCAACTGAACCACTTCAAAGAGAACTGCAGCTACCACCAAATCAGACTGCTACCAACACCCTGCCCAGCAGGGTGCCGGGTTGTACCCCTGACTCTGTCAGGTTAAACAAATTTCTCTGTATTATTGTTTTGTTATATATATGTATATCTATATATAAGTAAAAAAAACCCTGTTATTCCTATTCCTCGTATCTTTGCCTGAAAGCCCCTTAATTTCAAATTTATAATAATTTGGAGGGAAGGGGGTTGTATTTTCCATTCCAAGGGGGGCTCCTGCCTTCCTCAGCAGACACCTGTCTTTCAAACCAAGACAACAAAAAAGCAGATGAAGCTTAGACTCAGTGCTAAAAGACTAAGCAAGAGGTTCTCAGAATCTGGGGGTGAGAACACCTTGGTTTTGTAGGGTATCATGATAAGTGGTTTAAGGTACAAGTGCCTTGCACCTCACTCAAAACAAAAATCTAAGATTGGTGTGTAATAAGTTTTAAGACTGTTTCAGTATCATGGTTGGATTGATGGAAGTATTTCAAGTCCTGAAAAAGGAACTGAATATATAAGAAATCCCTGCTAGGCTAAGTGTGATCCCTGATGTCCTGTCATGATTGGCCTAATGATTTCCAATAAAAGAGTCACACAAATACTAGAAATTTCAGCCACAGAACTGCTTTGTTTTTGTTATGAATTCCAGGAGTAATTTTTGCCAGCTTAGGCTTGTCTTCTTACAGAAGTAGTAAGAAGAGGAGCCAGAGGGTTTATTTGGTTAATACTGAGGTTTTGTGCAAACATGTCCCAGTTGTCACTTAGACATTAGAGAGCTGAACACAGATGTCCCCAAGTAGCAATATACTGGACATCCTCAAAGAATCATCTGTGTAAATAATGCTGACTTTGGCCTCTGTTTCCACACCTTAACGCTCTTTGGTGAACCCTTCATATACCATCCCATCTGCTATCTCTAGATGAATTCTTTTGATTTTGCTGTAGGTCTCAAAAGCAGGGAGTGGAAGTGGTTTATGTTTTTGATAAGGAAAAGGCAACCTTGGTTCACAGATTTCAGAACAATAAAGATGTTCGACAACCTGAGTGGGTACAAGGCCAACACTGAAAAGTTTTATGATTGACTGCTTGTAGCTATGGAAGTTACATAGGTACATAAGTTATAACCCCAGTTTTAGAAAAGGGAATAAGTAAGAGCCAGGGAATTGCAGGCCAATCAGTCTCACCTAAATGCTTATAAAAGATCATAGAGCAGATCCTCCTGGAAACTATGGTAAGGCACATGGGAAATAAAGAGGTGATTGGTGACAGCCAAATCGTGCCTGACAAATTTGGTGGCCTTCTATGACAGGTTTACAGCAGTGGTGGATGAGGGAACAGACATCATCTACCTTGACTTGTGCAAAGCATTTGACACTGTCCTGCACAACATCCTTGTCTCTAAACTGGAGAGACATGGATTTGACAGATGGACCACTCGGTGGATTAGGAATGGTCTGGATGGTTGCAGTCGAAGTGTTGTTGTCAATGGCTCAATGCCCAAATGGAGACCAGTGATGAGTGGTTCTTCTGGGGTCAACACTGGGACTGATGCTGTTTAACATCTCTGTTGGTGACATGGACAGTGGAATCAAGTGCACCCTCAACAAGTTTGCTGATGACACCAAGCTGTGTGGGGCAGTGGACTCACTGGACGAAAGGGATGCCATCCAGAGGGACCTGAACAAGCTTGAGAGGTGGGACCTGTGAAGCTCATGAAGTTCAGTTAGGCCAAGTGCAAGGTTTTGCCCCTTGGTCAGGGCAATCCCAAGCACAAATATAGGCTGAGTAGAGAATGAACTGAGAGCAGCCACGAGGAGAAGGACTTTGGAGTGTTGGTTGATGAGAAAGAGGGCCAAAAAGATGATCAGGGGGCTGAAGCACCTCTCCTATGAAGACAGACTGAAAGAGTTGGGGCTGTTCAGCCTGGAGAAGAGAAGGCTCTGAGGTGACCTTACAGCACTTTGACATACCTAAAGGGGGCCTACAAGAGAGCCAGAGAGGGACTTGTTTTACAAGGGCATGAAGTGACATCTAGATCCCTCTGAAGTCTCAGCAGCTTGCACAAATCAGAAGTCAAAATCAGAAATCAAATTGAGGCAAGTTATCTTGTCTTTCTCTGTGTTCAAGGAGGCAGGGACTGGGTGCTGATGGTCAGTATTGGAAGCTTGGTTCTCAAAAGCCACAATATTTTTTCCACCTGCATTTAGTCCATTCAATTATTATACTCCAATATTTTTTTTACAGCTGTTGTTTAAACAATGGGGGTTTCCTTGAAGATGGTAATCAGAAGGGAAATGTCACCATGAATACATCCCAAAAGAAAAGAGTGAGTTGACTGAAACCAAACTGTGTTCAGTCTTGGCTGTATTCAGGCTGATAAAACTTTTGCCTCCAGATGTTAGATCAGATTATTATAGACAGACAAGCCATGTCATCTGGAATAAATCCTCCAGTAATGGGTACATTAAAAATACAACAAATATCTTAGACGGATTTATCCATCTATTTCAGACAGTAGGAAAAATTAGATATGAGTAACTGAGTAAATGTTGAGGCAAGAGGGCATGTGGACATTGAAATGCCTTGAACACTGCACAGCATCTATGGAGAACAGCATTGAGGAAACTCTTGCCATACTGAGTCTGGACCTGGATTGGTCCTGAGTTTCTATCAGACAAGTCATTGAAGGCATGCCAATTATTCTGTTTCAACATGAAAGTCATGTTGAAACATGGTCACAAATCTTATTTGAAGGTGCTTCATTTGCTCAGGGACCAGTTCTTCCGGGTGCCCAGGAGTTGCTCCAAGTTGTCACCCTAATTCGTTGGAAGTCGGAGGAGAGGAGGCATGATAAGAATTGATGAAGTAGGCATGACTAAGTAAAACCTTTTATTTCTAAATTACTTCCCAAACTCCAATGGCAGCAGTCCCAGGCACCCCTTCATCTTTCCCTCTGCTCTGCATCCCACGGGACACAATATCCTCCAGTATCAGCAGATGTTTTGAGTAAACAAGATGTGGTAACACAGACTTCTTATCCTCACCTCTACATCAGCCTGGAGGTAAATATCCCCCTCCAAACCTTCCAGAGAGCCATCTCTGCTGTGCCTGTTTGCAGCTGGTCTGCCTTCATCAGGAGGGTATCAAATACAGAAAGGAGTCTGGCACTGAAATTTGGCAGCTCTGTTCATGATTTCTGTTTTCCTCTTCCTTTTTCTGTAACATCTTTCCCCACTGCTTGCCAGAAAATATGCATTTTGGAGTTGGTTGCTGTTCTTCACATTAAGCTGTGCATGGTTCAGAGGAAGGACTGTGCCTTTTTTTTTTGCTTGTTTATGTAGAGGATACGGAGGAGTATGTATAGGTGTAGACAACTATTGGGTAATAATAAAGCTGATGGTAAAAATAACATATTTATGGTTCTATGTCCCATTTTTCAATCCATCCTAAAATAATCCTCTTCTGAGAAAAATAATGAAAAAGTCTGGAGGGGATGTGATTTCTCTGTTAAAATCATGTTACCTCCACTGACTAATCACTCAGGGGTTTGTGCTGGTACTCTTGTCTCACACTTGTTTTCCTCTGAAGGTTTTTTGTGGGCTCAGACTATGCAGTTAAAGTTCTGTTTTAACAAGCTGCTGCACCTTTGCCCAAGGCTGTGATTGAATATGTGGGCAGTCACTGCGGTTCAGCTGACACTTGGGAACTTACTATGCTGTGTTGACTTGATTTTGAATTTGCATCTTGGGGGGTTTATTTAATTCAAATATTCATTTTTGTGATGCCAAACTAAACCAAAAGCTCAAAATTTCACTCGAGAAGAAAAATCCAAATCTATGGAAATTCCAGCACAAACAGAATTGATAGTGCTGGGCAGTAGGAAGGAATGCTTTTAAAAGCTGTGAAGGTTTTAGTGTAACTGTTGGGAAACTATGTCTGAATGTCAAGCTTGTATAGAATTAGGAGATAAGAAATTTTATTGGAATTTTGGTTTTGTGGCATATATTTCACAGCAGTTCTGTGCCATCCTGGCTCTGTCTAACAAAGTCAATTTCAATTATTTTCTTGGTGCACCAAAATGCTTGTGGGGGGACCAGGGTGTGGAAGAATTTCTAAAGCATCTTTGGTGCTGGTCATTGCTGACAGAATGTCTCTGGTCTGATCTGGTCAGTCTGTTTTAATACTTTCCATGAGCATTTTCCCTGGCTGGATGGCAGGTCATGATCCTCCTGATCCTTGTGAGAAGCGTCCCATGTCTGATGGCACAGCTCCACTGATGAAAGATCCAGACCCAAATGCCCATGTTGGATCTAAAAGAATTCCAGCTGCCGAAAATATATGAAATATTTTTCAGAGATTATGTGTTTTTCTTCCAATAGTGACACCTTTGAAATGACTACTGTTTTACCTAAAAAGATCTTCATCAGTGCTCTAACCTTTGTATCCCCTTACTACTGTAAGTGATGACTCTCAGCAGTATGGAACAAACAAAAACACAAATCCAGGATATTGTCTGCTTGGTCAAGAGCCATAATTGCTTCACAAGCCTTTGGCTTAGCCAAGGAAGTGTCATAAAAAATCCACTGTGACAGCATAGGCCATAGCTAAAACTATAAATATTTTCAGAACCAGCACTGTAATTATTTCTGGCTACTAAATACTCTTCCCCCCAAAGAAAGAGAAAATGTTTTTAAAAAAGGAGTAATTATAAGTGTTAACATTCTGATGCCAGATCTCCATCATTAGAACAGGCCATACAAACATATAAGACAGGAGGGTTAGATAGGGAAGGTGGGAGTAGTTTTCAGCCGCAAGGCTAGAATAGACATGGTCCTTCCCCCAGGCAGTCTGGGGTGAGGCTGCAGCATCCTTTGGCTCCTTCCCCCATCAATCTGCCCCTGAGAGATAATATTTTCCCTTCCCCCAAAGCACTTTTAATCTGAAAAGTGAGTGGGTGATGCAGGAGTGGAACGTGGAGGGCAGATGAATTAATAGTGGCAAGGGCATGTTTTCATATATGCTAACGTATGTGTACAGCTTGTAGGAGTAATAAGTCAATCTCTGCCTAGTGGGACAGAGGGTTTTAAAGGCATCGTGGCTGAGACAGAGCACAAAGATGGAGGTTGTACAGGGAGTCCACATTCCAGCACTTCTTGTAACATCTATTATTAGATTTCTCTCTTGCCTAAAAATGTTAAAAATAAAATGGTGCTGCCTTATACAGAATGGGGTGCACTGAAAGATTAATTATGCTGTTCTGGGTTTAATTTTGGTATCCTTACACACCCCATTCTTATGTAAGAGTGGATTCTTACCCTACAAAAGAGAAATATGCGGGGTTTTAAAGCTTGATATGTTTTGATCTCTCATGCTGTCCAGTTCTTGAAGGATGATTATGGCAAATTTATTTGTGTTCTGTAAAGCCACTTGCTGTGTGTGAGGAAAACAGCATCACACCACATTGTGGCGTGAAGGACCAGGCAAGTATCTGGAAGGGGCTGTCACAGTTTCTTGATTATATGAAACACATGGGAACTCAAAGTCTCTGATTATCAGCTGATGTAAATCAGAAGAACTTCTCTGGCTTTGCTATGAAGTTAACTTTATTTCAGTGAAGATTTGTCCATTTGTGTTTGAGGTATTAATTAGATGCCAACATCTGATGAATAACAGTAAAAAAATCCTGTTGGACCTCAGCAACAAAAGATGAGAGGACATAAACAGTGGTAGGATACACCTCAACATTTAGAAAATATTCTGACAAATCAGAAAAGAAATCACAAAGTATGGAGGCTGGAAAACTCTCAGAATGTGTTTACAAGCTCCTTCACTTCAATGCCATTTCATTACATTGTCAAAATTAATCACTGTCTTCAGCTCCTGTCTTGGCTTCTTATTTATTGCCAGCTTGATCTCCTTGGTGAATTTTATTGCTCCCAATCATCATGCTCTTTTAACATAAGATCCAATACAGATTGCAAAGAAAGGAATAATGTAGGAACCGAGCAAATAGGAACTTAAAAATCACATGTAACTCTGTCAAATGTAACACCTATTCCATTAAATACATAGTATGTGTACAGAGTCAGATGCTTATGTATAAAATAATTGGATTATGTGTTGTTAACTACCATGAACAAGAAGCACAGGTGTAATGGGTAAGTGATGTTCTTTATCAAAACAACAATCTGAAGAAGACAGTGGTTTGCCCTCAAGCCCTCCTACAAACACAGTACCAACAGTGCACTTGGTTGGCACCCAGCTGTTCCTTGCTCTGCCATCAACAAGTCGCACAGAGTTGGTTTAGGTTTGAGAAAAGCCACCCCATTGTGGCACATGGGGAGAACTGAGTGAGTTCTCTTTCATTCAAAACATTTACTTGGTTTGGATTAGGCCCCTGAGGTGCTGTGTTATACTATATAATACTCCAATACTCCTTATTGTGTTGAACCTCTTCCCTTCCATGACCTTTTTTTTTTTCTGGTGCTCCGTTGCAATTTCTGAAGGATGGGAACTGTAATTACTCTGTGTGTATGGTGTCTAGCACAACAGGGCCCTGACCCTAGCTCGATCCTTTGAGCTGAAGTCCATGTTTCTTAGAGGATCTCTCTAATAAAGTGCTAGGATGTAAAAAGGGCAAATGCCCCAAATGTCACTTCTTCCTTGACCTTTGGAAGATCAGACTAGCCCAGCTCATTAAATGAAAAAAAAATCATCAAAACCCCTCTCATAAATTAATAAGAATTCAAAATACTTTGAAGTATTTTGAAATAGATTGTGCATGTGGAAAATGTGCCAGTTGCTTCTGCATGTCTTGACTAGATATATCAGACTGGTAAGAAAAGTGCTCACCCAAAGAGGAAGAGCTGTAGTGAATGAAAGCCATATGGCTAAATCCGTCAGAAAATATCCTCCAGTGCATCAGTGGGAAAGTGGGAGTTAACCTGGCTTAGGCAGAGAACCTGTTCTGATATCATAACAGAATGGCTAATGATATTTAATCACTTTCTTTCCCCACGTCAGCACTACTCCCTCAACAACTTCATTGCCTCTGATTAGCAGCAACCCACTCTAATCGGATAGTGATGATGAGCCCCTCTGACACAAATAGGTGCAGCTGCAAATAGCAGTAAGTTTGTTACTATTCCTTTTCCATAGCACCATAAGAATTTTGTGTATGATTGAGTTTAGGACAGTGTTGTTCTAGGTACTAGAAATGTTGCGTAATAAAAGATAATTCTCTGTCCTGGCGGACAGACCTAGATGAGAAAGCTCAAGCAGAAGTATTTTTTTCATCATTAGAGAAGAAAGAGAAGATATGGAGCCAGACCTTTGAAACCTCAGTTGTGTTCTTTGCACCCAGTTCAGTCAGCTGGCAGGCATTAGGGTCTTGTGCAGGTGCTTTGAAATCCTTCAAAGAGAGTTTGTGGAGAAAGGCCGGTGAAAATCCTCACACTGCAGGTTTTAAAGGGAGGGCACAAGTGGAGGGACTGTTATAGTGTGAGCCACCTGATAGCAATCTTAGAAGATATACTTTGGAATGATAGGTACCAGCAATCAGGTCTTGCAAGAGCATATAATTATTGTGTAATAATTTCCCATTTGTCATACAAGGTTACATGCTTTCATAAGGTGTGGAGTTGCTTTTTACACAGCAACCACATAGCCTGGAGCACCTGATCCCGAGTGAAATTGCTGCACTGTAGAATACAGTGATCTCTGAGTAGACAAATGCTTCATTTCTGTTACCATGCAATGATTTTTTTTATTGTCTATGTATCTTAGGTCTCAGAAGGCTCATGGAGATGCTAATTTTGCCCTTTCATTCTGGAAGTGAACTCAAGTAGGTAGGAGAAAAGTCATGTGTCTCATAGTTGGATATTTTAGCATTCTGCTGACTGTAACATGTGGAAGATAGTAGTTCAAAGTTCCATGAGTAGCAGACCAATGAAGTGGCCTTTGATTGAGCCATGATACTTTTTTCTCAATTTCATTTTTTTCTGGAAAAGACAACAGATGTTACAAATCATTAAGATCTGCATGGGTGACTGAGCAGCCAACACTTTAAAAAACAAGCTGAAATACATGCCATGCTACTCTGAAGGTGGTGGACTGAAAAAGTGGTTTTCCAGGCTCCATGCAACCTCAGCATATGTTTTGTACAGGCCTCTCGTAAGAAGTTCTTTCCATTAAGAACGCCACCCTACCATCAGATTTGGATGAAGCTGGACAAAATCATAGAATCATAGCATTATCATCAAAATGCATTCAAAAAGTTACCATAAGCCTTGTTTCCCAGCAAAATAACAGGAAAAGCAAAAATCTCTAAATTGTATGTGAAGTTTTCTTGACAAACTTGCACCAAATCAAATGTTTCAACAAAGGAAGAGGATTAGGGAAGGTGTTTGGGAAGAAGGACTTGGTTGCTCACATGGGCAGCTGATTCAGCCTTAGGACATCAGAGAATTCCTAAACAGCTCCTGGTGCCAAAAGCAAACCTGTGATCTTCCTGCTCTATTTCTACTCAATGTAGAATCTTCCCCTGCTGTTACTGTACTCCTCTGCCTCATCAGGGCAGCTGCCATTTATCCACTTTGTGACATTTCAATTTTCTCTTCAAGGCCAGGATGCTGAAATTCCACAGGAGGTAAGAATCTCACGTTTCTAAATATGGTTCAGGCTGTTGGCTTGGGGTTTTTTATGGAAAAGAGCTTGACAATATAGCTCAAATCAATCCTAAAACTTCAAATACAAGTAGCGAGGTAAAAGGCCCTTAAATGCTTTTGGAGTTGAAGGAGTTATCATTTTCAGCTGGTAATACTGAAACCTCAAAGTTCATAACACCTGATTTGCTGGTGCTATGGACTTGCTGACCGAGAATCTTGGGACGTACAATTCTGGGCAACAAAATACAAATTCACAGAAATACATTGGCTTGCAGCCACTGGTGTACACCAACTGGCTTGCTGTCTCTTTTACTGTTATCTGCTGACAGTAGAAGTCATCTGCTTCTGGTTTGCCTAATCAGAACAAACGAAGAACGTAGAAATTCTAAAGCCATTATGCTCCTCAGCCTTGAAAGAGTGGAGTAAATATTGGACACTCCATTTTTTCTAGATCCATCTGGGCTAAAATCCTGATGTCATGGAACACTGTGTCAAAACACTTTGACTTCAATGGACTTTGTTCCCAGAGTCTCATCCTCTCTGTTCCTGTCCAGTATGGCCCTGCAGGTCACATCTTTGCTAGTGCTCTACTCCCACAATTGCGTTTGCCTTGTCTGTTTACATTGTCATTTATTTTCAAAAGGCTACAGCTTTTCTGTGTGTGGAGTAAGCTGTCAGCTGGGCTTTGAACTGGTGCTGCAATAGTTAGCAGTGTTATCTTGAAGATCCTTTCTAACATAAAAGGTATATGCAAAAGAGATATTTGCTCCTTTTTTAATATAAAAGGTAAATGCAAAACTCTTATGACATTGAATAACTGTCACTGGAATGTAATTTGGATAAACACCCTAAGGTGAAGCTTTCATCTGAATTAGAGGTGAGTCTGAACTTATTAGGAGCAGTATCACATTTTTGAGAGGTTCATATTTGCATCCATGATCCTATCTGTGATCTTTAGAGTCTGCACATTTTTGCTGGAGATTTTCCAGGAAAGACGCATTTCACCTCCCACTGTAAATTTTGCAGGAAAAGTCTTGCTCTTGAGACTTTGGAGGGAAGGTCTATCCAAATCTCACAAAATTTGGGCTGGATCTTTTTCTGAAGGCAAATGAAAGTGTTGAAAGCTTAGTTGGTTATGTCTGCACGCACTTCCATCATACTTTTGATTAGAATGAGATATAACCTGAGAGTTTGGCCTGTCATAGCCTGTGGTTTCTAGTCTAGCAAGTCACACCTTTGTGCAATGCAGGCACATATCCCTACATGGATAACACCACTGTGGTTCAGCAATGCTGAGTTCCCCTCTGGGCACAAGCTAATGAAGGTGAATCACAGTTTCACGCTGACTTGAAAAGTGCTAACAAACCTTTCCAGGCAATGGGCTACCTTTGCAATGGCTTCTTCTAGTTCTGTGTGTCCAGCGTACCAGAGATGCCACAGTTCTTTGCGTATTTTCATCTGGTGCTGTGCACTTCACTCTGGGAACTCTTCCTCACGCTCAAGCTCACCTGAGCTTGCAGAAAAGGTGTCTAATATGAAAAAGGTAGGCTTTGCAATAACAACAACAAATTCCAATTGGTTACAGGATAAACAGCTAAAAGTATTGTTGATACACAAGATCCACATTAAAAACAATTAATGCTGCAAAGAGAGAAACACAGTGAGGAAGCATCATGTCACATTATCACATCATGAAGTAAGAGACTATATTAAGAGTAAAAACAACTGTTACTCCATTTGTTTTCAGTGAATTTGTGTACATTTCTGTGTATTTTCTGGTGTGTTTAATTATTCCTGTGCAGCTGTCATGGGAAGGAAGTGGCATTTAGTGCTAGGTGTCTGAAACATATAATAAGGATTAAAAATAAATTAATTCCTCCAACTTTGCCAAGCCAAAGTTTAAAAAGGTGCAGTTCATTCTGTAATGAATGTTGTACACTGTATCAAATTAATCTTTCAGAGCCCCCTATCCCTAAGGAAGTCAAGATTGTCTATCATGATGCACTTTTCTTTCATTATCTTCAAACACAGAGCAAGTAAATATATAAAGGCCTAATGTTGACTCATTAAACAAAAGGATGCTTATTTCCACAGTCATAGTTCTGTGCAAATTGAATGAGTTTTAACATAAAAATAATGTAAGTAGCTCAGTCTTCATCAGATGGGAATATTTTGCAGACATACACAAGTTTGGCAACATTGTAAATCTGGGGTAGAGCAAAAAGCAGAAAAATATGGTACAGATGACAGAATTAAACATCAAAAGAAGGGGGTCTCAATAGTTCTTGTGAGAACAATCTGGAAAAATCTGTCTGTAACATCTAGAGCACCGGAAAAATGTTTTTTAGTCTATCTGTTCTGGAAAAAAAAAAAAAGCACAATTACTGCTGAAGAGAAATGTGACATTTCCAAGACAAGGGCAGTACACCAATGATGATTGCATTCGGCTTTTTTCTCCTCAAAACTCAGATTTTATAAAGTCTGCCATAATATTTTCATTAAATGGTTCAAGGCAGTTATTCTCTCCTCATTAGCTGATGGCACACTGCAAATTGCTTCAACCCATCAGTCATTTTGGCATGCAGAAGTTGTGACTTCCTTGGAACCAGTTGCAGTAAAGCAGGAGCACAGAGATAATGAAGACAGCTGCTTCTGATCCATTGACCAGATCCCTGGTCTCCAGCCCCCCGCTTAACACTCCATCCTTCAGAGAGCTGAGCTCTCCCTCCTTCATCATGCACACCACGGATTGTGGGGTGGTTTGTGTGTGTATGTGTCTTCACTCTCATTTGCTTCAACACTGCTACAGATCCAAGAGTAAGACAAGCTCCTTGCTTGCTCTACCTGCTCATTACCTGCCTTAGCCATATCTTAGTATCTATAATTTCCAAGGTGAAAAATATGAAAATAGCCACTTATTCTCAGATATAGAAGAATAAGTCTATTGCATTACAGGAAATTCACTTATATCTGGGATGAAATATCCAGGAAAAGGTGCATAGATTTAAACAAAATCCTGTCAAAATGAAGAAGACTTGAGAAATCGTGAGTCCTGATGAAAGTAAAGGCTGTCTGGAAAGCATGAGAGAAAAACATCAGTGTAGGGGTAATTTAGGGAACAGAAAGGGCCTGGAAATGATCCTACATCAAAATTCTAAAATTGAGTGAAAATAAAAAAACCCTCCAGATTTAAGGGTGATATTGTTTTCTTATTCTAATAAAGAATCTAATTCACTATAAGCAGAAAGGGAAAAATTCTGTGTATTTTTCAATTCTTTTATAACCCAAAGACTTGCTCAGAGGTAAAATTGAAGTCACTAGTGACAGGCATTTACAGAGCAGCCACATCAGTGGCAGAATATTTTACTACAGGTTTATTAAATGGGTATTATCATGCTTTTAAGAAATAGTATAGAACCATAGAAAGGTTTGTGTTGGAGGGGACCTTAAAGATCATCCAGTTCCAACCTCCCTGCCATGGGTAGCAACTTCGTCCACTGGACGTGGTTGTTGAAAGCCCTATCCAAACTGGCCTTGAACTCTTCCAGGGATGGGGTATCCACAGCTTCTCTGGGCAACCTGTTACAGTGCCTCAACTCCTCTGGGTAAAGAATTTCTTTCTAATATCTAATCTAAATCCTCTCTCTTTCACTTTGAAGCCATTACCCCTTGTTTATCACCACATACCCTTGTATGTGGTAAAAAGTAGATACATATAAGCAGAGAATCAGTTTTTGTTTTCACATTGTAAAGCTGAAAAAATTTCCAGAGACTAAATAAAATTTGGGGTTTTTTTGTGAGAACATCTCAGCATTTTTTGTAAAGGTGGCCATTGCCCGGCCCAGAGGTTTTTTCAATTAGTTTCATTTTGTTTAAGGATTGTGCCACTTTACTTTCCAGGAATACTTTAGCAGCTGATTTTTACCGGCAGAAAGTCAATTTTTGAAAGTTAATGTTGCATATGGGCATATCTGAGGAACCCAAATTTCAAATTGGTACGTGTGCCAAGGGGTTATTGTACGCATATTCAATCAGGGAAAAAGCAGAGTCCCATCAGATTTATCTGACCAACCCAGTTCTTACCATGCAGCTCCACTGTATGTTGGGATTTTCTCAGCAAACTGCTGCAGATCTCCTGGGACTGCATTTTCTGCCAGGTCAGACTCTTTGGAAATTCCTTGGAGTGTGTATTTTCCAAGGCATAATTACAGACTATTAGCTGTGCTTGCTATACACCCATGCACGCAGACGTGCGTAACTGTGTTATGCAAATGTTGACCGTAACACGAATCACGTACTCTGCTTCGTGCCTATTTGCATTTCCTGGTAGCTTCAAAAAGTCTAATTTAGAAATGGGCCTCCAATTGACACCCTTGCTGTGGACCTACCTCCTGTCTCCAATCCCATCAGAAATTTGGAGGGAGTTAGATGCTTTTCGAAATGTTAGAGGTTGGCCCCAGTGCTGATTGGGACTCGTCATTTACTTTCATTATCTGATGGGTGACAAGTCTGAACGGCTCACCGTGTGTAACTAAATCCACCACAGGAGCTCACAAATACCAGCCTTTTGGAAGTGAAAGCTTCCTTTTGCTGCAGTTTAAGCTTTCCTGTCAGGACATTTCAAACACTCCCATCACAGGAGTTACTGCTCATATGGAAACAGGTATGTTAACACATTCTTGGCAAACAACCAAGTAATGGAGCACAGGGCTCAGTGAAGGTACTGATGGATTTGTGTTGAGGATTTTTTGAAAACCCCTTTTAACAATGCGTGATCAGTAGATACTGAGCACATTTTATGTCTTGCACATTTCATCTGTTTATACATGGAAAGTTACATTATGGATTGATCACATACATACTGTGGTGATGAACATGGGGAGCAGCTATTTGAAAACAAAGGCCTTTTCAATCCAGCATTCAGATGTTTAATGGGATTTGAAGCCTGAATGTTGAAGCTAGACAAATTTAAAACTGAAAATAATGAACACATTTCTAACAGTGATGGTAATTCAATAAGAGGAAAAGCTTCCTAAGATTGTTGTGGATAGTCCATCATTAGGAAGCTTTTAATTAAAACAGGAGACATAGAATCATAGAATCATTGAATGGTTTGGATTGGAAGAAACCTGAAAGATCATCTAGTTCTAACCCCACTGTCATGGGCAAGGAATCTTCCACTAGATGGGTTATTCGGAGCCCCATCCAGTCTGGTCTTGAACACTTCCAGGAATGGGGAGTCCACAATCTCTCTGGGCAACCTGTTCCAGTCCCTCACCATCCTCATAGTAAAGCACTTCTTCTCAATAGCTAATCTAAACCTGCCCTTCTTCAGCTTAAGGACACCTCCCCTTGTCCTATCACTGCAAGCCCTTGTGAAAAGTCCCTCTTCAGTCTTCTTGTAAGCCCACTTTGACACATCTTATTAGGTTTTTCCTCCTGTATTTGAAGGAGTGCTGCACATAGACTGCATGGACTGCTTCAAGAACATTACAAAAAAAGCTGATCTAGCAGTAGCTCTGAATTTTTTCTATTTAGAGGAATACTCCTGGGAACTTTTAAGTGATTTGCAATTAATGGTAAAGCAGATTTAAAACAGCTGTGGACAGCTCTACTTCCACAACTGGACGTCAAGCAGAAATTAGTCTAGAGAAGTCCTGTGGCGTGTAAAGGGTTTGTTCAGGTGATCACAGATAGATTCTTGTGTCCTTAAAAACTAGAATTTACAACTTTGTCACAGCATGAAGCTTAGACATTTTTTTCATTATTTTCTTCCTTTTTGTTCATGATTTTGACCATAACATGTTGGTTCTGGTGAAGAATAAAACCATGTAACTAGTGAATGTAAGGAGCTGGAGGTGTTTGTCAGCTTTCAGGACTGGGAACCTACTCAAGGTTTATTTACTATATTTAGTTACATATTGTTCCTACACGAGTGACTGCACAACATGAAAGTCTAAGTGTCTCTACCTACTATTATTATGAAGTTCTTCACTTCTGGCAGTCCTAAAATTATCCATAATGATCTTTTGGTACTTTAAACCTTGTTTTCTCCCTCACGTGGTTAATCCCCTTTCTGCCTTAAAATTTTGGCACCTTTTGGTTGAGAAAGTCCTATTTAAATGAGATGATGTGCTATTACTGCATGGTGGAGTAGTAAATTATGGGTGGAGTAGTAAATTATGATAGAACCGTGTAGTCCATATCAAGGCATGTTAAATGCACTGAAAAATCATCATCAAACACAAACTCAAATAATAAATGAGACCAGTAGTAAGTAGAGCAACCTCATGTATGTAGCAGCACTGAAACAGGTGCTGCATAAAAAGAGAACAAAGGGGTCTGTCACCACCCTTAAAAAAATGTATTGTTTCAAGGAAATACTTTAAAAGCAGATGTCAAAACAGCATTTTCCTCATTCATTTAAGTCTTTTGAATGTACCAGAAGTCAGACAGAACCACAGACCAATGCATGAAATACTTGAGGGACCAGTTTGTCTCAGGAACCATCAGTGTCTGTCAGGACTATCTACTCCTAGCTACTTGACATAAAAAAATAATGCAGAACAGATGACTGAAATGGTTGTAAAATATCAAAATTACTACCTAAGGTGTTTTTTATGTTTTTATTTCAAAGGATGCTGTTTCTTTGTGTAGACTACTGAAGTCCTCTTTGAAGCCTGCTCCAGGCTTGTGACAACAGGGGTAATTTTGTTGTAGCTGAGCATTGAAACATATTTGAGTTTCTAAACAATATTTTCCTGCTGGTTCAGGAAGAGTGACAGGAGGAAGAAGCACAGGAAGGTCTGGGCTTGCCTCCTCTGTCCCCAGGGAGTTTCAGCCAGTAGGTGGGCTGAGTGACGGACTGCAAAGAAAGCCTTGGGACACTTGGATCCTCTAGGACTGCCCCAGGTGATCAGGTCCTGGTGAATCTTGGGAACTACATCCAAGCTTGCAGGAAACAGGGAGGCAGCTGTTGCATCTGGCTGCCACCTGCAGAATCCACACTGCTGCTGCAGATTTGACATTAACATTGAAATAAGATGATTTTCCCCCTGTTGGAGTTCAGAGTGTTCTTCAGGTTCCTGTGGTAAACGTGCTGTGCTGACATCAGTGCCAGGTGAGAGATGCCATGTATAATTTTAGAAGATAATTCAGAACTCATTGCGAAATGTAGGCATTTATAAAAGCAATGGTCAGGAGAAGGAAGAGACTTGTGCCATCATGCTCTTTCCTCAGAAACAGGAATCTGCCCAAACTCCACAACAGGGATAAGTCTGGCCAGCTGTTCTCGCTGCAGGGAGAGCAATCCTGGGAGCTGCAGCACACCATGATGGGACCTGGGGGTTGTTGCTTCATGGCACCAAGAGGGAGCTACCAGCTGCTCCGAGTCCTTCCCATCCCTCAGCTGTCTCACACCCTGAAAGGCTGTGCCATCTCCAAAGCCCTCAGGGCCATGGATGGGTCTGCATAGGATGGCTTGTGGATCTGTCCCCAAAAAATACAGCTTGCTGTAGAGTTACAGAAATTATTTTAAAATTAAAATTAAATCTGGATTAGTTTCAGCTGAACAAGAATACAAAGAGATTTAGAGAAGATTGAAACATTTGAATTTTTCAGTTTAAAACAAATGAAAATTAGAAAATTGGGAAAAAATGTAACACTAAAACATGAAATAAAATGTAAGTAAAATATTAGTAAAATGAAGTAAGAAGTTTTGTTTCAAGTAGAACAAGATGTCTTAGTTGTACAACACCCCTCCTCCCAGTGATACTTAGTTATTTGATTTTATTAAGCAATTACACAGGCAAATATATTTGGGAGTGATGTGAGACAACTGTGCAAAAATTAAATTTCAGCCTTTGAATTAAAAAGAATTAAAAAGTCCACAGTCTGCACAGTTCTGGGTGCAACTAACTGTTCTGTAACACAGTTATCTGGAAGGATGTAGGGCCAGACAAGAATCCTGCCCTAAAATATTGTATGCATTTTTGGTAACCACTCAGCTCTTAACAAAATGACTGAGTTCCCTCTGTGCTGTGTCAAATCCTGTTGTATAATGTTACTTACCCTGATACATATCAGTCGCAATTACTGTCTGCTTTCAGGTAGATGTTAGTATGTCACTTGGAACAATAACAAAGAAAACAAAATCCTCTTCCTCTTTGAGTGAAGATTGCATCTTCCCAGCATGGGAAATGAGTCTATCATATGCTTCAGGACATTAATCTTTTTTATTTAGGGAGGTATCCTGGGCACGGTTTGCTACATTCAGAGAGGCAGTTTTAAATCCATGAACCCTTTCTATGCTTGCTACTGATATTAAAGAGACCAGACCAATGTCTGTTGCTGAAAACAATTGCTTTTCAGATGAAAACACTGTAATGAAGCTACTAATGGATGCTAAAAGTGAGAAGTTGACCTGCTAGTTACTCGACTGAGACTAATACTACAAGCCAATGGAAAAAACACCTGTATTGTTGTGTGTTTTCTGCTTCACATTTTATGCAGCTTGGAGGACTACAGCAGTTGTGTATTTTACTCTCTTGAAATGCAACTTGTGGTTGGGTTCTTACATGAAATTGGATTTGAGACATCTCTGATGTCTGGGTCAGGTAATCCAACACAGTGGCAGTCTCTTCATAGCTCACAAAGCTTTCCTTGCCAGCTCCCAAGCACTGTGCTCTTTCTCATCCCTCCTTCCACTTGTATATCCAATTATTTACGTCTTCAGTGGCCTTCTTTAGAAGGAGCTGTACTGTGTCTTTTCACTGCTAGGCTGAGTGATTCTGCCTGTAGCCTCTGAGCCATGGGATTCCTTGAGATCCCCGGAGTCATCTGGGAAGCTGTGATGGACCAAGTCATCTGCTCTATAAATCAGATTTTGGCCCTGCAGGCCAGTGAAAACTCTCTTGAGAATCAGGATGTGTAGTTACTTGCCAAAGTAAGTGTAGGTACCCAGATTTTTGAAACTACTGCCTTCTGTTCCTTACTGAGACTCCACTCCTGGACTTTAAATATGTGTTAATGTTTTCCTTCTTATATGCAAGGTAAAAATAAGTACTTTTTTGTTGTTACCCCTAAGAAATCTTTCACCTCAAATCTTCATAGAGGCTTAGGGAAAAGACTCTGCTCTCTGCCAAAAAGGTCTTGGATAAGTATCTATGAAAGAGTCAACAAGGTCACTTTCCCTGTGTTGTTCATTAGTTTTGTATCTGTAACAGCCATAAATTGTGAAAACCACTGCTTAAAATACTTCCATGATTCCTCTGTGTTGCCCACAAGCTCTGTTGCATATGTAATAACACACTGCTCAGTACAGAAGAGTAATTCAGACTGTGGTTTTAAGCTGTCCATCCTTATTGGCAGCACTGCATGTGGGGCAGCCTCTGCAATTGTGTTCTTCCAAGGCAATATCTGTTCATCTTGAATTTCCACTCTTTCCCTTTTAAAAGGAGATGTTGCAGTGATCTCTTTTTCATCAGCTTTTTTTACTGCATGACTGTTTTGTAGGCACAGAAAATTGCTGTAATCCAGCACGTGAAATTTATTTTGAAGAGCCATCTGTAAATTAAGAACTACTAGAACACAGCTAAACTGGAGCCTGTTTAAGAACAGAGTCTCTGTCTCTTCAGAGACAACCTCTTAATTGTTTGTACAGTGTCTCGCACACTGAAACTCCTGCTGGAAACACCTCTAGCACTAAAATCCTGCCTACTACAATTCTCTGACATGGATTGCCTGTTATTAAAGTCTTTTCCATTCTAAGAGAAGGGGTGGTTGCATCCAGGCTGCCTGTTGGAAGTAGGCAGTGGGCTGTACTAAATCTAGGAATGTTTTACTTGTCACAGGCCAGAAATGTGCCAGGAGCTATTCCATAATCAAATGGTAGTGATGATGGACTTCTGGTGTCCAGCAATGCTCCATGAGACTGTTTATTTTACTGGCATAGACACAGGCTTTTTGTCTGTTACCACTAGGAATTAATATAAATTCTAAATGCTAACAGACAAACCACGGGTACCCTTACTTGCCTTGCAATATATTTTACTCCATGAACATTTACCTGGGTTTGTCAATCAACAAGACTAACTAACTAACTCACAACCCAGATTATTCATGGGTTTTGTTGACAGACTACCCAGTAGAAAGTAAGACCAGAACATAATGAGCCCAAATCAGGTTTTTCTTCTCCCAGTAGCTCACTTCCTAGAATCATAGGGTGGTTTGGGTTGGGAGGAACCATAAAAATCATTTACTTCCCACCCCACTTGTATGGGCAGGGACATCTTCCACTAGACCAGGTTGTTCAAAACCCCATCCAGCCACACCTTGAACACTTCCAGGGATTCCACAGCTCACCCACATGGCTGCAAAGTCACACTGTTTCTTGTTTGCTTGTTTCATGTTGCCATTTTGGATGAGCCATCTGCGCCATGTGGACAGGAGATGTGCAAGCCATCAGCTTGCTTTGGAGACTGGTGATCAGACCATGCCTTGGCGAGGTGGGAGAAGAAGGCCTGAAGCCCCCCAAGTTGAAGAGGGTCTTGGACCCTCCATTCCTAGGAGTGTACTTTAACCATTAGACTACCATACAAAAAGTGGATGGAGTCTCTTCTTCAGGATGTTTTGTTATTGTTTTGGGGGTTTGTGGGTTTTTTGTTTAGGTTTGGTTTTTTAATTGGGTTTTTTTCTTCACTACTCTCAGAAAAGGCATCAGTGCTCTAGAGCTTTTGCTGCTTTTTTTTTTTGGCCTGGATTAAGGCCTCCTCCTCCTCTCACTGGAACCATTTCCTACCCAGGATCTCAAGAACACTCCTGGCTTAGCATGTAGGAGCCCTGAATTGCCCTCAGGAGGTGTCTGATCTCGTTCTTGCTTGTGTTGGGAAGTCTGGGTGTCTGAGTTATTCTACTAGAGCCAATTACCTACTTCTTAGACATCGGGGAGATAAGTCAGGCACCTGAAGACGGATGGTATAACTCAGAACCCACTTCAGACTTTACCTTCCACCTATACAGGTTTTTGTTATACCTCCATTAGAGCACCAGTGGTTTAAACTGACAGACTTTGCCGAAGGATTTATTCTGTCCTGGATTTGGATGGATATGAGTGAACATGGCTGTGGGCGAGCCCTGATCCCACTCTAAATCATGCTGGTTTCCATGACTTCATACAGGCCATCAGTAAACATGCCCTCAGACTTGCAGCCCCCAAACTAACTGACCTGCCAGGAAGTCACTGGGGCCTGCTAATTAAATGTAAAGACAGTCCTAAAAATAAGGATCATAAATGTTTCAGGCTAATTTATTCTGTAAAGCTAGATTAATAGAAAGTAGCTCCTCTGTTAAAACATCATCTGCTATGGAGCAGCCCACAAAGAATTACAGCAAGCGATTTTTATCTCTTTCCCACTCCTTCTCATTCCACCAAAAAGAAGGATTCATGTAGGAAAGTGCTGACACATCCTTAATCAAAGCTGTGTGAATTGCTCACATCAGTGTAATTTTATTATTCTGTTGCTGGGATACTTTAATAATAATAATAATAATGGTGATGATGATGCAAAATCTTATTAAGTCATTGAAGGATAATGCGTTGTTTTTCTACGTTTATTTTTTAATTTATTGAGGAAGCCTGTTAACACTGTAAGAACAGACAGTATATATATTCTATAAATGGGCAGGGAAATTCATAACGAAATGTATTCCCGTGGTTGGTACATTAAACACCCCGTGGTTCCAAAAAGGATCCAAATGCCATGAGCACCTTGGAAAACATCAAACAGAGACTGGAAGGAAGGGAGTGTGTTACAAGAACATCACTGACTGTTGGGATATGGTGATAGATCAAAATCTAGCCTGCTCTGTGGAGCCAGGGTTCTTTTGCATGCTGTTCTCTGGCAGGGCTCAAATTTGGCAATTATTTGTTTAAATAAACAAACACAGAAAAATACCACCGTTCAGGAATGGGACATCATGTAACTTTGGCTTCAAATGCATCGCCCAAAGCGGTTTTGGATCAGTTGACTCCTAAGGCCTCTTCTTCCCTGTTTCTGTTGAGATAAAACAGCAGTGCTCCTGCTCATGGCCTGTGCAAGATTATGATGTTTAATCTGTTTGTTCACGTAAATTGACTTTTGCCTGCATATAAAAAAGCTGTCTGCAACTATTTTTATTTCACTGACAGCCAGCCTCATAATTACTTCCTAAAGCTGCAACCCAAGGGCAGCCTCTTTTACCATGTCACAATTCAGGTGTTAAAAAAACCTATTTAAGTCCCACATGCAATAATCACAATGTGATATTGCAGAGGTTGACCCTCGTTCTCTGGATATTCTCTTGACATGAGCTAGTGTGGGATTAGCGAGCATTAATGAGCAAACTTCAAAACCATGTATGTCAGGTTTAAGTGACTGTTGCTATGTTGGGAATTTCGTCTTTAAAGTGCTTTGTGATCCCATACACAGGGAGTCATGGGGAGAAACTCTGTAGAAATAAATCACCTCTTATGAGGAAGCAATTTGAATTGGGTCAGAGGAAGAACCAAAGATGGCTGGACATCAAATGCTACAAGAAAGACAAGCATAGTGAAAGAAATAATCCTAATGGCAAAACCAAGTAGTTTGCAACTGAAATGGAAACTCTTTGGAAAGACAGAAGATAATTAGAGAGGTTTGGATGATACTTAACTTTCTATCTGCAAGCAAAGGCTCAAAGAAAATGAAGTCAATGAAAACAGACCAGGGTATCCTTGCTACATTTAAATGCTTTCAGTTAATTCAAGTGGAGGACTATAGGTATGAAACTGCACTATAAAAATTTTAAGTGTATAGAATTCAAACCCCAAAACTGGAACTCAGGGAAAAAGAGTTTTTAGCATTTGACTGACAAAGGAAAATTTAATTGTAGAACAGATTGTGACTTTAATCTAATGCTGAAGAACTGTCTGGGAGGAAGCTCCAGTGGAACTCTTTGTGAGAAACCAAGATACACTAAAGTCATAATAAAACTTTGACAGAGACTAATGAGATACCCAGAATTAACCCAACAAGGCTATTTTGAATTTTCCAGCCAAATGAAATCTGAGTCCACTATGACTTTTATGGTGAGCAGATGGTGATTCGGTAGCCTGAACCTGATGGAGAAGGAAATATATCTCTAAATAGTTCAGAGGCAGGAAAATGTGTGAATTTGGCTCAGGGCAGACTATCCCCAGGCATTCCTCACGGACTTCACTGCAGCAGAACACTCCAGGGGTGTCTACCGAATGCAGTCCATTCATTAACTAAATTTACACTAGGTACAAGTACATGAGCAGTGGCATTGCTGAAAAGACTGGCATTAAAACAGGGTGTTGTGGTGAAAAGTAATCTTTATTGCAGTATAGATGTGAATTTCATGTGTAGGAAAAATAATAAGCTCCAAATTGCAACACTTTTAACCATGGTGTGAAAACAAGTACTGCGTTAGAAGTACGTCAAGCACTTAGTTTTCCAAAGAAGGTGTGTTGTTGAAAGAAGCAGGGACTAAAATCCTTTAGGACGCACCTAAAGACATATTTCAGGGGATGGAGAAGCTCCCTAGAAGGTACAGGTGTCAGGGAATTTACCATAAACCTGGTTTCTTCTAAAGGTAAAAGAGGACACAGAGATAGGTAGGTAGACAGATAGATAGATAGATAGATGGATAGATAGATAGACGATCAGTCTGTTAAACAGTAGAAAGAGTAAAAGAACATAAAGAATAGAAATTAAAGCTAAAATCCTCTCCTTGTGTACAGACATGTAAGACAGGAACATTTGCTATTGCCAACAAAGAAATGTGTTTGTTTGTATGATAACAACTGTTTACACAATAACAAGGTAATTTTCTGGGTGGATATTCCAGCAGACAGAGCTGGAAGAAAAGAGCACATATTTATGCTTTTGGAAGACAACATGTCTTGAGAACACTGTTTACATACTGAAATGTTCCACCAGTAATCAAGACATAATTTTCTCTGTATATGGAGTGTAAACATTTATTGAGATGACATTTTGATGGGGGACAGAGGAGTGAGAGTTCACAGACAGAGGTTCTAGGCAAAGAAGAAATTCTGGAGCTGAGTAAGCTAACAAAAAAAGAGTACTACACAGTAGGAAAAACACTTCCTTGGGAGAAACTGAGGGGTAGGTTATAGGCTTATAGCCAACCAGAGCACTGCCAACATGGCTGTCCCAGTGAAGAAGGGGTAGAAAGGCTGTATAGAGCTTTACACCTATCTATAGATGCACCTACTCTCCTCAAACCATCAGTCTGAAAGTACTTACTACAGCATTGGCCACAGGACAAATTTCCACATGTAGAATTTGGCCTACCTGTAATAGATAAATAAAAACATTCAAACCAAAAGATCCTCTTTAGGTCAGCATCACCATGCATAATAGGTGTGTAACAAAACAAGTTTACCCAGAACTGCCTCTGTACCAGATAATCTCCCTCCTCCTGCCCCCATGCTGGGTAGATTTCCTACCTCTGACCCCCTTCTCCCACTCAATTTGTTGTTGTTCCTCTCAATCTCTCCTCCTGTGCTGCTCCACATCTAATTTTGTGCCAGATATCTCTGGGTTCAAATCCTCCAGGATTTATATTTGAGGTACAGTATCTCTGAGGTATATGGGTAAACTGCACAAGAGATTAAACAGCACTGGGGATTAAAAAGGATACAGCCCTGAGTTACTGCCATGATGACCCTGAAAGTCAGGAATTTGGGGGACATCCGAAAGAGAATTTCATGCCCTTGTCAGATCAATATAGTCAAAACTGGAGGCCACTGGCTGACAAAAAAAGTAATGAGCTTTCAAAGCTTCCATAAATTTGAGACTGATTTTGAAATTATTAATCCTGGAGACAGAAAAGGACTAAAACACTTCCTTTTCTCCACCTGAATTTTTTTCCTTTTTTCCTATTGTTTTTCTCTTTTGTTTCTTTTTTTTTTCTTTCTTGTCTTATTTCCTTGTTGCTTTCTTTATTCCTTTGTTTCCTTTGTTTTCTTTGCCTTCTTTCCAAAGCCTAGGCTGAATTTTGAATATTAACCCAAAGGGTTTTTTTTTTTATTTTCTGAATACTGTCTCCAGAATATTTGCTGACTACTCTCTAGAACATTTTGCTGACTGCAGTCAGACTTAGGCACCATGTGTGTCAACATTATTTTAAAAGGACCTTGTCTGCTTTCAGGAGAAGTGTAGGCTGGAATTGCTGTATCTATAGTTTGGGCTGAGGCCCTATAATAAATATGTAGGTGATTAGCATACAGTGGCCAGGATAAATATGCTCAGGCATCTGAGAAATGTGTTGGAATCATATTATGCCATCTAAACACACCGTAGGAGATCCTGGCAAAACCACTCCTTAAGCCATTCTGTCTTGTGGTTGCACTGTGCAGCTCACAGTCACAAGTTGTCCAGAACTCAGTACCTTTTCCAACTATTTGAGCATCCTATTTTTATCTGTTTCCTCCTGGAAAAAGTTCCTTTTTACTTTCTCATGGTTCTCCTCAAGATTTACTGTCAAAATTTTGCCTACTGTTTCTACTGTTTTCTCACAAATCCTGTTACATGGAACAAAGTATATATTTAGGCAGAAACCCCCCCCCAGTAATATCTGCAGAGAATCTCTTGAAATTAGACAAATGTCCTTCTGCCCCAAGGTCTTCTCTATGCACTGCACTTAGCTTATCACTGTGTCCTTGTCTCTACACCAGCCTACATCTCTGGGAACTCCTGCTTGCCATTGCCCTGGGTTTCCCCAGCTTTTTATTTGCAGTATTTATATAACCCCATTATTATATATAATTATATCTTATTAATGATCAGTCTGCTAAGTGTTAACATTTACCATCACAGGAGGAAGGAGCTCTTAAAAATCTACCTTTCATCTAGCTAAAATTAATCTGACATATATGTATTACACCTCAGAAAAAGCTGACTCCATTTAAGTTATCTTATGCAAATCCATCATGCCATCTGCATGACACTTCATGACTATACAAATATTACCTTGAGCTGACAATGTTAGGGAGACATTTTGTTCCAGGATAAATCTAGGTTACACTGTGATTAGGAAAAGATATATCCTCTCTCTTCCATTTGCCATGGTATCACAACTTTACAGGCTCTGTTGACTGTACACTCCTCTTGCACAATCAAAATCCTGTGAGTTCATGGTGATTTATTATGCATCTCTTACTTTCCCTCCCATTTCTTCTCCACTTAAACAGGTAGTGCCTGTCAAGGGCCTGATACAAAGAACGTGAATGATGTGGAAAATTTGGGGCCTCAGGCACAAGGGGGAAACAAACAGCCCAAGAGGAATGGTGTCCAGGAGGAGGTGGTGGAGAGGAACCAAGGATATCAAAAAGGCCACAAAGCTTGGTGGGAACAGAAGGAAAGGGTCTTCACAGCCTCCCTATGCTGCACAGAGATGCTGCAGGGTTGGTACAGTCAGCAGGCAAAGGCTATGCCAAAATCACACAGAATCACAGAATCACAGAATTAACTAGTTTGGAAAAGACCTTTGAGCCTAGCCCTAGGTCAGAGTCCTCCTCTCAGGACTCTCTTTTCTTTCTTCATTACACACCTCTGACCTTTTCAAGTTTCCCTCTTCCTCTTCCACCATTTATTGATCCTGCGACTAAATCCCTTGATAGTAGTTAACAGTTTTCTCTGAGGCTTTTCTAGACCACCTGCCTTACCATGAAGACCTCCCTAGTGGGCTGCTCCAGAGTTTGAAAGGGCTCTTTGTGAAAAAGCTCTGTTCAGTGAGGGGCTGGATTTTATACGTGTAATAAGGAAAGCTGTGGTGTGAACAGGATGAAGAGCCTGGAAAAATGGAGAGTCAGTACTCAGGGCAAACCTGTGTTCTGTGCCTCTAGGCAAAAGGGAATCACTTGGGTAAGACAAATCATTTTGAACCTCAGTTTGTAAGGAAGGCATCTCGGCATGGTCTTCCTCTTTGCCCTGCGTAGTGAAGGATCTCCTTCCCAGAACTTGGTGTTGGGTGACAATTTGGTAGATGATTTGTTGCTGGTCAGTTTATAAAATAGATGAAGATATAGAGGCAGTGGGACAGCAGAGCTCAAGTGAGGGCAAATGGTAGAAAAAGTAAATAGTCCACAATCTAGCAGATGAATTTGTGCTCTGTAGCCGTGTGCAACATTTTTCACACTGCAAATTTGTAGCCAGTCAATAATTGCATTCTCATGAATTGAGCATTTCACTATTGACTCCACCAGGTAGGATCAAATTCCACTAATGCATTAACCATCAATACAACAGATTCTTGATTTTCACTGATACAGCTTCAGATGGAAGTGTTTTACTCTGAATGCTGAGGATGAGAGTCTAAGTATATGTAACAAAGTAAACACTCTCTTAGGAGACTGTCTGCTGTGAGAAGTATTAGCTGGAGGAAGAGCAAGTTTCGAGAAATTAGAGTTCTACTTTGCACAGTAGCCTTGGGGGACAGAAAGATTTTTAAGCCTGCTTGTTCTGAAATCCTTTTGTCTCTGATGCTTTGTTCTTAGTACTAAATAAACAATAGTTTGCATGAATAGGTTTCTGATCACTGCCTACACCATTGATCACTACTTGCTTCAGGGAGAAACTGTGGGTGCTGGAACTGAGTCACATCTCGGGGCTAAGCACACCTGGTAAGCAGGCTCCTGTGGCCTGTGACTGGGGCCAGATTTTGAGCAATAGGAGCAACAATGACTCAAAGACTGATGGTTGAAGGAGTACAGAATAGGGAGGGATCTGGGAAGAGGGAAAGCTGTCCCCCAGACTGTGTCACGTCCAGAGAGGTCTTTGGCTGTGGTTCACTGGTTTTGCTGATTTTACTATGAGCTGAGAGAAAACGATGAGTGCAGTTGTTCATGAGGTCGCTCATGTAAATGTTTAAAATGTTGGCATTAAGTATTGTAGTTACTAATTAATAATATGCATTTATATAGCTCCATAAATGTCCATGGCACTTTACAGATAACAATATTTCTAACTGTTGGGAATATTAAGTCTAAGAACTTGGAAGGCAGCCAAACAATATAAATAGATAAGGTCTACTGTTTATATCTGTAATTTGGTGATTCGCCCTCTAGATGGAAAACACTAAGGGCAGTGCTTGCTTACTTCCTATTTCTAGGACCTTTGAGTGACCGAAGTAAATGCATATAAATACCCTAGAGATATTGTTTTTAAAGGAATCATGGATGATTTTGTGTTAGCCTGATTCTGAGTATCATTACACCCTTGTGCACAGTGGGAAAAGTGCTCAGGTCTAGTGATAATGTGAGTTTGAATGAAGAGAAAAGTAAAAATATCTGTCTCTTGTGGTGCTTTGAGCAAATATGCTCGTTTATGTAACAGATCTCTCCAGGGGAAAACAAGTTTTGGTGAGAGGAAAGCTAAGTCTTTAAACACCACTGAGCTAGAACAATAGTCCATACTGAATAAAACACTGTATTAGCCAGGACGTGTAACTTTCTGCTACTGTCTATGGCCCCTGGCGCAAAGGAATGCATTTTTGGCAAGAACAGCAGCTAGCTCTGGCTTAATGACCCTAGACTACCTGGGGCATAGGAGTGAAGCTGGCTTAATTAGGCAGCAGGTCTAGGGAAGTCAGGAGATATGGCATTGCACATATATGCTGGTTCTTGGAGACTTGTTATAAGAGAAATACATGTCCTTTGCCAAGCCCAGAGGGGAGAGGGCTTAGCACAGGGGTGGAGACTTGGTCTCCCCACAGGTGGCAAAGATTCAGGAGCACACAGCATCTGTGCAAGTCCCATATCAGACACACACACTCAAATCACAGGGAGAGAGGTGAGCTGGTTACTCCTGTCCATCCTCTCACATTTCAGGGGGCAGAGGACCTGTTGAATACAGCATACAGAGCACTCTGAATTGTCCTTTTCATTCCTCCTACAGAAAAACTGCCAAGAGCGTGCTGACTTGGTTAGCTTCTGGAGAAGACTTTCATGGTGAGCAGGACTTGTCCCTAAAGCAAAAGGAAACTGGGAGAGCTTGACTCTCCAATTGCTGCTATAAAGAAGAGAACTTTGATCCTTCTCCTTGGCTGGACTGCAGAACAGCATTGCACCATCATTTCTGATGGTTCATGAACTCTGTGGTGAGGTGTCTCTCTCTTGTTCCCACCAATTTTAACCTTTATGTTAAGCTCTTTTTCTGTTTTCTCTAGGCTGCTCCTTTTTTCTCACTGCTTCTCCTTAGAGTGTTTATTTTAGAGAGCTTTTACTGAAAGCAGAATGAAGTGTGCTCCTTGGTGCTTATGATTTTCAGGGCAGATGGCCCTACATATATGGAAAACTGGCCAGGAAATATAATGAGCTCCAAAGCTAACTAAATGCTAGTGGAGAAAGTCAGTGAAGGTTTTTGTCCAAGCTCGACCAGAGTTAGAGGCCACTGCATCATAGGAAAGCACTTTTCTCCTTTGAAAGGCCACGTTCACCCTGGTTAGCAGGTTGGATGGACCTTGACAGAAAATGCAATGGGACTAAGAATTCAGTCTTGCTGAATTTCTTATCTGAAATATGAGCAACAGCATAGCCAAACAATCAATTTCTCATATTTCTTTAAAACTTAAATCTCCACCTTGTAGCCATCTAAAATGGTTGACTGGTTTTTCTTCTCTTCTGGTTTTATGCTGACCATGAACCTCATGAGAAAACTTGCTCCTGTGCATTCCAGTGGTTTAAGTAAGCAACTATTTTTTTAAAGTCTTCTGAGGTCAGAGTAAGAATTCCAAGTCTTTTGAGGTTCTACCTCTAAAAGGCAATTTTTAAAGAGAAGAAAATTAATATTTGAATTTTGTCTTCAGATTCTGCTTCAGTAAGGCTCCAAGTTCAAGGCCCAGGCCCACATTAAGGGTTTTAAATACCATTCTTGACTAAAAAGGAATTATGCAAAGATATTACTTCCTTACCTTTCAGATCTGGGCTTTGTACATGTTCACACTGATGACTATTTACTTTATTAGATACAAATAAAGTGGTTTTTGTTTACTGTGTTCCCCTTCTTGTATTCCTGCTGCTCTTGACACGCCTCTAGAGGAACATGCTGGATTTCACTCTTGTTCTCATCTCATCAGCAGGATCAGCAATTGAGTTTGTACAGTTGCCCTGCAGAGCACACCTTCTCATCCTGACTGTGGTACCCCTGTGCTGTGGTGCCTGTTGCACAGTGCATATCAGCCTGCTTGAAGGATGTACACTACCCCCAGGTAAAGGGGCTGATGAGAAAGTCATAAGATCCAAGGAATCCTGTGGATGGACATTTAACCTCCGGGGTTAATTCAATTATCCGGTACAGGCCTCTCTTTAGTTCTTTCATTTATACTGCATTAAGGATGTAATGAAATTTGAAATAGCACCTCTGTACCTTTGACAGACACAATGAGCCATGGATCACTTCTGAAAACCTAATATGCCTGGGAAAATTAATGGCGTAAACTGTAAACAAAATATGTTTCAATGATGCATTGACAAGAAAAAAACTGGTATTGCAGCTTTCTGGGAAATAAGTATCATTCCCAGTAGTGATATTTTGCATATTTTAGTCAGGATTGGGAACCACAGAAGATACAGAGCTTTCCTGTCAGGACTTGATTGTAGAATTTGTACATAGTGAAGCATGCCAAACCCTACCCTTATTAACTGTTTGACTATTCCTACAGGCCCATACATATAATCTATGTGGTTGCAAAACAGGAACAATTGCAGGACAAAGAACATACTGTTAAATTAAAGAGTTTCATAGTTATTGCCTGCAGTATGCAGGGAAAAAAAATAAATGTAGCAGGAGATTGTGAAGGCATGTATATAAACCTGAAAGAAAAGAGAATGCCGAGTTCAAGGAACTTGCCGAGTTCCTGTTCCTGACACTGAGAAAGTAAATGAACAGCTGCTTTAACCTACTTCCTAACTGAACTATATTGTGTTTACCTTATTAGTTGGCAGTATGCTTTGATTTAGAACAAAATATCCATTGAAGAAATGTGTGACATAGTTTGACGTGGTACCTGTTTGCTTACCCCAAGTCCCAGTGTTTGAATGATCTTTCACTCCTGCCTGATGGCTAAAGGGATTCATGGATCCCATTTTGTGCCTGCTGGTGCATGGGCACATCTAGCTGTGTAGAAAACAGTAAGCTAATTCTGTTTCCAGGGTGCTTGCCATTTAGGCAAAAGTACTGTCTGATCAAACACTCCATTGCCTCCATGTCTGTGATTCCACCCAGGTAATTTTTATCTCATTTGTTATAGTTTTTTCCATATTACTTTCTACCATTGTTGTAGTGCTTTGTCTGCCTGCCTGGTTTTGGTATTAAGCAAGCAGATGGTTTAGCAAGTAGGAACGAGCTTACCTCCTACTGCTGTGCTGGGACATATTTCTGCTCTGCCCCAGCCCTATGGCAGAGTCAAAATTCCTGTTTCTCTCAGTTCTCAGCTCCGTCTAAATTTGTACTGCAGTGGAATTTGGGCCACCTCTGCTCACTCTGGTGGCTCCAAGGGATCGTGACCCACTGTGCAGCTCTTAGAAAAATGGAAATCTGAAAGGCTGGCATTGGACCCCCAAAAGCAGAACTCTTAACATCAATAAGGACAATACTAGTAAATGTGAGTTTCATTAATGACCCATAAAATCTACGTTTGATGTCAAGTTCAAACTACATTTCTTAAAAATTTGGGCTACACATCTAAGAGGAGAAAGCCATGTTCTCATTCCATTTAATACAAATTATTATTCCTACTTTGCACGTAGTTTATGATCTTTATCTTAAAAAAACCCTACTCCTGATGTCACCAAGTAGGATTAAATCTGCCCAGGTTCTGCCACTGTAACTTTGCCCTTCTATCTTCAAGCAAAACAGTGCAGCTTGCACCACCAGTTTCCTACGAGGCATTTTCAGAAGACTTTGATCATGACTGATCTATTCTACATTTAGTTGCATCAGTGACATAAAGATGAAAGTCTTCTGGTCTCATTGCTGTTCTTTCAAGCTGTCTAAACTCTTACTAGCTGTGCACAGCAATTTAAGTTTGGCCTGTGTTTAGTGGCACCTTTGTTTGGCTGCTGATGGGCATAAACGTTATCTGCTGTGGAGGTTTACACTAGTGGAAGAACTGGCCTGATGCACTGGCAAATGCTTCAGTGGTCAGCAGGAAGCACGGTCCAAACTAGAAACTTCATTATCCATTGACTCTGTTGGACAGTGGTCAGAAAGGCTCTTTTTTTCTCTTTTTTTCAGTGTGGATATTTTCTCCAAAATGATCCTGCATTGCCAAAACAAGTACCTGATATTCTGCCAAAACATTGAACTTCAGATAAGTTTGAGAAATTATGTATTTGGATAACACTGTTGTACGTGGGTGTTAAGTTCCTAGTAGGTTCCAGCTGACTTACAAAGAATCTCAAGAATGGGAAACCTTGTCTCTTGTGTGGCAACACGAAATGTCATTTAAGGACAGATCATATGACTGTAGCATTAGTAGGAAGGAGAGAGAATAATAATTAATATAGAAATTAAAATTGCAATTTTATGTCACGATTTGATTGAGGGAAGAAATTAGGTTAGTTTCAGATCAAAGGCCTATCTTTTTCATTTCTTGAATTCTTATAATCTCTAGAGAAAATGGAAATATGAAAGAAACCTCCATACCACTGGACAGGTCAAAACCATTTTAGATACTCAGAATTAGTAGCAAAAGAGAAGTCAATAAAAATATTTCACTTCCAGAGAAATTAAGCAGCACGGACCTATGATTGTTGTATTTTGATAAACGTCTAAATATACTGCCAAAATAGAACTGCTTTTAATATAGAAAAGATGACCAAAAAAAAAGGGAATTTAAAAGATTCAGGATTTCCCAAGAAATTAGACAAAAATGAAACAATTGTTGACATCTTGAAAAGGGATTTAATGGGTTGAGCAACCTGATCCAGCTTTGATATCAGTGCTCCTTTGAACAAGGGACTAATGGACCTCTAGAAGTCTCTCCTAACCTCAATTTTTCTGTGAATTTATCAACTGACCCTATGAGAAGAGGGTACTAGTACAAAACATCAGGGATTGCTCTTGACACACGTCGCCAAAGTTTTCATTAGTGACCTTTACATAAACAGGAAGAACATGTAAATTAAATTAGCTGTTGACACAAAGCTGAGAGGCATCATCAATGCAGCAGAGGATCAGAATATGGAAGGCAAGGAAGAATTTTGATGAGTGAGCTAATAGGAATGGATGTGTGTAACTACATGAGGTGCAAGGTCATGTGCTTAGTGAATAATCACAACAATTTCCATTATAAACTGTGTTTGCATCTATTGAAAAGGACAGAGAACAAAATAGTGTGCACTAGTCAATCATGGGCTAATTAGGTGTAACTGTTGTGATGTGGCTGTAAAATGAGCAAATGCCACATAGCAGATAAGGCATTTTGAGTAGTGATAAGAAGAAACTGATACCATTGTTCTTAGTTAAAAAACCACAAACACACGAACAAAAACCCTACCCCAAAACAAAAGCAACAGCAAAACACAAAACAAACCAGGGGTGAGAACAACAAAAAGCTCAAAAAGAAACTTTTCAAGAAGAGGCAATTTTCATCATGAGAAAAAATGGCCATCAGCTGCCAACAGGTAGAAATTCAGATTGACAAAGAACATAATTAATTTTGAGACTTCAGGATAGTCTGTTATTATGAGCAGCAAGAGCTGTGGATGAGAGCACAACCTGTGCCAATGTCAGCTCCTAGCTCATCCTTCTTTGTGGAGCAATGCTCCTCTTTCTGCTCCCTCACATCCCTATTGTTGTTATGTGTTCCTTTAACAGCTTGTGATATTCCAAAACCTTACAGGCAGTGTTGATATCAATGAGTCAAGCCTGCTAATGGTCCCTAAAGATGGCTTAGTAATTCTCTGCCATTCGTTCACAGTTATCAGAGTAAATTCAAAAGGGTTGCATTAGGTCACTCTCAGCAGAAAGCTCAAGACCAATGTTAGTCCACTCCTCCAGCCACTAGACTGCATGTCTTCCCTCAAGAAGCATGCCTGCCCATGGTTTGCCGCGGTGCTCTCTCCGGCTAGCAAATGACCAGTGCCGGGCTCCCACCCCACACAGGACGGGGTGACCGCCCAGATGACCGTCCCACACAGGACGGGGTGACCGCCCAGATGACCGCCCCACACAGGATGGGGTGACCGCCCAGATGACCGCCCCACACAGGACGGGGTGACGGAAGCCGCTCACAGGCGCGGGAGGATTGGCGAAACTCCAGCACGGGTTCGCCCCATCCCCGAGTGGTGAGGGTGCGCGGAGGAGGTAAAGAAGAGGCGGAGGGGGTTCTTCGTGGAAGGCAGGAAGGGTTTATTGAGGATGAAGGATGGAGGGCACAAAGGACCAAAAAAGTACCACGAAGAACCGAGATTACAGCACTGACATGGGGTTTTATACCCCAACAGAAAGGAGAGGGAAAACGAAAAATAGCCAATGGTACTGTGACAAGGAGGGGGTACCAAGGCGGGGAAAAGGGGTACACTGCCAATGGGGAAGAAGGTGGGAGGGGAGGAGTAACATGGGCCAACAGGGAATCGAGAACTACAGAACATTCTAGGGAAAGGGCTATATAGGGAGGGGGAAAGGAGGGGATGGCGGTGGTCAGTCATGATAATCCACGACACACCACAACAATGGTTAATGGAAGTATATCAGACTTTGCCTGCAGCAATTTGCTATCTGAAATAATTATGTGTCATCAAAGTTGGAGCTCTGCTTTCCCCAGATTCTTATTTTGCTGTAGTACATCTGATAGTGTCTCTATGAATTACACATGCTGTGGCACATCAAGGCCACATCCTGAAATAACAGGATATAGGGAACCTGGTAGAATACAAAGAAGCTATGGAAAAGTGAAATAATTTATTTGCAGTTAATTAATAGGTTCATCTATTTGTTGGAATCAACCATTAAACTAACAGCAAAACAGCAGGTTGCAGTAATTTAACATCTGTTAACTGCCAAGGAATATGGGTTTGTCCTAACTGCAGTTTATTTATGAAATTTGAACACATTCAAGCACAGATATACGGTGTGGTCAGATCAGCAACTGTGGTGAAGAGCTATTGGCCAAAAATTTCACTGACCCAAAGCTTCAGAGATCAGTCCAAGCAGTCTCAGGTGCAGTGAAAAACTGGCCACAATTCCAAGTTTCCAGGCTTACGGTCTATGAGAAGATTTTGGAGTCAACAATGTTTATTGCAGCTGAAAAAATCACATAGAACCAAGCCTTATGGGCTTGGTCCATTTCCTCATGCATAGAATTTTATTTCAATTTAATTTAAAATAAATGTAGATCAGAATGTATGTTCTGTATCAGAATGTGAGTCAGTAATATCCCTATCCCCAAACCTGCTATTTCTGAACATTTGATTTCAAAATTTGGATTTTAATTTTTGTTAAGGCTGTCTTATTCAGTCCCAGTTTTCACACTTGGTCTTCTGCCATGCAGTCTGTATCATAAACTAAGATCTATTTCAAATTTAAGTCCAAATCTATTATTAGTATTATTATGCATATTGAAATGCACTGATGAATTGAGCATTAATATAGTATGAATCAGATTAATTAAGATCAATCTGACTACACTCACAGATCAGAATTAACAGCTGATTGTTGGGGTACAGAGCAATGGAGCCCAAGGGATGCTGTACACCCAAACAGTAAAGTCCTGTGAAATGCTGTCATTGTTGTCCAGCTAAAGGAATTTTGCATTCAGTTTACTTTCTTCCACAAAATACCTGAAGTACTCAGCATTTCAGACTCTGCCCATACGTCACAGCTACCTATGGTGCAGTGATCTGGGCATTTACTAAAATGAGAGATAGTCCAACTAGCCTCTCCTGTTTCAAAAACTCAAAATGTTGCTCGTGTGACAACTTCGAGACATCAACCAGGATGACCACTTTTAATGAATGTGCAGAAACACGATTGCTTCAGTCACTTGCCTATTCTCCTGATTACTAAACAGAGGGGTTTTCCTAATTTACAGAATATAACCGCCACTTTTGGGCAGTTTTATTCTGTAAATCCCATGTTTTCTGCATTTAATTCACCTCCCAGCTTGACTACAACCTTTGGTAATATCATAAATCAAACAGTAAGTAGGATTCCCCACAGCTTGGATGCAAAAGTGTAAGAAACATAGTGTGACTTCCTTTGTATTAAAATATTGTCTAAACTCCATCTTTAGGAAGTATCTACTGGAGTCTGTTCAAAGACAGATGAAAGCAAGTCCTGGCTATGTTTGTAACTAGCAGGGCATGAATCAACTCTGATCCAGAAGATGTCTGACAGTGGTGCTGAGTCCAAACTTACCTTGGGCTTGGCCAGACACAACTGCAGCTACCTGGTGGTATTGGACAGTGGATATATAATTACACTGAACTACCCTATTGCGTCAGATTCTTCCCTCATTTACACCGGTCCAGCTTCTTGGAGGTCAGTAGCTTTGAAGTGGTAAGAGAAGTATTTGGCTGAGTTCCTCAGTTTTATGCAAATAGCCTATGTAACATCAAAAAAGGAAATTTAGAGAGGAGGTGGAATAGCATTTAGAAACCAAGACCAGAAAACATCTTCCTGCTGTTGAAGCAGGTAAACTACAGCAGCTGTAGTTTAGCTGTCGAGGGAAGTTTTCCCTAAAAGGTATTTCAGAGTTTGATGTTCAAGGAAACCATCCCAACTTTCCTGTATTTACTTACCAAGAACTGAATGCAGAAGTTTCAGTGCTTGCACAAGCTGCTACAATTTGAATAAGGGACAAAAACCATGTTCAAACTCCTTTACTATGGACATCAAATGTAAGTATGATAATGACAGCTGTTACTTGATTCATCAGGGTGACTCATGCTACCTAAGCTGGGCACCTAGGATTCCCCAAATGGACAGTGGGCAATTTAGGTGCTCAACAGAGAAGCATATTGCTCTTCATTGCCCATACAGAGAGCTTACTGAACATTAGTAAGTGTGATTCATTTCTGAAAGACACTGAGTGGACATCTGGCTAGGTTCTGGGAAACAGCAGGCAAAGGTATATGCCTGGACAGGCTCTGGAGTCTGGTCTTTAACGTCCTGATGTATGCAGGAGTCAGAATAGCAAATGTTGTTTTGATGCTGTCAGTATTAAGCATAGTCTGAGCACATCTAATAAATCCACCCTCTCTGAGGTAGCATGTCAGAGTCTCATTGTCTGCCTCAGAGCTGCAACAATTTAGATGCAAACCTGACTGTTCCTTGTAGGAGAAAACATTGAGCACAACTCTGAGCACAAGAAGAAGAATAGATTTTTCACCACCTTCAATATCACACGGTCCTCAATACTGGAACAGGCCATAATTTTGAACCTAGAGGCTGTTTTCATAGATGTCCTAAATTCGTTGTAATCTCTGCATCTACTCGGTGAGAAGTGGAGTGATCAAGGCAGAGAGCAGGGGGTTGTTGACAGATGTCAATGGGAAAGAAGAGTACAAGGACTTGGGTGCAAAGGAGGTGATGAACATGGCTCTAAGCACCCAAATTCTACCAAAGACAGACACGGCCCAAATTTTCTGGCAAGCAGTGGTGGCACATTCCTACACCCTCTGACCTGAGCCCGTGGGCACTGCAACACATGTGCTACCAGAGGTGAGGGAATGGTGTTGGACTTGCAGTGACCCCGGCCAGAGGTTAAGCACTGGTACCTTCTTTCTGCCTGCCTACATACTGGGTGGTTTCACTTGACATTGAACATAACCAAAAAGGAACCCCCGCAGTGCAGGGTGTGAGGCAATTAGCCAAACTGTTTCTCCTAAAATTGGATTTCATTGTACAGCTCTTTTTCATTCCTTCAGAGCTCATGCTTGAGAATTAACATGGCAATTATCGATCCCTTTTGTATACTATGGAAAAGGAGGTTTTATTCGTCAGAAGTGGATTTGCTCTGATGACACATAAACAAAGCCCTGGAGGGAGGAAGGTAAAACATATAGAGGTGTTGACAAGCTGTACACCACTTGGTTATGCAAACACAGATGTGGTAAAGGGCAAAGAGCAATAATTTTGCAGAAGTTGAAAGTGTGGGAATGCTGGCGGTTGCTCTTTAATGATTATAACACAAAGGAATGCTGGCAACTTCTCTCACTGACTTTACATTATCAAACTGAGTCAATGATGAGTAATAAGATATACTATTGGAAGTATCCTTTAATGTACCAGCTCTTTATATACCAGCTTTTCACACAAAGATGTAAAGCTTTCTATGAAATAGAAATATAATAATAGAATATAATTATATTCTATAAAATAGAATATAATAATACCACCAGAGAACTCCTGTTTGCAGATGCAGTGCATAATTGTTTTCAGATAAGACCCATTGGCTGCTGCCTTACTTGCTTATAAGCAAGCTGGGATTAGAAAAGTAAAATGGGACTGAGGTAGAGATCTCATGGGTAAGCTTGTCAAAAGTGTGATTTATGCAGCTTTCCTTCCATGGTTGCCCAATTCGACACACCTGTCTTTTGTCTTCTAAAAATTAAGCTCTTTGACAGGGCTTTTCCAAGCTGATATCTGTAGTTGTGCCTGGGTGCTGTAGCTGTTCAGTCTCTGCACTAGCACAGTTTGCCAGCCTAGTTCTGTGGAGCTGGGTCCATCACACAGTGTTTGTGTTTCACAGAAAAAAAAGAAGACTTTTTATATTTTCCCTCTAAGTTTGTGTGTTTGTGTGTCCCCAGCACTTGTGTGATGGCACAGGTCCTGTATTCACAAGCCAAAGTGGTTGTTTGCCAGGCAAAAGATAAAAGATTCCTGCAGCCACTCAAACACGTTCCTCATCTATTGATTTCTATGTCTGCAGTCAGGTCCAAGCCTGGCATTTGTTGCAGACCCCATCAGATTTGCACAACCTATTTTTATGGCTCTTGACCTTACATGCTCCAAAGTGCTGATGAGCTAAATACATGTCCTGAACACAAGAATATTGTCAGAAGAGTGCATGTGAGTACCCATGGCAGAAATAACACAGGCAAAGAATTTGAGGGAACACTTGCTGTCCTTTTATGACCTATCCAACAGAAAGAGTAGATAAGAGCTTTTGCTGTAGAATTTCCTTCCACTCTGGGTCAGTCTGCTAGGATGGTGAGGCTGGTTAGTTTAGAAAAGTTTCTTTTGGAGAAACTGAAGTCAGATTTGCCTCTTCAGAGATTTAAGAGAAAAGGATTTTTCTTCCCATTTTTCTGTGAATATTCCCAAGCTGAAGCTCTGTAATTCAAGCCAGGACACGCAAGGAGCACGTTCCTTGAGGTATGCTCACAACTACGCAGTCTGTCAGCAAGTGAAAATCATTGCATTGCTACCTCCACCTAGGCAGAGAACTAGCACACAAATAGGGAAGCTTCTATGCTGCTTGTTCTCCAGCTTTTTCTTTGGATGTGGCCTGGAGCTCATCCTCTCTGCTTTGCCCTGTAGTATGCAGGGACATCTAGTGGCTGAGCAATCCTGAACACAGTTTTGGATCATGAATTACATAAGGGAGTAGGGATGCCTCATCTCGTGAGGAATTTAGCATGTCCTGAGAGTTGACATCCATGGGCATGTTCTGGGAAACAGATGGTCAGTGCTGTGGTCAGGCCTGACATTGTTAATGCTGAAGAAAGTGTGATATTTTATTAAATTCAGATCAGTTAATCTGAGTGTTTCCTTCTTAGTCAGCCAGGCCTTTGAGCAAGGTCCATCAAATCTCTTATCTGTAAACCAAGCATACCACTTCACGAAAGCCAGAGATAGTTTTGGTAGCACTTTCACTGCCTGGATTTCATTCTTTCATTTCTCACAGGCTGTGTCTTACACAAAGGATTAATCTAAGTGCAACTTTAAGTATGTTCCATCCCATGGGCTGCTCCTTTCCCTGCTGCTTTGATGGATGTTATCCTTGCTGCATCCCAAGCTTAGAGCACTCACTAGGGCCCTTGAGAAGACCTGAGGAAATGTGTCTTCTGATGCTCTGCTGCCTGCTCTGCTCAGTCCTGCCAGGTTCTTCCTCTTGGCCCCTGCTCTACCTGCACTCTGGACCTTGGCTGAAGTCCATACCTGAGAGTGTGTTATCCAGAGAAGACAGAACTTGAGATTAGCCTCGAATCTACACTATGGTGCCTGCACAGGTGCACACAAATGGCAAACAGACTTGACATTTCTCACAAGTTCCTGCCCAAAGTTGTTCCACTTAGGGTAGTGATGAAATCAGGGAATGGTAGACGTTCTGAGACCTTCAGTCTTGTATTGGTGTGGTTTCTGCAAAAGCAGCAAGGGAAAGCCCAGTGGTACAGTGTTCTTCCTGCTTATTTCTTTCATGCATTGCAGGAGTGATCCCCAGTTCCTAATAAAATTCTTAACATGATTGATTTTAAAGAGCTGTGAGTCTCTGTGACTAACCATGGGGAAGAGTTGAGCCAAAGCTTTAATGGCAATACTTTGAAGGCTTTTCTTATGAAGATACAGGTAAAAGGATTTTCATCTGGCTATGGGTCTGTATAATGCACATATTTGAGATGCAACAGCTCAGCTAAAAAACATGAACTTCTAGAATTTCTTTGTGAGACCCTCACAAAAGCTTCACCAGCATCTGTTTGCCCCATTTTGGGGCTGGTTCTTAAGGTTTTACCAGTAATATTCTTCAGTAACAGATGCCAAGACATCTCCTGAGATATTTTTTGAATAGGAGCTTCCATCTGGCACTGTATCCTTAGAAGCTGTGACTTGGCTTCTTTGTCTGCAGGGTGGTTAATCCTAATGAGGCAAGCACAGCAATTTGCTGAGCACAGATATATGCTTATCAGATCCTATTACTGAGCTGATTCTCTTTTATAATTATTTATTCTGACTTCAGTAGATGAAGCAATGTGAAAACACTTAAACCCAGGGCTTTCATCAGGAAGACACAATCTCACACTCCTGTGAACAACTGAAAGCTGCCTATATGGAAACGGCTAACTATACTGGTGTGGCTGTCCCAGTATATCCTGCCAGTCAAATTTCCCATTCTCTTCTTATCTCAAGATAAATGTCCTGATTTAAATTATGTTGAGATGAGGTCCATAGAAAATAAGTATTTTTTTTTACAGGGACAGCAGTGTCCATAGAGGGAGAATTTTATTGGCGTAGCTAAACTAGTATAATTATACTGGCATAATTATGCTGGTAATTTTCCCTGTGTATACAAGCTATGAGTCTCAAATTGTGCTTCACTGGCAGAAGAGCCTCCTTTGTTGGAGAGATTCTTTAGATCTGAATCAGGTCATTAATAAGTGCTTCAGCACTCAAGTCAATGCCTCACATTTTATAATGAGTTTTACTCTTTGCCTCCCAGAGAATTCCAACTGTTTTATACTTGTAACAGACTCTACATGAAACCTCAACCTATGGTGAGGGAAAGCCAGCACAAGGGAGAAGTGTAGCAGTTACTTCCCATCAGCATCATCAGTGGTTACAAGGCCTTGTGGAGAGAGAGCTCAAACACCACGAAATAGCAGCAGACTGCCATATGTGTGGGTTTGTTTCTTTGTCTTTCTATTTCTTCTGTTTTATATTTCCATAGCCTGTTTTGCTCCCTGCTAAGGAGATTTCTGTTCAAAGGGGGACTCCATGTAGGACTTGTAATGCATATAAAACCAAAAGCTGTGCATGATGGTTTATGAGAAGACATGAAAGCTCATAAAATAACCATGTGAAATGGCTTAAGTAATTTGAACAGAAATATCTTCAATGACAATGAGTCATCAGGACCAAGATGGGCTGCCTCATGTGAAACATAACCATGTCAAGTGGATGAGGCTGTAATACAGCCACAGCCTTTGCTAAATATAGCCATATACACTTATCAGTTGAACTGGAAGTATGCAGAACAGCAAAATAAATGGCTTAAACAATCATTAAACAATAGAAAGCTAAACAAATATGGTAATTATATTTTCTATAAATAGCAAAGTAAACTCACCAATCAGTGGGTTTTCTTTATTAGTAATTATTGCAGAATGAAATGAATGAGAAATTATGATAGGTTTTACAGAATTACAGAGAAACTGATTGGAGCTAATTGGGACCAGCCTCCCTCTTGTACAGGACTACTGCCAACACCTGCTGTCAGCTGTGGCTTTGTCTAGGCAAGTTGTGAAAATCCTCATGGATGGTGATTTTGCAGCATCTCTGGGTACCTCCTCCACTGCTAGCCTCCGAGTAAAGCTTTTCCTTAGGTCCAAACTGAACCTCCCCTGCCACGTCTTGTGACCATTGCTCATCATTCACTTCATGGCCTCCCTTTCATCAGATAAAACAGCTTCTTGAATGCAAAGTCATCTGTCTTCTGGACCATTTTGGTAGCTCTCTGCTGGGTCAGCTCCAATTTCTGCATATCTTTCTTAACTTGGGAGTTGGAGCATCCACAGTGGGACACAGTATACCAGGTGTGCAGAGGGGGGATTGTAATTTGATCTGCTGGATACACTCTTCCTATTGCTGCTCAGGATCTCGTTTGTCTTATGTACAGAGAGAGCTTCCTGTCATCTCCTATTCAGCCTGGTGTCTACTTGTCCTTTTCACCAGGCTTCTCCCCAGCAGCCAGTGTTTGGATGCCTGGGGTTGGCCCAGACAAGTGCAGAACATCACGCTTCATTGATATTCATAACATTTTTTGTTATCCCTGTCTTCAGGTTTATCAAGGACCAGTTTGAGTGAGGCTCTTTCAGTGTGTCAACCACTCCTAATTTCCTAGCATCTTCAAAATTGCTGAGGATTTATTCTATTTTATTATTCAGGTCATTGATGCTGTTTGTTACTGGCCAACATCTGGTTGATGGCTACCAATCGAGACACTGGTTGGTAGACTTTGAGATCAACAGTCCAGGCAGCTTTCATGACATCTGGTGGACTATAAATCCTCAGCTTCCAGATGAGAGGACTATGGAGATGAGTCAGAAGTCTTAGCGAAATCAAGTATACTTTATCCCATACTCTCTCTTCATCAAAATGAGAAGACATTTCAACCCTGGAGGCAATCAGGTCAGCCAGGCACTATCTGCCCTGGGTAAACCCACACTAAATGTTGCACTTGAGACTTGTATCAACAACACCACACTTATATTGCAGTATAAGAGAAAACAGTGTGTCCACTAGATAGGTGAAATTCACTGTTGGCCAGTCTTCCCAGCTACGTATTCTGACCCTACAGCCCAAGCTCAGAGCCTTCACTATGGCTCTTGAGGAGAGACGAGGACAAAGTCTCCTGGTGCACTGCTGCCCTCTATGCTTAGTCCTGCCAGGTTTCTCTTCTTGGCTTTTGCTCTACTGCACTCTAGACCTTGGCTTGTATCCACATGGAGTATGTGCTTACATATCCAAACAGATCAGGAGAAGAGTTAAAATTTGAGATTAGACTCAAATCCACACTACAGTGCCTGCATAACTGCACCCACAGAGGGCAAATGAAGTTGACATTTCTCACAAGTCCTTGCCAGGTGTGCTCCCAGCTGGGGTTCTGCAGCCTAAGCCCACCAGGCAAACAACTTTGGAGCTTGTTTTCGTTGCAATTCCTCTCTGTCCTGGCTGGTCAGAGTTTTAGCAGTGCTCACTCTTAGATTCCCAGCTGGGCAAGCCATGAACCACAGGCAGGGTCTCTGTCTTCTTGTGCCATTAGGATCTACTAGAACATTGTACATTGTAAGGACAGTACATTTCTTTCAAACTCAACAAAATCAAACTGACTCTCTCTCAGTGTATGTCATACAGGATTATTAGATTTAAGTAGAAATTGTTCTTGATTTCATAGATACTGCTGCTATACACAATAATAACAACACGTCTGTGCCCTGAAATTCCTTCTCTCTTGTTTTTCCCAGAAGGATGTTAACACATGTGGCTAAATAGACTCCCCAGTGCTTTAGGTTTTACAGCCATACAGTCCCACAATTCTTAATTCATAAATTCCAGCATTGTTTTCTCAAGGAATTCCATTCTAAAGGGCGTAAAAATTCTTTGTGACTATTCATGTTACTGTTTTGTCTTTCAAGTAAGACTCCATACATGGAGCTGATAAAAAAATGGATAAAAAAATCTCTACTGAGTAAGTGTCAACTTTGCCTCATTTTCCCAGTCTACACTGGATGAGGAGAATGGATTGCATCCTTTAAGGGTTACCTATCAGGGAGGCATAAAGACTTTTAATTTAGCTAGTAAATTGTCTTCCAAAGTTTATTTTTTATGCTGTGATGAGGAAAGCCATTGCACATAGCAGAATGCTTTTTTTGCTCTCTCCATTTAGCCTGTTAAATCTGGCTTTCTCTAATGCTCTTTGTGATACAGAAGGCTAAACAGTCTGTTCAGATCAGCTCCAAAATGCAATTCCCACTGGTCTTAAAGCTGCAGGAGGTGTGGCAGCACTTTAGTTAATCTGCCTGCCATTACCTGAGCCAAATTTGCAGCATGTGTACTTATTAATGAAATAAGACTGTGTGAAAAGCATAGCAATTGATCTTTTCCAGGGTTAGGAACAGTGTTAGAGCATCATAAACCTCTGTAATGATGACAGTATAGTTCCGTTACCAGACCTAACTCTAAAACTTTCCAATAAAGGAGATGCCAGTTCTTCCATAATATTTAACAGTAGATTATGGTTCATGCACTGGATCTTTTTAAGGCTTGATCATGTTCTCACAAAAGGCAGTGTTGTGCCTTTGTTCCTCGTGAGGGTTCTTCACATCATTTTCATGACTTGCAAAACTGCATCTGTTCATCTCAGAGCTTCCCAGTGTTTGCACTTTGCAGACACATTGTGTTGGTTGTGGAAGCAGCCAGAAGTGATGCAGTGAGCCAGTCTGTGCTGGGGAGCACCAGGGCACTACCCCAGGTCATGAGCAGGAGACCAGGTATCCCATAGATCATCACTTGGACCAAGTTAGCCCTATTTTAAAAGCATCCTGCCTAATTTTTCTGTGGAAACCTTTTTAAGAGGAGCGTTTTAAATTCAGATTAAGTCAGCTGAGGTTAGAAAGAAAGTTAACTTGTTCTGGAAAATAAACAAAATTTCTCCAACTTTGTCCTTTTATGTATCATTTGCCACTATTTGCTGCTGTAACCATGATCAAAAAGGGAAGGAAAGGAAAAAAAAAAGAGAGAGTTAAGAAGAAATAACTCCCTCAGAAGCTTGTGTGACTTGTTAGCCGTGCACAACACGCTTTCAAAATGCACAAAATTAAGCATGTGCCCATACATTCAATATTTTTTTGAGTATTAAATAAGAAGAGAGAAAAATACACCTCTGGTGAAGCTGCTGCCTGTATTTATCAAACAGTGTGAATCTTGTTATCCAGAGGTTTAAATGTTTGTTTCAAGTAAGCAAAGAACAACCGATTTCAACAGCCACAGACTGCATTTGAGCTCTCTTTCTTCCTGTAGATCCAAGCTGACCTCTCTCCTTTTCTGTTGATGTTTGCAGGCAACTATCAAAAAAGATTAAACAGACTAATACTGTCAGAGCAGTGTAGCTGCACAGAATTTCTCTTGTCAGCTTAACAGAATGTGTTGACTGTGAATTTGCTTTGTAATGCTACAAGTTCACTTGATATTTCTATCCAGGGTAATGATGTCCTGCCAGATCAATTGTGCTGGAGGAAAAAGTGTCCTTTGCCCTTCCAACGTTTGTGATGGAACAAGAGTTAGGCAAAAATAATTAGCTAATATTTGTCTAGGGGCTTATCTGCACAGAGAAGCCAGGCAAAAGGGGATCTCGTGCTTCTAGGAAAAAATTGCCAGAGAATAAAAGAAGGTTTCAAGGCCAGAATTGAATGAAATGTTCTCAGCTGTTCAAAAAATAAAATGTCATGGGAATCTGTTGATTTTGATAAAAGCAAAATGCTACACAAGTGAAAAGAGTAATTTCTATTTTTTCATTTTACTTCAGTACCTCCAAAACAGTTCCTCAGTTCCTTCCATGTCAGAATGTTAAACTTCAGAGGTTATAAGTTATTTAATTGTGTTTACATATTTTTGTTAACATAAACAAATAACTGCATAGAATCATATATTATACTTCAGACAGATATATTTATTTATATATATAAATATATATAAATCTATGTATATATACATATATTAGCCTCACACATGTTATAAATGAGAAGTTTAGTGGCTTTTCTAGCCATGCCTCATAGCCCTGCAGCCCTCTCATGCCCAGAGGTGTCCCTGGCACGTCAGGTAGAAGCTACAGCATCCTGGATTGGCCAGGGAGAAGACTGCTACTACCAGAAAAATTGTTTGATATTATAGACTGCTTCTGGCCCATTCCCAAGAAAAGTACAAGTTAATCAGCAACCCAAAATGTAGGTGTATTCTCCCAGCAGGTTCCCTATCCCTCTTCTGCCTTAGCATTCACAGTCTGAAGACACAAAAAGAGGAAGATCAGAGGGATGAGATGACTCAGTCAGGATGGCAGATCAGTGGGACAGTCTGGGCTAAAACTCAGGTCTCTGGTAGTCTATACTGCCTCTTAGGGATGCAGGGCTGCCTTTAATTATACCTGCTGACTGCAAAGCCTGAAGCTTGTCGTACAGGTATGCTACTGCTAAGGAACTGCAATGCATGTACATAATTATTTCCTTTAGATATGGTGTTAAAGAACATTGTCCATTGAGTTCTAAACAATTCTGTATTTTGGAGAGGAAATTTTGCAACACTGAGCCAGAGGTTTCTTAAATAAACTTGATTCTCATTTGGTTTGTTCCTCAAGAGATACTTGCAGGCCTCATCCTGAAAAAGTGGGAGTTCAAGGCTACTTTAAGACAAAAATAGACAATATAATCATCATCTTGGAAGCAAATGACTGAGGTTAACCAATATTCTCATTGTGAGAGTGATAAGGTTATTAGTTATCCCCTGCACTTTGCTTCTTTTTGAAGTGGCAAGGAAGGTCCCCAACAGATTTTTTCAAGAAGATCATGACAGTAACAACTCACCGAGTACTTAGCATGTTTCATTAATATCTTGATCTAGATATTAGTATGTATTTTCCCTAGATAAAAACACAGTAATCCTTCAGGCTGTGCCATCCAATATTATGTTCCTAATATTTAACTTATTTGTCTTAAATAATGCTTGAGAGCAAAGAAAATTTTTCAGAATAATTTTAATTTGCCATTTTTCAAAATGTAAAATTCAAATTTGATGTATTTTCAGAGCCTGATGAGTGGTTTCATTTGCAAATCACTAAGGAGACTGAGAGGTCGAAGTATTTAATTTATCCAGATCACCCTGAGAAGTTCATCTTCACCTGTAGTGTACCTTTTATTTTATTTTTCCTAAACCTACTAGTGAATTCTCAGCAAATCCTGCTAGGGTTTGGCTTCTGCAGTCAACTGCAATCTCTTCAGAATGGCCAAACAGTGAAAATGGTCAATAGCTATTGCATACAGTAGGGGGATCTAAAACTTGTCTCCAGTTTTGTAGATCTGTAACTCAGAAAGGACATAACTGAAATCTACAGCCCTAGCAGTAAAAGGTGACTATACAGGTTCTGAATCTAACACAGATCCAGAATTTCATTTTTGCTATTTATGATTTAATATTTTCTTGTTCAAGTAGGAAAGCCTTATTGTACTGAGCAATTCCATGTTGTCTCATTGTAAATATTTCGAATACAGAGTCCATCTGAACTACAATTATTAATCCCCTTCACAACCAGCAGGAAAATCCAAATATTAGTAGGTGATTCAGATAAATGTCTAAAAAAGATGAACCTCACACTCTGTAATTGCCAGTTTCTTCCCAATCTTTATAAAAGGATCTTAGGGAACTCACTCAGATGTAGACACCCACATTATAGATGGCTCACTTTAGTTGAGAGAAGTTATATTTCTTTTCAGAAGAAACCAGATCTGCTTTTTCCCTGCCTACTGGGCAGAAGAATAAGATGGCTATTTCTCCTCTACATGATTGCTTCTGGAGACAATTAGAGAAGAATCTTCAGGTTGAGCATTCAGAGAAGATGGAAGAAAGAAACAAAGAGGTAGGACAGGAAAATGTAAATATTCCATGAAATGCTGGGGTCCTTTCTTCTGCCTGCCTGACTTTTTGCTGAGCAACATGGAGTCCTGCTGCTCTGGAAAGCAAACAGAGGTGAAACCCAGACAGAGGATGAAGTTGTACTGTGTTATAATTGTGCGAACAGAGGTGGCAGGACACATCCAAAAGGAAGTATGACACTTCAGCATTAAATTTTAAATGTAGCTTTTGTTTTGCAACATATATTAACAATTTTAAATTTTTTAATTTTTGTTTTGTATAGCCACAAGTATCAGAACTTTGAGGTTTCACAGAAAATGGAAAACCTTCTGTCCAGCTCCACTTGTCTTGTGCAAGGTGACTTCATTATGATTTCAGATATGTCACAGCTGAGGAGTAACTTCTTACTAGTGTAGATGAACATGTGTGGGAAGAGAATGTTATTGGTGTACTCCTACTGCAAGCAAAACAATTTAAACATATTAGCTTCATCTGTAGCTGCTTTTTAAACTGCTTTTGTCATCTAGAAGGTAAATGTAGAAGGAGATTTTACAGAAAAGAGTAAAAAAGGGGGCAATAAAAGGATACTGAAAGCAAAGAGGAAGAAGAAATATATCCAGGTGGTTTTGCATTGGAGGTGAAGCATTGTCAACAACTGCAGTTGAGCAAAATAGACAATGAAAGGGACTAGGGAATATAAGAGAACAGACTGTTAGCTGTAATCATAAAGTGATGGAATGGAAGGACAATTCAATAAGATGGTAAGAATGAAAGGCTGAAACTCTTTAATGCAATACTTCAATGAGGCATTGCAATAGATAATGTTGGAGCTCTACAAAGATAAGCTGCTTCCTACCTCCCACTTTTAATACCCAAGTATAAAATTCAGATCCTCAGGGCAGCTGCACTGTTACCAACCAAACCTCTAAGTGTCTATAGCCTCCAGGTACCTAATCTGAGGTTTTGCTGTGAAAATCCAAGGAGCTCTCTGAAAAGAGATTTGAAGAAGGGCATCCTCAGAACCTCATAAGCCAGGGATTTCTTTGCCTGATTCCCAGAAAACTCACAAAGTGTTTCCTGCAGGTATCTCTTGATGGTCACAGTCTGGTGATCATTGTCAGCACATGTGACCTCAGCTAATGTGACCTTAGAGTGGCTTTAGTTGCTCGTGTTCATCTTTGTACTAAATGCCTGAATGTGAATTGGATCTGGAAAGTGAATTCTCATTTCCCTTTCCCTAATTCACTGACCTAAACTAAACTGTGACCCAGAGAACCATCCCTTCTCTCATCTATTTTATCTCCTTTCTCTTCTCTCCGCCTTCCAATGAACAAATGACTTTAATTACTTTCCTTTCCAATTGTATGTGTGGAATAACCGTGCTAAGATCCCTGTCAGCCTCATCCTGAGGGCATCTTACGTGACTGTGGGAAAGGCAAAGGCAAGTCCTATCAGAGAGGTGCAATGGTGGGAAGGTGGGATGGGTAAGCATCAAATCTTCTAGCTTTTCCTTCTTGCTTTTCCTGAGTAGTTTAATGGAGTACTGAGTAGCCTGACTTGGCTGTTTTTGTTTTTAAAGGACTGTGTTTATTTGGGCAATACATATGTTTGGCCTTCCAAGGACAAACAGACCATTGAAGATGGTGAACAGTCTGTGTGCACATGGCCTTTTCTAATGGACTGTGGTGGAGTGATCTGGCAGTTTTGCCACTTTGAGGGTTCTTTGCTCTCTAGGTCACTGGCACAAAGAGTATTTTTAATGTCAACATAGAACAAAGTTCCCTGTGATCAGCTGCCTGTTTACTGCAAACTCACCTATGGCTGAAGCCTGTTTAGAAGTTGAAGAAATTCCAGTACAGCAGGACAGTGAACTCTCTGGAGCAAAAGTCTATAACAAGCCTTCTCCCAGGCAGAAACAATGGGTTTTTCCACATAAAATTCTCTTTCTGCCAGGCTCCTAGGCACCCTGCCTGCTGGATCCCCAAATTTCTTGATCATCAAGAAGAAGACTATTTAGACTTTATTTTTATTAAGCAAACAAACACTATCTTCCTCACAAATACCTGCAACATCTGGAGTGGCTTCTCACACAACTCTGCACCGTTAACTAATTTGTGTTTCACTAATGCACACATTCAATATAAAATATCAAGAAATAAACAACCTGCCTTTTCTCTTGAGAGTGTCCCCTGTTGGTTAAGCTTTCCACTGTCAGGCCTCTCACTGCTTGTGTTCTGTTTGAGGAAGCAGCTAAGCAAGTGCAGCTCTTTCAGTGCCTCACAGCAGTACATTTTACGTCATTTTCACATGATTTTGCTGGCTCTTCTCTTTACTGTCAATAAGATTTTTTTTAAGTATGTTTTTTAAAGTGGACATCAAAGATAGATACGGTACTCTGGCAAAATCCCTTTCATACTCCACTGCTCATGCAATAAATTTTCTTATTTTTTTGCTAATCTGTGAACCTCTCCTTCTTATTATGATACAATTTCAAACTCTTTCTGTCAAATACTGAATTAGATTCTGTTGTCTATAGTTCAGAAATTTTCTTTCTCTTCACTGCAGCAGAATTTTTATCCATAAGAACCAGCCAAAGTATTTCTAGCAAATCATTAATTACATTAGTTTCATTCTATCTCTATTCGTTGTGCCTTTGTTTACAGCTTTGGAACTGTTTGTTGCATATATTATACATGAATATTTCAATCCATTTGCTGTGCACAGGCTACTTGTGCCAACTGTGTCTCTGGCTGTTCAGTTCTCTTGTTCAATCTGCTTGGCATTTTAAAATAAAAAATAGACCTTGTCATGGGACTGCATACTGAATCAGACAGACCTTTGCTCTGATCTGCTCTAATCATTCTTTTATTTGTGCATATTTATACCCCAGAAAAAGGGGAAAAAAATTCAGAAGTAAAACTTGTGATATTGGGTTGCTCTAAGGAATCCACAACAGTTAAAGTAAAAATATTGATACACCCTAAATTTTCAGTGTTTGAATGGAACATTTCTTTCTGTTCTTTGCAACACAGTGTTTCACTTCAAAGCTCCAGTAAATGAAAATTAACTGATTTTTAAAGGAAATCAATAATTATGAAAATTTTGAAGATTTTTGGTTTTTGTCATGTTTTAGGGCAGGTATATACCACACAACTCCAGCTCCATTCCAGAGACATGACTGGTTTTTGGAGTCTTGTTGCTTTGTTTGTACAGCCAAAACTATTAGATGCAATAGATGAGAAACAGACTTCAACATTAGCTTTTATGTGATAATAAACTTGTTATCCTATGGACATAAGAAAATATTCCTGAGAACTTTCATGGAAGAAGTGAAAAGTATTAAGATTTAGTAATATTCAATGTTATTCTGAAAGTGGAAATAAATAAATTGAATGACTATTTATTTTTTAAAGCATTTTCCGGTTCTACTGTCTTTGTTTATATTAGGGAAAATCTTAAGGCCACTGTCAGAGGTGTGAGCTTTTTTTTATAGGTAAAATGCTGCTTTCAAAGCAAATGATCAACATCTGGGCCTATCTCCTGCTGTCTGGCCTTGTGCAGATCACCTAAGCTGTGTAGCTCACATTCTTTGTGTAGACAGTGGGTTAAAAAAATTTCTATCTTCTACTCTTTTTCTCTTTTGTTTTTTGACTCTACTCTCTCCTATGAGAAGGAAAGCTCAGATTTATCTTACCTATCTCTCAGTAATTCAGATGTCCGCACTATTTATGTATAGCCAAGGCAGAGAATCACTTCCAGAGGGCAAGTGGCTGACAAATGTCTGAAGCATCCTACATAGTGTCCCATTGTTTATAGGAGAAGCATCAAGTGATTTTGGTCCTAAATTAGATTTCTCAGGTAAATGTCTCAAGTTAGGTCAGCTGAATCCAGGCTGGACTGTCTTTCGTTAATAAACACTACTTATCACAGAGAATCCTGATACAGGGGCTGCAAGTAAAATAAAAATACTGACAAAATAGTAATAATGCTTGTATCCAGCAAATGACAAAGCAGGTGACCAAAGTTCTGAGATGTTTTTCCCTTTTTTAGTAGCATCTGAACAAAGACAACAGTACAGGTTCTTTAACTATCGGGACCTAATCTTTAAAGTACATCAAAGTTACTTAAGTAAAGCCTAAAATGTCAATTTGACTGGAATCAAAGTAAAATAGACTCAGCCAAAAGGTTATTGTCCACTTGTGTTTCTAAAATGCCCTGTTCTTGGAACCGGAAAGGAAAATTATCAGGAAGGCTTCCCCAGGTGACAACAGTTTGTCAACTCTTTCCTGCCTTTTTTAGGACCGTAAATCTTATCTTTTACAAATGAGGCTTTCCAAGTTCAAAGAACTGCTCTTCAAAATTCTGTGAAGTCAGGTCACCTTATCAGCACTCTCCTGTTTGAACCACTCTTACATAGTTTACTCTAAAGGCTGAACATGCAGGTTCAGAGCACTTGATTTATTTTTCTGTCCCTGCCTGCCCTGGGCTTGCAGGGCTGTACAATAAAAGAGGATGATGGCAGAGCTCTTTTCCAGCAAATGAGAGTGTCCCTGTTAGGAAAATATTCTCTTGCAAATATTTACTCCACTTTTGACCGAAAACTAAAATCAAAGGTTCTAACTGTGCAGGCTGAACTGGGCAGAGGACAACCTGAGTTATCAGCATGTGTGTATTTCTGGAAGACAGGGCATTGCAATGATTTACCTCTGATTTCTGGCAAAGTGGGCACATTCTTACTCCAGAATTGGACTTGAAAGCTCAGTTTCTCTCCTTGTCTTAAGAAACAGATGATTTTCCTTTCTGTTTACTTAAGGTAAGGGCAGTTTCTTCTTGCACTATGGAAAACATGCACAGCTCCAGTCTCATCCCAGACTGTCTCCCAGTGGTGGATGACAAACTATGTTGGATCATCAGCTGTGGCAGAGACCTCCCCATCCCGCGGGCATTTACATCTTTGAGGTTACAAGTCCCACAGCTATATGTGAACATACATAAGAACATAAGAAAAACACATACATACATAAGAAATCTTAGCAAGGCAAAGGATGTTTGAGTTCTTGTTTAAGTTTGGCCCAGTATCAAAGAGTTTAAGAAAATGCAAATGAAGGAAATCCATAATCAAACCTAAGCCCCAGGCTCCTGAAATCTTTGAGCTGAAGTTCTCAACCTTCACGTACGGAATTGGATGTTTCCTGTCTAAAATCAAATAGCTCCCACAAATCCCTCCCATCCCACCTGTCTAGACAAGGCCCGCAGAGCAGAAATGCATTCTGTCCTACACAAACTTACTGTCCTGTTCTTTTCCATACACACACCACTTGCACCTAAATTCTCTGCCATAATAGCCAGGTCATTTCCCCTTGCTATTTTCAGTGTCTGTGTGTCAATACATGGAGGCACTCACAATGCAAGTGGGTAGAAGAAAGAAAACAGTATGACTGAAATGGAGTTCCCCTGAGCAGTATCCAGTCTCCACATTTATCATAAATTGATCTACTGGTCATGACTAAGTATCATTGTCTGGGTCTTGGAGTCCAATAAATAAGGAACAAAAATAGTCTACTTATCCTTTGTCCAACATTTCTGTTCATGTTTTAAGTTTTGAGGGTTGAAGATTGCCTTGATGAAATGCCATTTGGATATCTCAGTGACAGAAAGGTGATCTGTCAGAGCTGTTTGGATGTTTGCTCAATCCTTCTTAATTATTTTCTTCTGAGGTAATGCAGAAGTAAGAGGATGCAATTTTATGGCATTTGAACAAGGAACTGCTGTCCTTAAAAAATGATGGCTTTATGTGCAAATTGACAGAATTTCAGTGCCTACTTATCTCTGTTTTTCTCTCAAACTAGATATTGAAATAGTCTTTCTATGTATTAAGAGAATTCTGTTTACTGGAAACCTAAGGTAATGTTTTCCAGAAAGAAACCACTTTTAAACAAAAATGGTATATGAGAAAGAACTTGACCTCTGCACAAATATCCTTGTCTCCATCTAGCTTCAATAAAGCTGGTGGAAAGCTTCTAAGGAGAGCTGAGTTGGATGCTCTTGTGTGTAAACCAAGATATATGGCCTCATAACTTTTTCTCAGCATGTCTTATTTATTCAGTGAATTCCATTGTCTCTTTCCACAGGGACCCTTACAATCTCCTCTGTCAATAATGCCAGTCATCAAATCCCAATGGCCGAATTGCCACAACCATAATTGTCACCTCCTTTTTGCTTTGCTGTGCTTCCACCCCTGCCAGCATCAATATATTTAAGACATAGCCTGTAAAAACAACCGGGTAGCATGCAGAGAATAACCAAGTACTCCTTCCGCTTCTCTTGTTTTCACTTCTGTTCTCTCTTTTTTATCTGACTTCTTTGCTACATTAAATCCCAGTGATGAATTATAGAATAGTTTGGATTGGAAGGAACCTCAAAGATTGTCTCATTCCAACCCCCCTGCCATGGGCAGGGACAGTTCTCACTAGATCAGTGTAGCGGGTTCAGTCCCTAACCAGGCAGAAACACCAATTAAGTGTAGTGGTTTTGTTCGCATCTCTTACCTTCTCTGAGATAAGGGATTTGGAGAAATGCAAAGCAGGCTCCAAACTTTAAAGAATATGAGAAGTTTATTAGTAACGGAATTAAAAGTAAAAAAGAAATAATAAGAAATTAAAGCAAAACCCCCTTCTTCCTCCAGCACCTCCCCTTTTACCCAACTCACACAAAGGATAACAAACCGTGATTTTGGTCAGCATTACAGTTCTTAAAAGTCTCTCCAATATTTAAGGAAAAAAGGTTTCTTTTGTTTCATGTGGTTTCCAAACTGCCAAAAAGCAACAGACCCACCCGGAATTCTGCTGCCGTGAAAAACATCTCTCCCGTGATGCAGTCTTTCTACACTGCTAATCATGGGCCACACATGGGGTGTTTCTTTTTTAAGGATAAGCAAATTCCAGCCTAAAAAGCAATGGCTCTCTTCTTAACAAAGTCTCTAGAAGTCTCTTACAGCTCTTAGGTGACCTAGCATGGCCACTTTTCTTTTTCCCACAGGCTGCACACAGAATTCTCATCCCCCATGTTTTTAAGTGGATTAAAGAACAGTTTGTGATATTACAGTTTTTACCATGGCCTGCAAGAAGTATTTTTAAGCTTCACGCTGGGCACAACTCTATCCTCTTTTCCCGTCACCATCTTCAGCTCCATCTCACATGATTCGCTTTCTCTGTCTCTCTGACCTTGAAGCCCCCATGTTGAAGAACTCATTTTCTTCAGCCTTTATGTTGGAGAAAAGCCTCTTTCCCTTTATGTGGCTGGCTGCTTGGTGTTTTTTTCCAGTTCAATACAGGCTGCGTTGGTTGCAGAAAGTTCTATCAGCTCCCGCCGAGTCTGCGCGGGGCCACGTGGAGCGGGAGGGGAGCCCGCCAGTCCTTAGAAGCCGTGCCGGGTGGTCTCAGCTAAGCAGCAGCTTAATGGTTGTTTCTTAGCTGCCCGCGGCTCTGAGGGGGTTCTACCACAGCCACCTGGGGCCGCTCCAAGAGACGGAGATCGGGCCCCATTTTCCCCCTCTTCTGGCAGGAGGGCTGGAACAGAAAAGGGAACCATCTCCACATGGTTTAAATTTTGAGAAGCGTTATTGGTCTAAAAGACTGTCCATCAACTCAGGTTCAACCCACCACAATCAGGTTGCTCAAAGCCCCAACCAGCCTGGCCTTGAACACTTCCGGAGATGGGGCATCCATAACTTCTCTGGGGAACCTGTGCCGATGTCTCACAACTGCAATAGTGGAGAATTTCTGCCTTGTATCTAACCCTATCCTCTCTAAAGCCATTACCTCTTGTTCTATCACTACATGCCCTTCTATAACAAGTCCCTCTCCAGATCTCTTATAAGACCGCTTTAGGTACTGGAAGTCTGCTCTCAGATGTCCCTGGAGCATTCTCTTCTCCAGGCTGAAAAGCCCCAACCCTCTCAACACTCTCTATATAGGAGAGGTGCTCCAGCCCTCTGACCATCTTTGTGACCCTCCTCTTGACTCGCTCCAGCACGTCCAACATCCTTCTTATGTTGGGAACTCCAGAGATGGATGCAGTACTTCAGGTGAGTTCTCATGAGTCCTCTCTCGACCTGCTAGCCACACTTCTTTTGATGCAGCCCAGGACATTGTTGGCTTTCAGGGCTGCAACTGCACACTGTTGGATGATGTTGAACTTCTTGTCAACCAGCACCCTCAATTCCTTCTGCTCAGGGCTGCTTTTGACCCATTCTCCATCCATCCAGTATTAGAAGCTAGGTGTAATTTGACTGAAGCAGAATCCAGCACAGACTGTCAGTCCCTCAGGCAAAGAATTGCTTTTTTTGTTGAAGTGCCCAGCATATTTTGAAGGAAGAGTTTAGAATAATGACTATTGATGTTGTTACCACACAGGGGAAGACAAATTGTTATCTGTGTCTTGCAGTTATTTTTTTCCATGCTGCAAACAAGAGCAAGGAATGTGTATGTACATTGTGTGGTACAATAACTGCTCGATCAATTACTCGTGCCTTGTGTTTCAAATGATAGACAATTGTTGCACACCCACTCCTTTGTGTCTGATTGCTTAATTCATTTACTTAATTCATTTAGGCAGAAGAGTCCTTGGTGGTTCCAGCTGTCTGGCTTTCTAGGCTAGAGCTGTGGGCAATCAATTAGCTCCACCAGTCTGAAAAGCAGAAATGCATGCATGCAGACTTCCAACCCTACTTATAAGGGTAGTGCAAGACATTTGTTATAGAATACAACTCCCAACCAGACCATTCTGATCTCTTTCCAAAACCATACTTCCTTCTAGGATTCTTAGAGTTGTTTCTTGATAATCTGTAATAAATGGTATTGAGTTGTTTCTCAATAATCTGTAATAAATTTCTCAATAATCTGTACACTCTCTCTGTTCTTCCAAAGCCCTGAAGGGATGTAGCCTGGGGAAGAGCCCATGCCAGGGCAGGGAGACCCTTAGCCAAGATTAATTCACTGCAGAAGGAAAGTGGTGGAAAGTCTGGAGAGCAGGCTTATACCTAATAACAATTTTAACAGGCTTGAGTCAGCTGCAAGGCAGTGTCATAATGGGTCCTGACATTGCTCTTGCTGACAAGGAAACCCTGGTAGAATCTCCTGCAAGTTTTCTTTGCCGCAGTCTGTCTGTACCCATGACAGCTTGGGGAGTTAGGTGCTAAATTTATCTCACCCCATCATGATCACATAACTGAAACACTTCCTTTAAGCACCTAGACTGACTTGATTTGGGGCTTAGTGATCCCAGTGTACAGTAGGAGAAGACAGTTCAGGAAATGACAGCTTGGGGAGTTAGGTGCTAAATTTATCTCACCCCATCATGATCACATAACTGAAACACTTCCTTTAAGCACCTAGACTGACTTGATTTGGGGCTTAGTGATCCCAGTGTACAGTAGGAGAAGACAGTTCAGGAAATTTAGGTACATACAGAGGGCAAGTCATCATAGGTGTGAGCTATCTTGCCCTTTGGAAATGCCTATCTGTCTCCACTGATTATAAGAGGACTTACAATCTAAGTAGAGTTGAATCTGGGCTACCTCTTGGAAACAGGAATGGAAGGCCATTTGGGACATACTTCTGTTATAAATGAATCGGTTAATTCATGCTCAGATATGAAATATCATGATATTAAACTGTATACTGGGTTCTGTGGGGGGGGGAGAGTTCTTGAGACAGCCGAGCGCGATTCCCGGAATCGTGCTTTCTTTGCCGAGGGGACATTTACTTTTCAAAACCCCGGAGCACGCATTGAGCTGGGTGTAGTCTCGGCCCCGTTTAACATTTGCACTCGAATGGAGGACGGGCTCGGGCTGAAGCAATACCACACCCGCCAAACGGTCACTTTACATCGAAAAGGAACAACTCCTGTCCAGAAAGGAGAACATCAACTCTGCCGGGAAGAAGTTTGCATCCCAAGAACACAAGCATGAAACACCAGACAGCACCCACATCGGCGAGAACTACTCCCAAGGACACTTGCTAATGACCTAGATGTGCGAGAACTCCTCCCAGGCTATGTGCTAACGGCCGGATCGGAACCCAGATATGGAACATCAGGAAACATCTGATAATGCTCCCCGGTGATGAAAAACTAATCAAAAACAGGACGAGCTTTTGTCCACCTTAGTTCTTTGCATAGAACTCCTTCATTGAATATGTTAAATAAAACTTAATCTCCAAAACTCCGAACTCTGCGCGAAACAGTATATAAGCCCGCTGCAAAAAGCAGCAGTTGTGAACAAGGGAGGTTTTGGCGCGATAGAGACCAAACCTGCGTTCACCCAGTTCCAACCCCGGGCTTGGAACTGTGACTTTTCGATCGTGGCATCACGTTTCCGATATTTCAGCCATTCAATAAATTTATGTTATTTTATATTATCGAATTTGACAATCATATTTATTTCACTTCCAACAAAGGGGACCCTATGTACATCTCTTTATAGCCTTGACTGATTCATAACTACTTAGCCCCTGCAGATATAGGCCTGTATGAAGACTGAAATATTCAAGGAAAAAAAAAAGAATTTGAAAGTGTCAGCATTTCCACAGTTTCTGGCTGCCTGATGGGAAGGAGTTCTACAATATCAACTCTGTATTGCAGACATTCATTGCATGAAACTTTACAATTTCAGCAAGAGATTTGGCATAACAGCGTCACAGCCCTCAGACATTGTGACAAGGTAATACCTCCCACTTTGAAGAGAAAAGCCTCAGATCCTTTGTGATATTTATTGGAGATTAATGCTTCAGAATTTCTGTAGCAGTGGGAGACCAATATCCCATGGCAATGCTTTACTTGATCAGCCCAATCTCTTTAAGTGTGTGTATTTGATAATCTTTTTTGATTTGAGTTGGTTGCTAACAGCCCATGGCTGTGTGGAGAACACCTTACAATTATCCAGCACCTTTCATCTAGAAGCCTTAGGGCTTTGCACACATTAATAGTTATATTAATAATTAATTGTGTTAATAGGAATGCCTCTTCCTTTATCAATGTGGGAATTGAGATTCAGAAAGGCTACTGAGTTTTTAACCAAGGATATCTAAAGTTGGGGACTGTTTAGATTGAGGGAATCAGTGTGGCTGTAATTATTGCATAATTGCATTGCTGGAGACACCCAGTTAAGACAGACAGCTCCAGGACTAAACAAAGGAGCTGTTTTACTGGACTACTATAACTAATGTCAAAAAACCACAGGTTTCTGCCTACTTTTCCCTTCTGAGTATGTGCCTAAATAGTCAGAGGTTGAGATCATTCACACGCTCCAGTGAAGCTGATAAGACAGAGCGAATTCCATAGTCATAAACCTAACTTAGGGCTAATCGAGGACTGTATTAAAGTGGCTGCTAATGATAGTAAAGCACCGATTACTGACACACAATTATCCTTGGATCAGTGAGGATCCCCTGCAGTGGTGACTTCTGTCTGCCTCCCTGCAAATCTGCTAGGAGCTCCAGCACAGGGACCTGACAAAGAGGGGAATGGTGGACTTTCAGTTTATTGTTCCAAGGATAAAAGCCCTTAGGCACCTGTGAGGAAAGCTTAGCAACAAAGCATTAAGCATGCATCTAAGCACTCTTTGAATAGGCAGTCATGAATGGAAGTGTAATTTGAGGGTGAGGGGGAGAGGGTGAGGTTCCAACTACAAACCATTGCCAAGGGCATTGCAGAAAAACCCTCAAATAAGCAAGCCAGGCTGGTCCCTTCAAGCAGAGCCAAGAGGGTGTTGGTGAGAGAGAAAGTCCTGGTCACATTGCTTGATGCAATAGCACCCGGAGAATGTGAAGTGTTCCTGAAGTGCTGTGTATTTATTTTTATTCCTACCCACTCATTATTGTATCTGACACCAGTTCAAGCAGACATTGTGGCATGTCTTTATGCTGTCTGTCCCTTTAAGAATTTCTGTGTGCATCCCCCATAATCTTCCCCTTCCCAAGCAGTCCTGTGGTGTGTGTGGCTAAGCAGCACATGATTGTAATAGGTTAAAGAGAGTAATTAACAGAGACCACATCAGAGCTCTTGCAAAACATACAATGTGTTTATTCAGCATCATGTCGGCTAATTCCTAATGAAAGGGCACTGCACAGCAGAGTGCAGGACCCCAGTAGTCAGAAATAGTTCCACTTAAATGTTATTTACCTATAAAGAGCTCAGTTCTAATTAGGGGCATGGGAGCCAGCAAGGGTGAAATCAAATCCTTATCCCAACCATATCCTCCATGCTGGTGCCTAAAAAAGTCTTTTAATAGACATACAAATGCTCAGTTGCATTTGATTTGTATGCTTTTCCGCTCCTCTAAACTTCCTGCTTTGGCCTGGGACTGAAAGTAGGACAGAATGAAAGATCATTACAAGATTTGGCTCTGTGGTATTTGTAGAAACCTCATGCACACACACAAAATTAAAAATTGCCTGATCTCACAAGATGCTGTAGAGCACTGAGAGCTAAACAAACTTTGGTTCCTTGTGCTAGGCTGGAAGCAGCAGAAGCTAAAACCTCCTTTGTTTTGCATGATATATTTGCAGTCTATTTATGGTACTTACAAGGATGCTGCATCCTATGGAATCTCACCATTAAGATTTTTTTTCATAAATATTTATTCCCCCAGCATCCCAGTAAATGAAAGGAATGTTATTATCCCCTATCAGAAACAGGGAACAGAGATTGATAAAAATGTTAAAATACTTATGAGATGCAGACAACCTTAAAGGCACCCTGATGGTCTTGAAAATTAGGTTTAGCTGGCTAAAGGCTTTGACTCCCAAGAGCAGCATATTTACATGGGGACAAGTAGATGGTTTTAGTCTCTGACTCCTCCCTTGCTCCTCTGTTGGACATTCTCACTCCCACCACTGAAATGGACAACTCTGGGGCACACATCCCAGCTCATGTTAATATGCTTCTGGTCCAGAGACAGTTGCCCTTCAAGGAAGTACCTGGGCATGTCAGATCTCTCAGGTTATTCTGTAAGAGATGGAGAGCTGGAGAAGGGTCACATTCCTACAGGTAACCAGCGTGGAAAGGAATGGGTAAGGATGCCTTCACCCCACTACTGGCTTCAGTTGGTTTGGTACTGCCTGCCTGTAACCTGCTTCTGGCTGCACTGAGCCGTCTATTTATGAGACAGACCTTCAGGGTCTAAGCATGTGATTTGTCTGGTGAATGAGTTAATCAAAATGGATCCCACCTGTTACTACAGGATTTACCCATGGAAGTGAATCCTGAGAGTCGGGCAGGGTGATGAGAGTCATCTGCCAATTGCTTGTAATCCCCAGGGTGAGAATCCTTGGGCCAGACAAAAGCAGAGGGCTCTTCCAAGCTGTCAGGAAATTTGGCAAGATGATGACAGGAATAATGAAAAAATGTACCAATTTGTGCTTGCACTTCAGACTTATACCTTTGAGCATGTTCATCAAAAGGTTCATGAACTAGGGTTTGAAGAACACTTTTCTGTCCTGTAATCTGATAATTTCCCTTCTATACATTTTTTTCATTGTGTTTTGTTTTTCATGCTAGACAGGAAAGTGTGAAACCTGTCAGTTCTCCTTCCCCGGATGCTGCATGAACTTTCTCTTCAGTTAGTTATGAACCAGGCTGGTTCATTCCCAGGTTTCACTTTGAGTCTGAAGTTCGAACGGTCCCAGAATCTCAGCACAAATCTCAGTCATATGCAAATGAAAGTGTAAACTGGTGTGAGTTAGCCTGCATTTTGTTAATGCAGTGATGTTCATGAGTGTCTGGGAGTCTGTGCATGCATCAGTTGTGCCTGGCCCAAACACTCTCTGTACACTGAGGAGTACAATATATTCTAACTCCCCGCAGTCCCTAATGACAACTAGGTCAGTTTAAACCCAGCCTAAATTGGCTACCTGAAACCTGTCATGTAGTTGTAAACTGCAATGGGACTGCCTAACCTGGTAGGGATCTGTCTGTTTAACCTGAGAGTTCCCAAACTCCCAACTGGAACCCTTACATATGCCCAGGAGGGTCTTCCTGAAGAGAGGCGAATGACAAGCCCCCATCCAGACCTCTGTGGTGATACAGAATTAGGTGTCAACCACCTAAATTCTTCCTACAGTCTTAAAAAATGCCATCAAGGGAGATGAGTTGTTGATTTGAGACTTAGAGCCACCTCCGTAATCTCATAATCAGGTAGAGAAAGATGGGATGTGGCCTGATCTCCCCCTTCCTCTGTCTTTTTTGCAAGGTTGGATGCAGAGCAGCCTGACCTCAAGGAACTCCTGAAAGATGATCTTACACACAAAAAAGCACATTAAAAAGTGGCGATGTCCAATTTTAGCCTTTTCTTCTCTGTCAATCTAAGCACTTCAAATGTTTCTCAGTTCTCTCAAGTAGCAACTTGATATGTGTTCTTTTACCCTTGCCTCCAAAAAAGTCACCCCTGGAGCAGAGTTCCAGACCATGAGGAAATGCATCCATCTTCCCACACTTGCTAGTTTTCAGCAAAGTAGGTTTTCTTTGGTTGCAGCAATGAAACTTTAATGCAGAAACTTCAGCTGTGAATGCTCTGACGAGGAGGGGCACAGGCAACCCGAGGATGAGCATCTGACCAACCCACACCACAATTTTTTGAGCATTTCCAGCACCAACCCCTTAAAATTACCTGTTACCTTTTTTTTTTTATTATTCCAAAATAGTTTGCATCTGCTTACCAACTAGTTTGTGTTGGTTTGGCAATTTTTAATTTTTTAAATTTTATTATTTGTTTGAAGATACCGTTTACTCTTAGAGTGTAGGTAGACAAGTGGAAATCTCTCAGCAATATATGAGTAAGAAGGACTTCAAGAACTTGCAAGTTGTAAGCCAGAGAGACAGAGGTTTGAGTTACACATGGAAAACATCTGTCAAATTTCTCTTATGTGAAAAACACCTATTTACCCAGGACAAGAGAAATGTGTAGCTAGTCTGATAAAGCCACGGATGTGTCTCTGTGGATTCCAGTGGGATTTTGAGTGTATATCTCCAGCCTCTTATGATCCTGCACTTAAGATATTCATTTTAATTAAACTATAAATGACAGATATTTAAAATTGTCACTTCTAAGTGAACACACCAGCACTTCTTACACAGATTTTATGGTCATATCATGGCTGATAGTTGTCAAATGTTGCAGAAATATTGACATTGTTCCTACTTGTTTACTATTATCTGAAAATTACTATCTGTGACTTCTTATTATGCCATAGGAAGAGATTATGTTACAGGAGTATGTAGCAAGGAAGTTGAATATTTTTTCTCCCAGGCATTTGTGTTCCCATGGCTAGCACTACTAAGCTCATGTGCTCATTTGTTTTTTCCTCCAAAAATCAGTTATTCCAACCACTTTTTCCCCCCCATACTCTGTCATCAATAATTAAAAGAAAAAAAAAAGAGCATAATAAAAAATTCCTGTTTTGATTTTCTTCTGAGTTAAAGCTTTATTTCCTCTCCCTTTGCTCCCCTCTAGCTTTCAGTTGTGTCTCAGCACAGAATCATTGTGAAAGGCACACCATTTCTCCTGATATAAGAGCCATGAAGCCAGCCAAAATGACATTCTTTAAAGCCAAATGGAAAGAAAACAGCTTTGAAGCGCAGGAAGACACGAACATTCAGTGTTTCCTTCCGCCCCTGTGGCTTTCACTGAGGCATTCCCAATGATTTCTAAGGTATTATCTTTTGCTTTTTTAGCTTCTTCATTGATTTTTTTTTTCTCCATCCCATTTGTAATGCGAAAACTAAGTCCTGTCATGGACTTTCTATAAAACACATAGGAGAAAAGTGGATTATGATAAAGCCTTTTACTGTTTTAGTCCTGAGAGCTTCTGCTTCTCCAAACAAGGGGCAGTGATTTAGCCAGCAGTGAGCAGCAAGTTGTTCAGGGACAATTAGTTTCTTTGGCCCTTAGTAATCAGATTCTTTCTGTCTAGCCCTTCTTCTGCACATGCTTTTTGTTCTCCTGGTAGAGATGGTCTGCCCGAGAAATATGAGACTGAGTGCCCTGTGACACCTTTGCACTGCCAGGGCCTTGATGCACCTTTGCACTTGCCAGAAACTTGATGTTTCTGAAACAAGTCCCCACAGATGTTACACACAAAATTTTGAACATTAAGCTCCCTGAACATGATTTTGAAAAAAGCAGCTGTAAGCTTATAGCATTAGCTCCTGGAAACCTCAGCTGAGGATTCCTACAGACCTTATTGCCCAACTAGTTAAGAGAAAGGGTGAAAGAACAGAAGAAAGGAAACCACATGATGTCCATTTTATAGATACATTGCTCATATGTGAGAGATGCACAAGGAATGAATGGCAAGGTCTGAATCACCCATTTGGAGGACCAGCCCAGCACTTGAAATAAAAACCTCCCATTTCAGTTTTTTCTTTTAGCTGGAATAAATCAAAGCAGCAATGGAAAGCACAGGTGCAGTCTCAAAACCTTGTAGTGGCTCTGTTTGGAGAAGTAGGTGTAGAAGTACTTGATTTTTCAAATGAAAATTCTGTTCTGCAGCTCAGCTCAGCTCAGCAAGAGATAAACATCACTGTTCTGTGGAATTAAATTGTTCAAGAAAAGAAAACAGAAAAAAAAGAAAGTAATATTCTGTTACACCAGGATAAAATGAATTGAAGACGTCATGGGGCAGGATGATCCAGAGGCCCAGAATATGCAACATCAGCTTAAATCAGCATGTGCTGTGGGTGCTCAGAACCTTCAAAAATGTGTCCCCTCAGCATCTTTTTCCTAAATCGGAAGCCTTGGATCATTGCCAAACACTAAAATGTTAGGTTAGGCAAAAGAAAGTTAGTTAACTTGTTGAGTCAAGTGATTTCATGTAACTTGCTTTAGAGGGAGGCTTTTTTGTTCTGAGGGTAAGCCAATGGTTAAATGTACTTTCAGAATTTATATATATTTAATTAGGAACTGGAAACTTGATAAGGCAAAAGGAATGGGGGAACATTGCTGCTTCCAGCATGTGAGAAATTATTTGAATTTTTTGAGAAAGGAGGGAGATAGTCTGGAAAAAACCATTTTCAAGACAAAAGAAAAAGCATTGTACCTCACTGATGAAGAGGTATTAGTCTGTAGAACTGAAATTTCTCAGCTGCCTTTCTTCCACATCTAGAAGACTCATGTACTAAGCTAGGTAAGTGCAGATTTTATGTACAATTAAGCACAAGTTTTCTTTCTTTGGGCTGAATGTCTCCCTTGCCTAGAAAGTTTCCTCGAGATAAGATTCAGCCATTCCTTGTTCATCTTGAGGTATCTTTCAGCTCCAAAGTTCAAGTGCTTGATCTGCAAGTTTTCTGCTTCAGCACCAGTCTGGACTACATGGGAATCCTCTGTGCATGTTGAATTGCTGGGACAGAAGATATAGAGAAAGTGAAAATTTTACTCCTCATAGTCTTTCATGGCATAGTCCTTTCCCAAGAAACTTCACACCAGGAATATGCCAAAATTCTATGTTTACCTAAACCTGGGGTTTTTTAAGTGTTTGGTAAAACAATGAAGGACTGAAGAAATATTTTGCTTTTTCTGGAAGAATTATTTTGTGAAGGAAGCTAATAAAAGACTCACACAAATTATTTCTACCTTTTTTCTTTAAAGTTCTCACTTAAGATATTTTGAAGGGGTTTAGATATTTTAACCCCAAATAAGGCAGAGATTTTAAATCTGATATCTCATTTTCTGGGTGAACAATGGTGGTCCATAGGTCTTTTGGGCCAATACTTTATCTTCCACCCCCATTGAAGGGCTTTCAATTTTATTTCAATATTTAAGTATCTATTTACAGTTATATACATTTACACTTACATTCAAGACAGACTCACAGCCTGCCATAAGGACTCTTGCCTGGAAAAGAGCAGCAGTAGGTTCCAGCAGCTCTTGTGACTTTTTACCCACAGAAGAGCACCACCTCAGAAAAAGTGTTGAACTTCTCAGTCAGCACCTCTTCTGAGAAAGAAGAAGCCTTTGACTCAGGTAAACTCCGAGCAGAGTGAACACGTCCCTTCTGCAGTGCAGGGGGCTACCCTACTGTGGAGATGCCAAAACAGGATCCCTCACCACAGGGGTAGCTTTGTGAACAGTGCCTGTTTCTCTTTGTTTCTCCATCCTACTCTGAGCCAAAACAGCCTGATTTGGCAATGACAGGACAAACCCTTTTGACACCTAATGAAACAGTTCCTTGACATTCTTATTTATGAGACTTGTGCACTTTATGAAGTGGTCACCTGATATATAATAACTGCCTGGAAAAAACCCTGTAAATTAGAATAAACTTTGTCCATATCTATGGTAGCAGTCAGTTCCAGGGTGGTGTTTTCTTTAAACCTTCATGGCATGGCACTTGTTGTTTCGTACTTGCGATATCACTAAGCCAGGGATGAAAAGGAGGTAGGTGAAGAGCTATCTTCAGCCACAAACCCCAATGTAAATTTACATAGTAAATTTTATTTCCTTTCTCTCTGTTGGCATTGGCAATAATTTGGGAAAATGAAAAAACTGAAGGTGAGAAAACCTACATAAACTGATTTTTGTATTACTCCTCAGACTCTTGACTGTGCTTATCTTCCCATTTAATACTGCAGGATATATTTCTGAAATACAGAACACATATCGAAAGAAAACACGATGGAGTCAGTTAATAATTAAACAACAGCAATTTGAAATACACCCATAGAGGGATCTACTTGATATCACAAGTCTTACAGATTTGATAATTGCACAGGCAAGCTTTGTTTAATGAATGGTGATACTTGAGGGGAAAAAAATCATGTTAGGAATTGTTGTGAGAGGTTTTATTTTAATAAAAGAATGTATGATCACACAAGCTCTGATATTCTTTCCCACACAGGCTCTTGCATACTTCTGGCAAAAGCATTATCTGTTTACATTTGCTTTGTTTTCACTCCAGCAGCCTGTGACTAATCCTTGAATGAACTGCTAAGGTTGACTGTTGAAAATGGCTTTGGCAGGGTTTGCTGTTTGTTTGCAATGATTGGGAATAAGAGAAAATCACTTCCTCTGAAACACAGCATAAATAAAAGGGCATCAGAGCAGCTGTACAGGGTCAGCCCAAAGGGTTCTCCAGCCCAGCATCCTGTCTCTGAGGTTGGATAGGAGCAAAAAGGAAGAGTATAAGCTACAAAAGAGAGTACAAACAGAGTAAGTATGCAGAGACCCCTCCATCCTATCTGCTTTCATGGATTTTTGTCCCAGGCTTTCTTTGAGTTAGAACAATATCACTGTTTAGATCTTGGTAACAAGTATTGTTCAAAGATGAAAGCTGGTACTAGCACTGAAGCTGACTCTCTTGGCCTGATTTTATAAAAGTTTCTCTGTACTTCAGTTACTTTGCCACTCCATTGTCATGCTGCAGTTTCTGAGCCCTTGCAGTGATCTCATGTTTGCTTAGTTTATCCGGGAAAAAAAAAAAGAAAAATGTGACAGAGTCAATCCACTAAATTAATAGGTTCTTAGCATAACATACCTGACTTGTGCAAAGCATTTGATACTGTCTCACAAAATATTCTTGTCTCTAAACTGGAAGGACATGGATTGGAGGGATGGATCACTTGGTAGATAAGGATTTGGCTGGATGGTCGCACTCAAAGTGTTGTGGTCAATGGCTTGATGTCCAAGCAGAGAAAGGTGACATTCCTTTTGGCCAGTACTGAGACCAGCGCTGTTTAACGTCTTTGTTGGTGACATGGACTGGGATTGAGTGCACCCTCACCAAGTCTGTTGATGACACCCAGCTTTGTGGTGCAGTCAACAGGCCAAAGGGAAGGGACACCATCCAGAGGGACCTGGATAGGCTTGAGAGGTGGGACCTGTGAAGCTCATGAAGTTCAGCAAGGCCAAGTGCAAGGTCCTGCCCGTGGGTCAGGGCAATCCAATCACAAATACTGGCTGGGTGGAAAATGTGCTCAGAGTAGCCTTGAGGAGAAGGGCTTGAGGGTCTTGGCTGATGAGAAATTCAGCGTGACCCAGCAATGTGCTCTGGCAGCCCAGAAAGCCAAATGTGTCCTGGGCTGCAGCAAAACCAGTGTGGGCAGCAGGTCAAAGAAGATGATTCTCACTTCTACTGTGCTCTGCTGAGACCCTGCTGGGAGTGTTGTGCCAGCTGTGGGGTCCCCCGTGTAAGAACACTGGACCTGTTGGACCTGCCAGAGCAAGTCCAAAGGAGGGTCATGAAGATGATCAGAGGGCTGGAACACCTTTCCTATGAAGACAGGCTGAAAGAATTGCAGTTTTTCAGCCTGAAGAAGGGAAGGCTCTGGAGAGACCTTAGAGCAGCCTTCCAGTACCTAAAGGGGGCTACAAGAAAGCTTGGAAACGAAATTGTTTTACAAGGGCAGGTAGTTATAGAACAAGGGGGAATATCTTTAAACTGAAAGACGGTAGATTTTGATTAGATATGAAGAAGAAATTCTTCACTGTGGGAATGGTGAGACACTGGAACAGGTTGCCCAGACCAGTTGTGGATGCCCCATTCCTGAAAGTGTCAAGGCCAGGCTGGATGGGGTTTTGAGCAACTTGGTCTAGTGGAAGGTGTCCCTGGACATGACAGGGGGATTGGGACTTGATAATCTTTAAAGTCCCTTTCAACTCAAACTATTCTATGATTCACTGCTTATATGATTAACATAGCCCTGGGTATGAGTTAGAGTTGAGGAGGAGAAAACCTTTGCTATTTCCAAACAAAAATAGAATTTGTGTATTTCTCATGAACTCGGAAGTTAAAGAACAAAACAACATTTTTCATGTTTTAAAGAATTGAAATATTTTGGTAGAAAAAGAAAAGCACAAATAAGCTGAACTTCGATCATGCTTTCAGGGTTTCTATGCTCCCAGTTTCTTATTAGCCCTGGAGAGTGGTCTTCTCTGTCAGGTTGCCCTCAAGATCTCTGAACAAAGTTCACCTTTAAGGGCCTCTACTTTGCTTTAGTAGTGATGACACCTAAACCCTCAGATGTCCCAGGAGATTGTGGTCTCCCAAAGCTGCCAGGCTGGTGGCAGTCTGAGAGCTCAAAGATCCCAAAGCTAAGGAGAGCATCCACCAAAGCTGTGTCTCCACATATGTACCTTAACAACTCTGTAAGAGAGCAGAGTCCTGACTTTAAGACCTGTGTTTTAACCAGCTGGTTTTTGACTAATATTTAGGTTCTGCTACCTTTAAATCAGCAATGCTTTTCTTTGACCAAATATCAGCCATCTCACTTAAGAGGACTCAGTTTCTAAAGATGACTCTAAATATGAACCTCTGGTTGTGTGGATCACTTGCACACCCATATATATGTCTGGTTGTAGGTTGGTCTCCTACATGCTCTTAGCAGAAGGGTGTATGGAGACAGGTCTTATGTCCTTGAAATCATCCATTGAGGACCCAGCTGATGCTTCAGAAGATGAGACCAGGAGACCACAAAAGACCAGAAGGCCTTTCAGATTTGAGGAACGTACATGCTGTTAAAGAACAGTCTGAAGACACAAAATACTTGCTCCTGTTGAATGGCAGTTTGCTATCAGACAGATCTCTTATTTCAAGCTTTAAGATAATGGCTAGCAGTAGTCTGAGAAGTAAAAACTGGATTTGGGTCATTTACTACTTAGCATATTTGTATTTTTTCTTAATTTTTTGATCTTAGAACTTAAATACATCTTTTTTTTGCTACTATGAAATGGTACAGTTGGAAGCAATTAAGTAAATGCTGATGTAGGATTGTATTTTACTCTGACACCGATCTTTGACATGACTTAGCTACTTTCTTCTCCTATAACAGTGTTCTATGGCTCTTGTTGACATGGTGTTTTGAGAGCTAGGATGTGGAAAATGTTATGGAAGAACCAAGGGTCTGACTAATCACTCTCAAATAGAGCAGACAGGATTCCTGGATTCTGCCCTTGCCCTGCCATGCTGCCATGTGTGAACTTGGCTGGATCCAGCTGATCTTTAACTTAGTTGGAATACTAGAATTATAATTTAATGAAACCCCCCCAAATTAGAAAATATGTTATTTATAAAAGCATCTACCCCATTCACTCCTTTAGCTCTTTCATTAGCCTATTTCACCCTCCACTGCTGGCCCAGGAATATCTACACGGAAACCTTTTAGCCATATGACCTTCTCAGGTGGTGGCAATGCTTTCCATGTCTATTGTGTGTAAAGATAATTACTTGCAGAGACACTGGATTTCCTGGCCCAGAAGGTGTTCATGGCTGTAGTAACAAAAGAATTAAAGAACAGCAGGAACAGTGGGGCTTAGAAAGCATCCCGGTAACAGCAAAAGCACTCTATACTTTGCAAATCTTGTTTTTCCTTTTTTGTCAAAATATAATTTTAATTACATCCTTTCCTTGACAGCTCATCCTGCTCAGAATCTCCTAACCACACAGTATGGGGATCTGATACAAAACTCGTTTAAATCAATGGAGATGCCTGCAGACCCCTCTGATTTTGGGTTTGGAGGACTGCAATGTATGTGGCTCTTTCTTTAACATCTTAGCCCATCTTGCTTTGCTATAGATGCTTTTTAAGCAGAGCAGGTTAGGTCAATCCTAATAATGTCTTTTGTCTCTTCTGTCTCTCTTCTTTGATGTATTACTAGCAAAGTAAAAATGTACTGTGTGCAGCTTCTTGAGTGGCATTATTGCAGTGATTTACACTGCTGTCAATCCTAGCTGAGCAGAGTCCAGCTAGGGAGATTAAATTAGCTATAAATGAGGAAAGGATGCATTAGTGGCAGAGGTTTTAACTGTGATTTGAGATGCTTAGAGTTCATTTTGGCAGCTCTCCTGTGCAATCTCAGGCAAAACATTTTGGATGGGACCTGAAAAGTTACTTACTTGCTTAAGTTCCAATTGAGGCAGATCTGCAGAGTGATATACAGATTTTTTTAAAAAAAACTTCATAATAGAGAGATGCCTACTTTTTTCCACATAGGCTTGCCAAAATGCCTCAGGTCACGTGCTCATGCTGTAGATGTCCACAGATGCCTTGCAATGAAAGGAGGTGCTGATAATACATAACATCAGGTAACACAAAGGAACCTGCCTCTTCCTGAGAGAGGAGTAAGTCAGCTCACCTGGAGACAGTATAGAATAGCAGGACAGCAGATGAGACATGGTAATTTTTAAACTTACTATCATTTCATTAATTCCTCAGGGAAAAAAAGGACAAGGAAACAAAGAAACAAACAAAACCTCAAACAAGGCAAACCTTGCAGGACTGAGGCAATCTGTCTGCGTCAATAACTGCCTTAATTTTCAGAGGTGCTGAGCTCTTGCCACCCAGGTGGTAGCTATATCCTGGAACAGAAGGATGCTTTGTCCTTCCAAGATGTTGTAGTTACAGCTGCCATTTTTACTCCTTGAAATAGCTGGCATGACTTGACAGTTTAACCTTTTTTATTTAACCTTATCACATTTTCAGCATTTTTCTTTCACTTGGATGTGGTTTTCTTTAGTGTGTAACTTTCTTAGAAGTTGAATTGGTTTTTTTTATCATCACAGCTTGCAATTTCATCTCCTCAGAAAACTCAGCTTTGAAAGGAATGGGTACTCCAATTCATTTTAAGTTGTGCCTGTTCCCGGGTAGTCCTTCAGAGAACAGGGAGGTTGCTCTGAGAGCAGAGCCCTGCCCTTTGGCCTAGGTACAAAGCCTCCATTGGGAGCAGTGGTTTCAGTCTACGTACAGGGAGGGAGCTGTGACAGGGCCATGATTCCAAAGACAATTGAAAGGTAGGAGTAGGACTTCACACCTGGGGTGGAGACGTGAGTAAAAGAACTCTTGGCCAAACGGGCTCCAACATAGGTGTAGAAAGATAAATTAGTGGTATTCCAGTCCTGTCTTAGATGTTCTTTAAAGAAGTTCTGGGAATAATTTCTATGAAAGACATTCACCCACAGGGCACTGTGAAATTGCTGATTTGGGAAATAGGGATGATTCACTTGTGTAAGAGACGCCCATACTATTAGCAGGTAAGATGCACTGCTTATCATAAGTTTTTTAGCGGCATTGTGCCTAATTAATTCATGACGCCTTAATTAATAAGTATACAAAGAAATATCCCCACATGACCTAAGCATTATGGAGGAGGTTGTGCCCTACAGACTCTGTCTAATGTTGGTGTGAAGGAACACTTCCCAGTTTCTATAGGAGTTCAAAGTGTGTATAAAGTTTAATTCTAACTGATTATTTTTTCCTAAGGGTGATTTGAAACTGCCACACTGAGGACCTGAAACCAAACAGTGTTCAAGAACAAAAGTATCCTCAAATCCTGAAGATTATTCATTCTACACCCTAGCTTAACAGATGGTTTCCATCACTGTAAAGGGCCCCACTGAAACCCAGAGCAGAAAATTTTCTCTGAACATCAGCCAAGTGGTATCAAGATATTTGTGTCTGAATACCTGGATGTACTGGTGGAAAAAGACACGAAATACTAAAGAATTTCTTACCTCTTAACAGCTTCATAGCCATGGGGGAGGGGAAAAAAATTTCTATTTCATTAGGCTAGAAGCTCTTAGTAAAGTCAGTTTAGGAGATACTTCAAGTGCAGATGAGACAGAAGTCATGGACTTTGAAGTCACAAGACCATGCAGGTTTTTTTAAAATGTCCAGTGATAAGGACAGTGGGGATAAGTATCTACAAGATGAAGGTTAGACATCACTGCAAATATTTTAGGCTGGTTTTGCTCTCAACTGCATCTGATTTGCATCATGAGCCTGCTACCCAAAGGGAAAACTATGGAATATTGCTTCTAAATCTCAGTATCAATCACTGCAATATTTGCTAAACCACCAGTTTATGAATAAGATGTGCATATTCATCTTGAGGGGTCTTAAATACATAATTTATGACTGTGTTTTAAAATATTGACATAAATATTTTACTGGTTTGTGCATTAGATGCTTAACAGCCCCTCAGCAATGTGAGGACTGAGATGTCACCTTGGAGATCTGTAGGTTCTTCTAGACCATGTTTCTGACTGTGCTTAGAATGACAAATCTCAGCCTTGTTCTGTGTAAGTTAAGGTTCTCACCTGAATTCTGGAGTAAATTTTCAGCAAACCTAGCCATAGTTATGGTACAGTAGGAAAATCAGACTACTGGGTCTTAAACTAAGAACAACAGTTCTGGGTAGGCTTTGATGTGCATCTCTGAGTGCATTGAATTCAGAGCAAAACTTCAGAGATGTGAACCCAAACAATCTGAAAACATCAGGTATGCAAGGCTCTTTGGGTGAGATTTGCTTATTTTTCCTATTTACAAGACATTTGGTATGTTTTCAGGTATTTGGTCAGTGTACTCAAAGTAAGAGAAAACAAATTATTTTGTTCTCCAGGGATTCTCTTCAGCTCTCTTGAATTCTCCATCTAGGCCCAGGATTTTAGTTTCTATCCCTCAGGCTAAGGAAGATTGGATAGTTCATCCATGGAATGTATTAATACCACTTCTTAATCATCCAGAGCAATCACCGTAGGTTGTGCAACACAGAGCACTCCTTTTTTCTTCAGGGGCTGTGCTTCCTGACAGCCAAGGAGAGAGCAAGACTGCAAATTAAATCCTGGTCCCCTCATATGGAGGCACTGTCTCTTACCTGAAAATAAGAGCTCACTTTGACATGCTTTATGATCACATGTAGGAGGCAATAACTTAGAAACAAACCAACAGAAAATACAGAGGTACAAAAGCTACTTTTGTGTCTGTCAGAAGAGGGTAGAAAAGACACTTTGGATGAGGACTCCAGAAATGTGGGCTCCATCCTGGCACCAGTACAAAATTCCTGTATTGCCTTGGGCAAGGGACTTTGAAATTCAATTCTCCGTTTGCAAAATGGGGGTAATAAAGACTCACAGCAAAGTTGGAAGGATAACTCCATTAATATTTATGATGTGCTTAGGTACTCCAGTTCCAGGAACATTTAGAGCTACCTACCCTACTAAAGGACACTCACGTTCATGGTTATTTTGGTGAGGGCACACACCAGAGTGCCAACAGGAATTTGGCACTGTCTTTTTTGAAATTAGTTGAAAAAATGGAATAACTGCCTTTTGAAAAATGCAGGTATATCAGCACTTGTCTTCATCCTAAACAAAGGTAAAAGGTTGAACTAGATGCACATTATATAACTGGCTGTTACATGATGTACCCCAGTCTTCCAAGGGAAGTGACTACTGCCTCCTGGGAGGTGTGGTTCCATGGCGAACAAGTTTATGTGGAATAACATGATTATAAATGATCATATTCCATGGCTGCCACAAAGCCCTTCAGTCATTCAATTGCATATAGGCACTGAGATTGTTTTAAAAGGCATTATTCTATTTTGAGTTTCATGTTAGAGTGTTCTACCAAAATATATGTTTACTGGTTTGTTTGCAGTCATTTCCTCCCCACTGTAGATTTACTTGATGTTAGAGGTGCTATATGATGGGAAAATGACACGTTGAGGAGTTAATTTTTCAGATTTTTTTGAGTAGCCCTCAATCCTTTCACTAAGAGTGTTTTGAACCACTCATCTTTTGGCATTGGGAACTTTACTTCCATCATATCAAGGCCCGATTTGTAAAGATGAGATGAGATCAAAGGAAATTCTCTCCTTACATCTGTACATTTGAACTAACATCCCACAGCAGGTGAGGGTACATTTGCCCCTGCCCTATGCTACCGGGAGATGTTATGAAACCATCCCCTATCTTTTAAATGTTTTATCACTGCTTGGAACAGTGCTGGGTCTTGTGTTTCAGCATGTTTATTTTCTGTGGGAACAGTGATCTGATTGCAGTGCACGTGTGTGGGTGGGTAGATTATAAATTACAGACTGAGCTCAGGTGCACATCTTGGGAGTGACTTTTAAATAGTTGCATGATTAACAAACCCTTCTCTTTTGTGGAGTGGAAAGCAACTTCTGTCTCAAAGATCACTGCTTTACTTCAGGAATTATACCCCATGGAGCCTGCGTGACTTGATGCTGGAGGGGAAATATTTGTTGTGTTATGAATGTGAAGCCAGCTAACTAGTGAACTATGGGATGATTTATAGTGAACAGAGTTTGAGGGTAGGAAGAGGGGGAGCTTTTCAGGGAACATGTTCATAATTTTGGAGGGAGGTAGGGACAAATGAGACAGCCTTTTATGGATGGAATGGTTTAAGAAGGTCTTGTTGCCATTTCCTTCTGGTTGTCCCTTGTCTGGAAGCTGTCCTTAGCTGTCCATAGCACCTTTGTCTTTGACAAATTCTCCTCTTCCTTCAGTGCAAAGCCAGTGATGTTGTTTTGAGCAGCCAGGAGCAGTGGATGCAGAGTGTTCATGTAATTATTCAGGGTGGCACAGCTAGCTGCCCTGGAAGGCCAGCAGTGAAGAGCCAGTAATTAGGCTAGATTCAGGGGAATTATATGACCTCACTCTTGGCTACCCTAAGATAGGTACTGCAGTTTTTATGGAGATGGATGCCATATAAATAGCTAGATAGATTAACGATCTAATGGAGGCTTTTTTGTCATTATGACATCTTGAAACTCACTACCACTGTTAGTCCATCTGTGTATGGATTGCAGACCCAGGCCAAGAAATACTTAAGCAGATGCTTAACTTTAATTTTAGAAGCAGGCACATTGATTTCAAGGAGAATACTTGCATTTTTTTTTTATTTAGCTATGTGTTTAATGCTTTCCTAAACATAGACCCAATCCAATAGTTTCCATAAAAAACAATGCCCAGCATGCTTCAAAATAAAAGGCTAAAAAAAAAGTGGAATGGTTTTAGCACTACAAGAAACAGAGCAGCATTTTGATCAATTCTCCTTTTTAAGTGATCTCACAATTTTACTGCATAATCCAACTGGATTGTTCAGACAAAAGAAATACAGTCAAATTTATGGAGTGTTTCTATTTAATGTTCCAAGTATCAGTCTAGAGCATATGTACCTGATTCTGGAAATCTTCTGTTTGTAGAACTTTAGTTGATTTTCACAAGCAATATGTGTGCTTCCTCCTCACAAAATGGAACCAAATATTTATTAGCAGTTGGAAAATGGACCATTTATTTTTATATGTGACTTTCCACTGGCAGTGTTTATGGAGAAGGCACATATGTTATGTACTTCTTAAAAATCTTCTTTTGATACTGTTTGCTAGATCTCATTCATTTTAGTATTGAAAAAATAAACAAATGAAGTGACCAAAACAAACTGGACTGAATTTAAAGGGTCAGTACCTCAGGGTAAATATGACCTCAAATGCAGAGATGGTAGAAACACACTTGCATACAGGAGTTTGCCAGTATTAGTATTGCCAGAGGTGGCTTTCATGAAAAAATAGACATACCCAGGTAAATAGCTTCCTATAGGATATAAATTCAAACAGTGTTGACCTGAGAAATTGCAAGTTTAAAGGAAAATGGTTGGAAGTTAAATAGGATCAGCATAAAACTGACTCATGGCTAAATTAATAGATAAATGTTGAGAAGAGCAAAAATATACACAAAGGCAAACCAATTGATTATCAATAAATTATATACAAAAGATTTTGGTCTGATTGTAGCAAATTACAGTCAATAAGAGAAAAGTTCTGTAGGATTTTAAGACCATATTTTATATTCACAGTACACAGTACTCTAAAAGAAAATACATTATTTTTATATGCATAAAATCTCTGTATGTGTCTATACACGTATAGCCCTAAAGAAAAAAAAAAGCACATTTGTTTAAAAAAGTAATATATGCACTGCTTTCACTACTTTAAATTTTCCTTGGCTAAACAATGTCTGTTTGACGAAGCTGGCAAAATCTTACGTAGACAGTAATTCTTCCTTACTTCATATAATTTTTGTGAGAGACACAAAGTCACAACAGTTAGGGAAGAAGTTATAGCTTAGTCCAAAGTACAGGGCTTGAGAACAGCTCAGTCAGGAAGAAGTTATAAGGAACAGAAGCTGTTGCTGACAACGACTTTGTGGTGCTGGCTTGTCTGCTAGAAACGTCATTAGACAGACTTCTAGGTTGTTCATAGTTTTCTTACAAAATGTTTTCAGTACAGAAATATAGGAATTTTAAAAATATTTTTTCCAGTGTAGCACACACTGCATAATACTTTAAAGCTGGAAATAGCTTCCCATAGTTTTCAACTGAAAAAAAAAAATTTAATCATATTTGAATTAAAATATTCACAGAGCAACTATGAAAAAACAAGATTTCCAGGTTGGATCTAGCAGTTTTATATTAGGTGAAGATACATGTGTTTAGGTGACCAATTTTTAAAATAGAACCATTTCTACCAAATTATAATTTTGATTGCACAGTTTTCAAATATGAAAAAGACTGCTACATGATTGGAGGATATATTCTGTTTCCTGTATCCATAATGGATTGGGAAGGGACTGATGGGCTTTCATTGGAAAATTTCAGTCCATGGTGTAAAGCTATCAAATCTCTGAGGTAAAAGGTACAAAGTGGGGACACGAATTATACAGGGTGAATGTGAAGACCATTAGCAACAAATAAAGATTTTGGAAATGATGTTGGCTTTGACTCTGGAGAATACGCCTTACAGAACCTTGGAGAACTGGTTGGTCATTGGAGATAAGGGTGTGGCCCATCTTATCAGCACACAGGTGTCCACATCTGACCGGACAAACTGTATCCTAAACTCTACCAGCCAAGGCTCCACCAGCTGCACTGGAACGAGATAGATACTTTACATACACCCAAACAGCTGGAGTGGGGTTTGCTTTCCCTGGTTTTAAACTGGTTGTATCTGCACCTGATATTTTTGTTTGTTTGTTTTCAAATACCACTCTGATCTGTAGAAATTCAGTAAGCACAGTCAGTGGATCCTCACAGTGCATCCATTGCATCCTAAGAAAAACATGGGATTGGGGTGTACCAGTTTTTCCCTAGATTTTATTTGCTGCAGAGATTAGAGTTCCTAAACCAGTGAGGGATCAGCTTAGATGTAGACATCTTTGTTGTACATACCTCAGCTTGGGTGAAAAATACACCCCTACAACCTGGTTAAAGGTGACCTTGTACTAAGACAAGGAAGACTGGTCTGACACTTGAGGTCCTTTCCAGATTAATTTTATCCTTCCAAAGAGAAGCTTTCAGGTAAAAACTCCCAATCACTGTAGGTTGTGCAACCTACAGAAATAAAGTTAGAAGAAAGTTGTAGAGTTTCGGCTCCATGAACAAAGTGTTTCTGAAAAAAATCTCAGTTGAAAATGTGAAGCCAAGACACCTGGAGTTCTCGGAAGTGCTTGAGTTTTTCAGTTATACTATTGAATGAGCCCTTAATCTTGAGTTTTTACCATTTGGCACTAGTAGTGTTGATATCCCTAATCTTAAGGATTTAAAACTTGGCATACAGCTCACGCTCATGTGGCACATGAGAAAGTGAAAAAAATGGGTATGAGGGATCCATGGAGGCCCAGACAAGGACCCAAGGGATGAGTGCCAGTGGTCTTCTCTTTGGGAAGCAAAAAAGAATGACAGAATATCCTGAGCTGGAAGGGGCCCGCAAGGATCATTGAAGCCATTGTGCAACTGGGGAGCAACACCTCCTTTTCTTCCTTTGTTTCTGAATGAAGGTGATGGCAACTGCTGAGCTCTGCTGTTGAGGTTACCGGTGCTAAAATATTTTAGCAATGGTATTATCGCCAGGGTAGGAGGGTGCCTTCTGATCCTGCAGTCAGAAAGCTGGTGCCATTGCTGCCCAATGCACTTGAGGACTAAGGTGTGTCTTCCTTTGCCTTTTAGGAATTGAAGAGGGTAGTCATATATTTTCCATCTAAACAGCCACTGAGGTGCCAACTGCTCTTTTGCTCCTCACTCAGATGCCTAGGACACTTCATAAAAATAGATAATTCACTGGGCTTGTCTGGCTTTAGTACAGTAATTTTCCATTTGAAAATGTTAAGAGATTGTTTAGTATCAGTAGGAACAACCTTGTCCAAATGGATACAAACCAGAACCCTGGAAAAGCCTGATAGAGAGGAAAATGAAGGTTCCAGCTTTCCTTATGTCATTATTTGAATGAACATTCTTTTTCTCTCTTTCTGATGCCCAAGTAAGCACTAATCATGTTACAAACTGCCCAGGAACAGTGCATGCAAACTAGACTCCTAGAAAATGACCAAATTTCTCTAAGGAGAGAGCAGGGAAATTGTAGCAGTGTAGGAGAGGGATGGCAGGTTGGATTTTGAGATAGAGAGTCTTAGAAACAAAAGAGAACATTATCCAAGGTCACTTGGGGAGTCACATAGAAGGGAATGAGGAGCAGAGGGTTGGCACAACTGTGCTGCATGAGGTAAAGTCTATCTGGAGAAGAGACTGTAAATGGAATACAGGATAGAAACTACACAGAAACATGGAAGTGGAAATAGGAGACAACTGGGAAAGGAGACAGGAGCCCTACCATGTCTGGCTGGAGCAGGTGTAGCATGAAGAACAAATAAAAAACCCTGTCACTTGGAGTGAAAATGGGCATTAGGGAGAGCAGGAGACAGTGGAATAGGTGAATATGGGAAATCTGTGTGGCAGTGAGGGAGTGAGTGAGGCCCTTGGGTAGAGACAAGGGGTGGGAGATTGGAAAAGGCATTTCTGATAAAGCAGGAAAGGGCTTGCAGGGGTCCCAGGAGGCAGTGTGGTGAGCTTGGACAACAGCATTGCAGAATCACAGCGTCACACGTGGAACACCAGCGATTCTCATGAAAGGGTTACGGCTGGACAAGCTCCTTCAGGTCCATGAGAGCTGCACAGCCAGTGTCCATACTCCATCGCACCCTGCCTTGCATCCACACTTGGTGGAAACTACACACACCAACTGAACCCATGTTCCTTGCATGGAGAAAATGTTGCAACTGGAAGAAGATAACTGAATGGAAGCCCAGGGTACTGAGGGTACATGAGGACAAACAGAGTTCACTGAAGGAGAGCAGCTCTCAGTGCATGGGCACCATTATGTAGCAGGAGGAACAGCCAGGGGAACTAGTGAGGTGGAGGAGGCTGAGTATTTCTTCAAAGGTGCTGGCTGCAAGGCATGGGAGGAGAGCCAGTGAAAGAAGTGGGAGAAAAAGGAACAAGGCTAAGACCTTGGCATGAAGGGAGGGAAAGCTTGAGGGGAGATTTTTGTGCTGTTAGGGATCCTCTGATAATAAATCAGATTCCTTTTAAAAAAGGGCAAAGAATTATTGAGGAAAAGACTAGCAGTGCAAGTTACAGAAGAAAGAATAGTCTGATAGTGGGTGAGCTCCACAGTGTGCTCAGAAAAATAAGCTGTGTAACAGTGCTTGTGCCCACCACCCAGCTGCTGCAGGCGAGTGTGGAACAGTCCCTGCTGTCACTTCTCCTTCTTTCTCAGCAGTGGCTGAGATGAGAGCATGTTCTTCTTTCAAAGCTCACAGAGAACATTACTCACAACTTTCTATCATCCTCCTGTCTCTGTTTGACTTCAAGTATAAGAAGGACAAAGGAAGATTTATCTTTTTAGTTTTCTGATGGTGTTCCTTAGCAAAATATTTTTGCAGCATCGAGGTTTTCTGTAAAGAAGCTTGGCTTAAATTTTGAATTGGAGTAACTGTAGAAGCAAAAAGAGGAGAAATACAGGAAAGCTGAGCAACTGCAATCAGCAGGGAAGCTTCCTTTTCTATAATATTTTCTCTTCAAAGAGAAAACAGCCACAAAAATGTAAGAAAATATTATGTCTTAACCTTTTTAATGACCAGAACATTCTTCAGTGATGAGTCATGTTTCTGAGAAAACCTGAGTTAGGATATGACGAAACTTCGATGCAATTTATGGAATTGGCGGAAAACTGTGAAGTACGACTAATCACTGTTGAGTAACAGATTTCTTGATTGAAAAGTATATTAGCTCAGAAATGGATTCGTTGAAATTTCTGTATATCCTGTTGACAAAGAAAAAGAGATTTTGGCCCTGGTACAGAGAAGGGAAAAAAAAAAGAAAATATCAGGTAGACCTTATTTATAACAAACTCTAAAAATGTAAACTTAAGGTAAACCAAAGTGACTAATCTGAACTGGTTCTGCAGGGTGCCTGTCCAGTGATCAGAGAGAGAGGCACCTTGAGAGGGCAGTTTATACCTTTCTTTTCACTGCTCGTTTGAATGCAAGGATGAATTTCTCTGGACTGACCTAGAAGCCTGGGCAATAGTCCTTGTTCAGCCTCATGGGCAGTCATGCACTTGAGCTCAGCTGGTTTCAGTCTGTCCTTCTATTCAATGCAGTTGTACCACACTGATTATTTAAATAAATGTTTTCTAAAGATTCTTCTTTTTTTTGTAGTATCATCTGCACAAGATTTCTAATGGATTCTGGAAAAGCAAACTCTCTTCCCCATGACTTTCACTGACTAAACATGGTACTGACTAAACTGGTACTGCTTTCAGAGCCAGTTTAAATTCTTTCCCAAAACAAAAATAAACCCCCAAAAACTTTCTAAGTCAGCATAATCTAAACATTTATTCTTGGCCTCACTGAGTCAAAATCTCCTTGCAGGAGGGCATTGTGCCCCTGTGTGCTCCCACACAGCTGCAGTAGTCAGAGCAGATTAACTGCACTCTTCAGCCCACCAGGTCTATTGTTAGTAAAGCAGAAGAAACAACCTCTCTTTGCTGTTGAGCAAAAAGCTTCTAATATGTTGCACAAAGAAGAAAGATTGTTTTCTTTCCCAGATGCATCTGGAACTCACATGAACTGACACGTTTCAGTGGGAAGTAGGTGCACAGATAAAGCAAGGGAAGTGCAGTGGCTGCTGAATGAGGTAGGTTGTCAAGTGCAGGGGATCTAGCATCAGCTTTTTTCGTCACTTTGTGTGGCTGTTGTGCAGCTTCAGAATGATTTTTCCACCTTAAAGTAAGAAAGTGCTTTTTTAGATTGTGTCCATGGGCTAAATAAAGGATAACTCGGAAAAGTAAGTCTTTTATCAGAGAAAAAATACTCTACTTGGAAGTAAGTTTTCTCACTGATATTTCTTTCCTGAAATCTTTGTTTGACTTGTAAGGAAGGATTTACTGAAAAGAAATCAGCTGTGGTGCACAGTGGCTGACCAGCAGGGCTCTCCCTGAGATCCAGAGCTGATGTGACTCAGATTCTAAGTAGAATGAGAACTTGGTATTTTGGTACTGTTACCTTCTGAGTGTATTTCAGGTGCAAGAAAACAATGCCATGCCTGTTGGCACGTAGGTGTGAATAAGGAGTAGGATGGAGAAAAGCAAAACTTTAAATTTTGTATCTGTGTGCTCTAAGTAGATGTGTTATCTCCAAGGGACTGTTTCTGCTGTTGTTCTGATTTGTATTTGACGTGTTAATTAGCACTGAGGATGTTTTCATTCATGAAGTCCTTTCACCATGAGAAGCTTAATTGATTTAAAGTACCCAGGTGAAAATCAAAGTTTGTTCTGCTTAATAGTGCTAATTGATAGATACTAAATAATAAACACCTTGTATTCCTCTCCTTTCCTATATTAGTCTACAACTCTGTTCTGCAGGGGAAGGATGCAGTTAGCATATGATCTCACAGTTATGTGGAAAGACTGCAGAAAACTGACATATTCTTAAAAGCAGGGTTCTGCACTTACTCATTATAGAACAACCTAGTCAGGGCCAAGCAATAAATGGTGTCATTCAGTTGTCTGCAGCAGCATTTTCCATGTATTGCCATACTCAGGTAAGACTATTCCTTAGGGACAGGTATACCCTGTTTTATCAGTAGCAAACGTGAGAATACATTGTCCCTCAAGCCAAGCTATCAGGCAAGAAAAATACCTGGCAATTCAGGGAGGAGCATAGAAAAGGAAGAGGACTCTAGAAAAGATAAAGTAAGAGAAAATACTTTCTTTTTTCAAGGCATATTTTGTTGACCTGGGAAAGTGATGCCTTTGTCTATATAAAGACAATTGCAACATGAAATTTCCTGCTTGTGAGCATTTATCTTTACCTTTGGGGACCACTTTAGGAAGCTAGAGATTTATGGCATCTGTAGAGCTTCTATTTCTGTCCCTCTTGCTTGGGGAACCATACCTTTCCACACAGATTTTACAGTGCTTTTACAAGGCTTGATCATTGAAACAAGAAGCCAAGTTTCTCAAGTTATCTAAAAGTGTGCCTCTTTGTTTTCTATGTGCAGTTCTTCAACTCTGTTTCTCAGTCCTTCAGTAGAGATGGCCAACATCTGCTGCTGCCTGCTCCAGTTTCACCTGCTACCTTTTCAGCCAGCTGTTAGTCACTTCTCACTCTGCTGTCCCAGAAAAGGATTACAGAAGTACCTTTTGGAACGAGGTATTTTCACTGATCAAGGAGAGGCTCTCAGTATATTGGTGCAGTCACCACCCAGAGTTACAGAAGTGCTGTGATGGATTATTCATCCTGAGAAATGGGAAAGCTACCGTATCTTCTCCATGGACCACCCTTCCTGAAGTGACAAAGGCCTTTTAGCAGACCCTCATTTTGGGCTGGCAGCCACTGATCTGTGCTACAATCACACTGAGAGCCATCTTTTCCCTTGTGCAATCTCTCATAAAATAACATATGCAAAGAACACAACCTGACTGTTGGATTCCAGCTGTCTCTCAGCCACCTCTGTAACACCTTTCCAGCCTTCAGACTACCATGGCACTTTCTAAAGTGGGTTTTTATTATGCAGACCTTGCATTCACTGGAAACTAGGCTGAACCTACAACCTTAGAGCAAAGGGCAGCTTGTCCTCTTTACCAGGACCCTGAGTTGCATCCAAAATAAGAAGTGAAAGTGGGGGAAAAGCACCATCCACCCTGGGCATTTTTGCTGGTCAGCTCTTCAGCTTCTGCTGAAGGAAATGCAGTGCGCTGCCCCTCGTTAATACAGTGGCAACAGTTTATTGCTGTGGGAGTGCCCGAAAAATGTTTCCTGTCTCCCATGGCAACCTTGAGCTTGCATGGAACAAATTGTGAGCAAATCCTGCTGTACTCATTCACGCTCTTTGTGATTTACCACTCATGCCTGCTGCAAAACCAACAGCAAGAAGCAACAATGGAGTGTGCGGGCTCTGACTGATGCACGTTTTTATCTCCACAGTTGTTACTCTGTTGTTTCCTGTTCCTAACAGTTGACTTTGTGTGCTCATATCATGTAGAAATCTCTAGTTCCATTCAAGGGTGGAAGTTCTGGAGCAAGCGCTAACTGGAAAAGAACTGGTGACTCATAAGCCTAAACATCCTTCATATTTAGCAGGAATAAATATTGATGTTAGAGAGATTTAAATTTAATAATGGTTAAAAATTGCAGTATGTTGACGGGGAAGTCAGTTCCTTGTGCACCCATGACTCCTATTGACTTTGGAGGTAGTTGCAGGGGTGCAGCAGAGATTGGTTTTAGCATTTCTGAATTGTATTCTGTACTCCCGGGGATTTCCGGGCAAGGGAAAAATGAGGATGAGAATTGCCTTTGGAATTCTCATTTCATTCTTTAGGAGTAACTAACAAAGGGAAATATTTTGCCATGGTGATACACTTTCCTTTTCTTGAAGTTAAGATAGCCAGAGTGACATAATTTTCCAGTGATTCCAATCAACAAAATTTTTTTACCATATAAAAAGAAGAAAGGGTAGATCACTGGACATTGGTCAGTGGCATGCTGGATCAAATTCCACACATGCATACATGCATCCTGACCAAAAACTATGCATTTTAACAGTGGAAGGCACTAATATTTGCCTTCGTTTGTGAAGAGCAAGCCTAGGTTGGTGAAGGACAACAAAAGACTAGTGCAGCTCCCCAGCTCATCTGGGGTCTTGTTTCCGCACTCTTGCCTGTCCCTGTTGTGATGCAATCTGGCAGCTCTCACATGTCCTTGCAACAAGGATGTACCGCTTTAAGCTTTTTTCAAGGAAGGAAGGAAAACCTCTAATGATGAACTCAGATTTGCAAAGGAAGATGGAAAATATAATTTTCAAATGCCTGATGTGTTTTATAAATTGTGAAGGCGTTTGTGCTTTTCAAAAGGAAATCCTTCAAATCCCTATTCAAACCATGGGATCCAGTTCTTAGGGGGAAAAGGTCCCAGAAGCTATATAACTTATGCTTAAAAACTGTGACGTTTGCATCCAGTTTGAAGTAACCACTGGGAGAAAACTCATTAAGAATGAGTAGAGTATTTCTAAAAACATCAACTAGGGGATGCAGTTTGGCCCTGATTTAACTGTTGAATTTAAGAATATGGAGAAATTGTATAAACTCCATGCTTTAAAAAGAGATGTGTCAAAGCCAAAGGACTACTTGCAGGAGGGCTCACCAGAGGAGCAGTAGGCAGTGAGTCAGCTTATTTGCAGAGCTGGACAGCTTTGGCTCCCAGTCCTGTGTCCCATCACTACCAAATGTATTTTGTCTCATCCTTAAGTCTTTCAGCAAAGAATTGAGCTGCTTCTAGCATTGATCTGAAGCCCAAATGTGTTCTGATGTAATATAAATAATAATAAAAGCCGTAATAGTTGCCATTTAACTTTCCTCTTATTATTAGTCACCAACAAAACCGTACCATTCTTCCCTAAATCCTACATAAACAATCCAGAGCAGCCTTGAAACAAAAACATCCACTGACAGATTAAACAGATTTCATTAGCCATTTCCTATATGATAAATATCCTGGTGTTATTAATGTCCTGCTAAGTAAACACTGACAGTGTTAAAATGAATACTTACCAAAAAAAAATCATTAGACAGTACTATATTAACATGAGTGGCAATACAGTTCATCTATGATAATCAAATACTTTCCTGTGGTCGAAATCATCCTGAGACGAATGCATATGCTGAATTTTTTCCTCACTTTTATATCAGTTTTCACATTATTGTGTTCATCTAAGTACTTTTTTTTGGTATTCAAAATAGGAAGCAAAGACATGAATCCTCTTTTTGCTTAGTTTTGTAACTAAGTACAATCCATGCAACAGACTATAAGTGTTGCCTGCCCTGAGTAGCATAAAGTTTATACAAGACAGAGAAACAGTACTGGCAAATCCCAAAAATAAATTAATGAATTTTTAAAAATGTTATTAATTATTTGTACCTTGGATACCATTATTTATACAATTCTACCATATTAAGCCTCTCTATATCCCTGAAGTCAGACTAGCCTCAGTTCAACATATGAAAGTGTCCTGTCTGGAAAGGCTTTCCTAGAAAGCCCCTTATTATTTTTGCCATCATTTACATGATGGAGCGTGTCCAGAGAAGCATGATGAAGCTGGTGAAGGATCTAGAGTACAAGTCTGGAGCGGCTGAGGGAGCTGGGGCTGTTTAGCCTGGAGAAAAGGAGGCTCAGGGGGAACTTAATTTCTCTCTACAACTGAAAGGAGGGTGTAGCCAGGTAGGGGCCTCTTCTCCTAAACAGCAAGCGATAGGGCAGGAGGAAACAGTCTCAAGCTGCATCTGGGGAGGTTTGGGTTGGATATTAGGAAAAATTTTTTCACTGAAAGGGTTATTGAGCATTGGAGCAGGCTACCCAGGGAAGTGATTGAGTCACTGTCCTTGGAAGTGTTCAAAAAACATATAGGTGTGGCACTTGGGGACATGGTTTAGTGATGGATGTGGCAGTGCTGGGTTAATGGTTGGATGCGAGGATCTCAGACGTATTTTCCAACATTAATGACTCTATGATTCTCTGATTCTATGTGATTTACCCATCTCTAGATATTTCACAGAAAGAGAACTTACATTGTGTTTTGATGGGGGTGAGTTACAAAACTTGTGAGTCCAGTGGAGGGGTGGGTGGAGCAGAGAGGCAGAGTGCAGAGAGGCACAAGCAGTGAGCAATGCTGAGTGTGCAACCCCACAGGTCCTCTGGCCAGGTTGTCTGGCGTCTCCTCTTTCCCCAGCCCCCACAGGACTGATAGATCTTTGCTACATCCCATGTGGCTGTGAGGATAAAGCTGCTGTGAGTGTCTCAAGTGCTATGAAGATACACAACAACAAAGAGTTGTTCATACAGCCGAGTCCACAGAGCACCCCTTGAACTCTTATTCAGTTTACTCTGGCAAATGGGTCTCATATTCATTAGGCTCCATCTGATATCTGTGTTGGTTAGCTTTGTTATTTTAAAATATATAGTCATATTTAGAGTTTTTGGATTAATTTAGATTAGCTAATTTAGATTAGCTCTCAATATCAGAACCTACAGACGTACAGGGCAGTCCTGGATGGCAATACGACAGAAAAATGCAGGAGGCTTTCAGCGTCTTTCTGCAGAGACTTTCAGAGAAATGCCACTGAAAAAATCAAAATTACTTCTCAGCAACTCAACCCCATTGAGCAACACCAAGATGAGTTGTCTGAAAGAGGAACTTCATCTGGAAACTTCAGCTTGCAGAAAAATCTGTTTCACAGATGCTTTTGCTGATCTATGAAACAATTCCATACACAGCCATCATTTCTAGTAAAAGCTCAGTCTACCTCCATGAAAGGAACAGTAATTTTGCTTTACATTGACAGGAGATAACTGGGATCTCTAAGAACTTCATAGGTTTGCAACAGATGAATTATCATGGCATTAGCCACAGTGGTTACCGACTCTCCCCATTTTGTACTTTCACCTTCCTGTTAGAAACCAAATGTTTGTTTTGTGACTAAAGCATAATGAAATTGCCATTCAGTGGATAGCGTGTGCCAGGGCTGACCGGATGTTTGCCTTCTGTTAAACAAGAATAAATATTGATAGGCCTAATCCTAAAAATCACAGCTACAGTAAAAAATAAACAGTACGACCCTGTTGTTAATGAGTTATTGCAGATCAAGTACATTTATACAATTCAGATATAACCTGCTTCCCTGTTTGCCTTCTTTCCTGCTGTTGCTAGAAATTTTGTTTTCAGTTTTCCTTTAAATTTTTTCTGATAAATCACAGTGAGAAGCAATTAAATGCTTTGCAATTGTATTCATTTGCAATTAAATCTGGCAATAGCTCTGCTTTTCCTTGTCCTGGTCTTGCTCTTTCATTCACACCTGTTAATTTAATGGCCAGAATCATCCATCAAGGTGAATTACAAGGAAGATGTTGCATGCAAGGACCAGCAAGACACTTCAAATTGCACTTGCTGCATTTGCAGGTGCATTCCTTGGCTTAACTGGGCCAGGCTGGTGTAGCTGCAGTGGAAGACTAGGAGGCTGCAGAAAGATGTGCTGTGATATGAGCTGTAGAACCTTCCCCTTAGGAGTGCAGAAGGGTGACACGGAGAGTCAGGACACGTATGCAGGAAATGCAGACATAGTAGGAAGACACTGCTTTTCCTGGAGAGGCCAGAAGGGCTGAATTGCTCTGGTTTGCCTCTGTGCTTCTCCATGCAGCTTCCTGACTCACCCAAGAGCATGCGCCCATGCTGTGCTCCTCAGGAAGCTGACGGCAGAGCCAGATGACTGCAATGGCAGTTGTGCAGGAAACTCTTGCACGACAGGGAGTTTGCAACAGGGACATCACAAAAACAGGCAGCAAATTCCAGCCTGCTGTGTCTTCCTGCATCCCTGGCCGAGGACATGCTGCTTCATGTAGAGGCAATATGACGTTGGCAGGACTGATTGGGCAATATCTTTCTGACAAACAACGCTTTCTTACCAAAAAACTTTTATTTGGAGAGGAAAACGATATTTTGGCATGGTGAACTTGAAGGATTGCCAGGATCTGAGGGGAAATCTGCTCTTTGGCATCCTGTGAACCCTCAGGCTGTGTGGCACAAGAGACAGGGTGACGTCAGTAAGCAAGGAGCGCTCTGTAAGCATTGGCTGTTACAAGAAGTACACAGAGCAGGGCTCTCCCTTTTGATGCCTTCTCCATTAGTTCCCATTGGTCCAACAATACCCACCTCCTTCTAGGACTGAATTGGTTATTTTTACAAATTCAAACTCATGATTTATCCCTGGTTGTCAGAAGTGTTACAGTTTACAGCCTCATCCTAACCCTCTTGTATCAGCACTGAAATTAAGTAATAACTGCATGCAATTACACACAAAAACTTGTAGTATAAATTGCTTAAACAGAATGCAATGTATGCCTTTTCTGAATCTATCCATAATGGATTCTCTTGTTTTGATGCTATTCAAGCAAAGTATTAATCAATTAGCATTTGATGGGAAATGATTATTTTTGTCTTCATTTTAAGTTTGTTTTCTATGAAAAGATACTGAAAATACTTAGAAGTACTGCTTAACAATGCAAATGAGCACATTTACCTTACCAACAGTGTTTCCACTCTTAAATGGAAAAAAAAAGAAATAATGAGAATACCATTTTTGCAAAATTCTGAGGTTTGACACCTACAGACTTCTGTGGTTGATCTTAAAAAAAAAAAAAAAAAAAAGAGTAAAATGTTCTTGCTTCACTCTTTTCCGCTCCTTATTTGTGTGCACAGGCCCCAGCTGACTGAGGCTGAGATAAAATGTTATCAAATGTCACTTCTATTACATTCCTGGTACATGCAGAATATAAGAACTTACAGAAACTAATTGGGCTGAATTCCAGGTTATTATTCCATTTTCCTGACACTGGATCTGTTTCATAGTAGCTACTTTTTACTTGTGGGAGTGTCTTTGCTGAACCTGGGCCAAAACCAATCTGCTCTTCCTTCAGTGTCTACATACATCTTGGCTTTTGCATCATTCACATAATCACCTGTTTGGGAATTCATCCCAATCACATTCTTTGTTGTAGATAAGGCATACATCAATTTATCTATTCTGCTGACTTTGGATAAGTCATAAATTTTGGCAGCAGAAAGCCTATCGCCTCAACTTACATGGTCCGGCAATAATCCATGAACTAAAAATTTATTTAAGTCTAGCTTCTACTGATTAAAGATACTATTAAGCTATACATCACACTGAGCACCATTTTTAATATTACTGAGTTGTTTTAGTCATATACATGAAAGTAAGAGATTAGGTGCAGGAGCTGATTCTTTATTTCTCAGAGAAATATTTCCTTGACCTCCACTTGTCCTTGGCTTTCTTTTAATTTCTTCTCCAGGGTGCCTCAGATCCCTGTACTTGTAACTGTGACTGCCAAGTGACAGGAGAAGTTTTTCCAAATTATAACCAACCACATTACTGTTGGAAACCCAACCCTTTGGCAGTTATACTTGGATTTACGCCACATCTAACAGCCCACATTGGATCAATTCTACTCTACTCAAGGTTAGCCTGCTGTGGGAACACCCTGATTGGGTCAGGGTCAATTTAAACCCCCAATATTGTCAGGAGCATACTGACATCCACCTCAAATCCCAACCCCAGGCTGGACTGGTCAGGAGTCTCAGAACACTCAAATCTGTCGGCTTAGCCTAGAAATTGCTGTCTCATGCAAAATGCAGAGAAAAGACAAACTTTAGTTATCTGCACCTTCACATCTTTCCACAAAGCCATATTAATATCAAAGCAGTGAGGAATCAGATCAATGCAAAGGATAGAGAATACCTTTTATCAATGCATTAAACAGTATTGTCTCACAATGGAGAACACTTCATGATCTAAAGTCACACAGATGCTTTGGAGCTTTTTTCACCTAAGCAAATGCAGAGCATTAAGCTCTCAAGAAGCTCAGTTTCTTCCGGGTGCATAACTGCTTTCCTGAGCAGTGGTCTCCTTCATCTGCTCATAAGTGGATATCCATGCACCACAACCATTGATGGAGCTCGGGTTTATGGGTCAGTTGTTAAATATCTTCATTAAAAATACCAACCAACTCCCCTCCCACTATGGTAGATGAGAGCATACAGATGTGTTATCCAGGAGAGGTTCCATTAGCTTCTAGTAGTGAAAAAACCCAATGTCCAGCATTTCTCAAAATCATGCCTAAGACACACACACATGTAAAGATGGAGAGGTTTACATTATAGTTTTTACATTTCTCTTGATTTGTAAGGGAAGATATCAGGCACTCAACTGCATTGCCAGAGAACAGGTAAAAGATGGTTTCTGACTTTATAGGGGAAGTTTTACACCCAACTATTATTCCTGTTCAATACAAAACTTGTATTGCTGTCAGCAGGAGTATGACTGGTGCAGTGAATCTAGCTATTTTTAAATTCTCCATGCTAATTAACTTATAAGATGGAAAAATGAACCTCTCGAATACACAGTAATTGCTTAGACTGTGTAAGCAAATATTGATCCATACATTTTTCTTTTAGTTTCTGTGTCTCAGTGTCAGACTAAGTTTAGTCAAAGTAAATTAATGAAATGCATTTTTCAAAAGATCATCATATGTGTAAAGACCCTCATTTTTTTAGTGGTCAGCAGCCAGTTACAGACCAATCAGATTTTCAAATATGAAGTGTGGCACTAAAAGTTGGGTATGATTGGAGTTTTGGTGTTTTGAGAAGATTGGAACTTGCCTTTAGTGTATGCCCAGCTCAATCTCCATCCTCAGACACTGTTTGCTGGAGTTGCAATAAAAGTACTGTGTGGGTAGAAGAACCAGAAGCACATAGAAAAGACACCTTCAAATCACCTTTGTGTGCTGCATCAGGGGAAGAACCCTGCTGCAAGGCAATTTGATGTGACCTGGCTGGAATTTATTCTACCTGCATGGAGCAAACACTGTAGAAGCCACTTATCTTCCTTTAGTTTCCAGGGTGTCCATACATAGGAATGTGGTTCATTAATTCTCTGTGATTAGCTGATTAAAGAATGGCCTGACATATGAGTTGGGGACAAGGGAGTAAGGCAGTCCTGATCTTGGAATGAGCCCCCTTGCAAGATGAGATGCACAGAGAGAGGGTGTTGGGTGATGAAGATCACAGGTCATGCTTAACAGCAGTTTGGGTTTGGGGATAATGCAGCAGAGTTCTGAAGCTTAAAGGCTGAAACTGTGAGACTGCTGAGAAACTTTTCTCTGAGGAACTCTGGCGAGTAAGCAACTATTGGCTCACACCTTTGCATCGATAACACAAGCACTGCTTCCTCCTTCCCTGCCGCAACTAAACTCTGAGATGAGACTGGTAGCTGGTTTTTGCTGTAGTGTGCTCTTTACTTTGGCTTGTATTTACTCTCCACATCCCTCACGGGCAGACTGCAAAGATCCCTGAGCACACACCTCTGCAAACATACAGCTTAAGCAGAAGAGGTTTGTTTCATGTGAGACACTCAGGGCTGACCCTGCAGCATCACCTGCAGCCACAGTGAGGCTGGTAAATGAGGCAGATACTGTTCCTCTTTCAACATCCTGTGGGTGCATCCTGCTTCCCTGCACCACCAGCAGCTGTTTGTGTGGCTGCAGAGTTCACCTTTGTTCAGTCCTTGGCCCTCCCAAATCTGATGTGCCCCACACCATTTAAGAAAGATGTGAAGGTCCTTCAAAGCATCCAGAGGAGGGCAACGAAGCTGGTTTTAAGAGAGGAGGGCATGTTCTGTGAGGAGCAGCTGAGGACTCTGGGCTTGTTGGGTTTGAAGAAAACAAGGCTGAGGGGTGGCCTCATTGCAGCTTTCTGAGAAGAGGAAGGGGAGAGGGAGGTGCTGAGCTCTTCTTCAGGTGTACTGGGTGTGTGTGGTAAAGTTTTGGTAGTGGGAGGGCTACAGGAGTGGGTTTGTGAGAAGCTGCCAGAAGCTTCACCCATGCCCAACAGAGTCAATGCCAGCCAGTTCTAAGATGAACTTGCTGCTGGCCAAGCCCAAGCCCAAGCCCAAGCCCAAGCCCAAGCCCAAGCCCAAGCCCAAGCCCAAGCCCAAGCCCAAGTCCATTAGTGGAATATCTACCACCCAGNCACCATTTAAGAAAGATGTGAAGGTCCTTCAAAGCATCCAGAGGAGGGCAACGAAGCTGGTTTTAAGAGAGGAGGGCATGTTCTGTGAGGAGCAGCTGAGGACTCTGGGCTTGTTGGGTTTGAAGAAAACAAGGCTGAGGGGTGGCCTCATTGCAGCTTTCTGAGAAGAGGAAGGGGAGAGGGAGGTGCTGAGCTCTTCTTCAGGTGTACTGGGTGTGTGTGGTAAAGTTTTGGTCGTGGGAGGGCGACAGNGTGTGTGTGGTAAAGTTTTGGTAGTGGGAGGGCTACAGGAGTGGGTTTGTGAGAAGCTGCCAGAAGCTTCACCCATGCCCAACAGAGTCAATGCCAGCCAGTTCTAAGATGAACTTGCTGCTGGCCAAGCCCAAGCCCAAGCCCAAGCCCAAGCCCAAGCCCAAGCCCAAGCCCAAGCCCAAGCCCAAGCCCAAGTCCATTAGTGGAATATCTACCACCCAGAGTGGTAGCACCTCTGGGATAATGTATTTAATAAGGTGGGAAATGAACTGCTGCAAAACAGCAGTCAGAGAGAGTGAGAATATGTGAGCGAAACTGCCCAGCAGACTCCTGAGTCAGTGAGGAAGAAGGGGAATAAGGTGATCCAGACACTGCAGCAGAGATTCCCCTGCAGCCCATGGTGAGGCAGCTGTGCCCCTGAGCCCATGGAGGTCCATGGGGGAGTAGAGATCCATCTGCTGCCCATGGAGGAGCCCATGCTGGTGCAGCTGGATGCCCAAAGTAGGCTCTGTGGGAAGCCCGCACTGGATCAGGCTCCTTGCAGGATCTATGGTGCCATGAAGAAAAGAGCCCAGACTGGAGCAGGTTTTCTGGCAGGACCTGTGACCCCATGAGGGACCCATGCCAGAGCAGCCTGTTCCTGAAGGACCATGCCCTGTGGAAGTGTCCCACACTGGAACAGTTCATGAAGAACTGCATCCCATGGGAAGGACTCATGCTGGAGAAGTTTGTGGAAGACTGTCTCTTGTGGGAGGAACCTCATGCTGGAGCAGGAGAAGAGTGTGGGTTCTCCTCTTGAGGAGGAAGCAGAGGCAAAGACAATGTGTGATGAACTGATCAGAGACCCCATTCTCCATCCCCATCTCCATCCATCAACCATTTAAGATTTTGGTTTATTTCTCATTATCCTACTCTGATTTGACTTGTAATAAACTAAACTAATTTCCCTAAATCAAATTTGTTTTGCCCATGGTGCTAACTGAAGTGAGTGATCTCTCCCTGCCCTTACCTCAACCCATGAGACTTTTGTTATGCTTTGTCTCCCCTGTCCAACTGTGGAGGGGACTGACAGAGTGGTTTTGGTAGGCACCAGGAGTTCAGCCAGGGTCAACCCACCACATCCTGGTATCCAGCGACAGGACACACGGGAATGGTTCAAAGCTGTGCCAGAGAAGTTTCTGACTGAACATTAGGAATCATTTCTATACCAAGAGAGTGGTCAAAACACTGGAACAGGCTTCCTAGAGAGGTGCCCAAGGCTTCAAGCCTGTCAGTGTTTAAGGGGTATTTGGACAATGCCCTTAACAACATGTTTTAACTCTTGGTCAGCCCTGAAGTGGTTGAGCTGGACTAGACAGTTCTTGTAGTTCCCTTCCAAGTGAACAAGTCTCTTCTGACAGATACAATCTCTACTTCAAAAATCTTAGAAGTGACATAGCCTAAAACTGTGCGAGAAGTAGTATCTGCATCACAGAAGCCCAGGAGCCTACTTTTAATGAAGTCTATGTCAAGACCTAGAAAGGAATATGAACTATTTTTATTATTTCTCTGTTACTTTCTAGAAATTGCTTCTTGATAGCATGCAACAATGATGGCTTTGCCAATAACTACAGTTCAAATCAGTGAAGATGAAGAAAATAGTTTTATGGCAAAAGACACTCAAAATCTAACCAGGATTATACTTTTAGTTTTTAAATGAAGACCAGTTTCTGGTGCATTCATTTGGACTGTTTCCTGCCATTGAATGGTCTCTCAAATCCCACTAATTTCTGTTGAAAATGAAAAAAAGCCCAACCAAAACCCCCCAAATCAAACCAAAACAACTCAGCAACTGACCTGTTACCTCTAAAACCATTGAAGGTGACATACAACACATGACATCTCTTGACAACTCCACATCATTCTCTGTTGCTAAATAATATCTGCTAAGGAATCTTTGACACTTCTTTTTTTTTTCTTCATATTTGCAACCTCTGCTCTGAGGAGACTTTGTGGAAATCTGCTCAGCTTGCAGGAAGAAAGTGCATGAGTTGATAAAAGCTAAAAATAACTCAGCAGAAGGCTGTCCAATAAGTTAGATTTAAGTTGAGTCATGGAAAAGCCTAGGAGTATTGTCAGCATCTGAGTTATACAGCTTTCTACTTCATTTGGACATGCTTGTGAAGTGTGTGAATCTCATGAAAAGCACTCATTGACTGTATTGATATTACTGTACATCTTCCAAGAAATTTGGGGACACATACATTCTTCTGGGAATTAATTGTGCTGTATCTTGCAGGAACTGAAAAGGAAATAAAACTGGAAAAAAAATCACCAAACCCTTTTGAATTTCTTCCATCTCACAGTAAGGTACTTTGGGAATAAGGGTGAAGCAGTAAATATTATAATTTTCTAGTAAGACCTTTTACTCTGACTCATATGCCCTTTCTATGGATGAGAGAGGAGTAGAAAATAGAAGATAGATACTATATAGACAGTGCAAGATAGAACTGTAGTAAGCAAAACTATCTGTAATACTGTTTTCAGAAAACAGTTATTTGTGATTTATTTCTAAATGGAAAGTTGTACTCAGTGTGTTTCTACAAGGGGCTGTTTTCCATCTTGTACTGTTGACATGTATCTTCTGCAATAAAATATACTTACTAAACCTCCAATCTCAGTGGCCAGAAGAGGTTACAGGTGTAATGGAGAACAAGAATAAAGATGCAAAGGATCTTGCCAAAGTAAATATGATGCTATTTAAAAACAGAGAAGTGCTGTGTTTTGCACTTTGGAGTCATCCCCCAGGAACAGTCTACAGCATACATCTAGGAACATATGCATACGCTGAGGGGAATAACTAATCAGGCAGCCACAAAAATCAGTATCTTTGAGCTAGACTGCATTCTCAACTGCACACAAGATGACAATGCCCTGATATTGGGGGAAAAAGAGGAAACATAGGCTTCCTATTTCTCATTAGGATCTATGACAAATTTTTTATCTACTGAACCTTCAGAGAAGTGCACAAATGCTCTTTCCATCATGACAGCATAGTCAGAAAGTGGTAGACTAAATGTCAAGCTTCCAGAAGAAAGCTGTGAAAAAACCCCCACTGTTTACAGCCAGAGACCTAGAAAACATGAACTTGTAAGAGAAGTTTGAGACAGCTGGGGCTTTAACCCTAAAGTAAAGAAGAGAAAACTCAGGTGTAATGTAATAGTCTTCAGTTATGTAGAGACTGCTACAAGGAGGAAAAAATTATATTTTCCATGTCTGTGGAAGACAGGACAAGAAGTGGTGGGCATAAATTCAGGAATAGAAGATTAAGCAGAACATTAGGCACACGGATGTTGGACAGTCTCATGGTGAAAAGAATGAAAGCTTGGGATGGATGAGAAAGAGAGGCTATGGTGATTTCATCTCTGAAGATATTTAAACAACCAGCTGAGGAAAACCTATGCCTATGCTTTGGAGAAAGAGTGTGGAGAGGACACTGTCATGTAACTTCCTTTGTGGGAATTGATTTTTCATGGTAAAGTAGTAAATTATGGGATGCCAAGCATTTCAGCTGGAATTGAGCAGTCTTACTCCAAAGAGTTTGCAATAATAAAAAGAAAATGAAGAGCCAGCCTGGGTTAAATACAGCGAGGCTGTGCAACTCTGGGGTCTTTTAGGGCAAATTACAGTTGTGAGAGGTCAACACTGGCTTTTTCTTGAAAGCTCTGTGGTAGAAAATGGTTTTAAGGGGAAGCTGAGAAGGAAGAAATTAGAGGTCTGAAGAACCTATTTAAAATTATTATTCCACAAGTTCTACCAAGATAGAAATCCCAGGAAAGTCCCCATCTCTGAGCCTACAAAGTCAGCCTTTCACCAAATGCATGTATGTAAACAGTGCAGGGACTCAGCACGCTGTAATCTAGGATGAACATCTATCACAGACATATTGAGGCTGCGGTTTCCTGAAGAGCTGTGCCGAATTACTGTTTTCTCACAGCCAAAAGGGAGAGATTTTGTGGCCATCCATCTCTGGCCTCCACCCCAGCCCTGTGTTGGTTCTGCTATTCAGTGCCATCTCTGAGGGCTGACACAGCAGAAAGCTGATGGGGTTTGTGCTGTGATGTTTTTGAGCACACTATTGAGTTAACAAGGTCGCAGGAGGAGGTCTGGTAAGTGCCAGCCCCAACATAAGCAGTTAAAGCATGCAGCCAGGCTGGGAGAATGGGGCAGCTGCTTCAGGACCTCCTTCCAAATCAGTGAGTGATTAGGTTGGCTCAGCAAGTCTTGAGGAAGCCATGGCTTTGCTTCCATGTAGAGAAACTCTTTTTTCAGCTTGTAAAAAAGCCAGACGAATAATGCAAAAAAAAAAAAAAAAAAAAAAAAAAAGAAAAAAGGAGAGGAAAATCACTAAGAAGGCTTATGCTGTTATGAAATAATTAATGCAAGGGGAAGAACAAAAAAAAGTTTTGGAGCTAGCTGGACAGGAAGATGGAAATGTGCCCTTGATTTTAGTTTCTTTGTTGCACTCCCTTAACTGCATGGTCATGACTTGGCAGCTGTTCAGGCTCCAGGAGGCATTGTACAAGCCCCTGATAGGAGGGGTTTCCTCTGATGAGCTGGCCATTGTGACTTTACAAGAAATTGTACAGTACTTCCTCTCATCCATTAGAAACCATTATTTTCTGAATGAATTTTCTCCTCTTTTGTTTTTAACAGTTTAACCCTTAACCTCTCTGACTCATGTTTTCTATTCTGGTGTAGCGTGCAGCCCAAGGTGAAAATGGGGACAGCCCACACAAATGAGACTCCCCTGCCCGCGGTCTGACAGGGAAACCAAGCATTGCACAGAACACAGCTTCTGCTGAAGAGCATTTTGCAGGCCTGGGAGTGTGGTATGAGAAAAAAAAAAGCCTCTCTTGCAAGTCAAATGAGGAAAGTCGGGCAGTTATTGAACTTCTGGGTGATTCATCTGTACTCTCCAATTTGTACTAATTGCTAAACTCTGAAGGTGTGGTGTGGGCAACAAGGGTAAAATGGTACAATTAGGGAAATGACCCTTTCACAATTAGTGGAATGAATTCATCTGAAGATGAGAAAGAGGACCAAGTAGTTATTGCAATGGTCAGATATACTGGGCTAAATTCAGTGGTGACGTGAAAATACGTCTCACGTTAGAGTACCTGCTAGGGAAGAAACCCTTTCTGTCCAAGCCAAGCATAGGATATTGTGAAATGCAGAAATACATGTCCATAAAACTAGCCAAGTAGGGACAGAAAGGGGATGTTCAAAGTTGGAGTTCCCCTTGGGGTCACTATTGAGCACTCTGAAATTAGACTGGAAATTAAGGCTACAGTGCATTAGAAAGGGTCTACCTTGGGTTATGAAAAGCCTTTGAGTATTTCCTTGTGTAATCAGCATAAAGTCACAGTATGTGAAAAGCACTGGCTTTTATCTTCCCTCATACCTATGTCCAAAAGGGAATAAGGAGATATTTCTCACTCACCCATGATAATGGATGGCACTAAGAATCCTGAGCAATGCCTGAAGAGATGGAATCTTCCCAAGACCCTCTCAGGAAATACCAGGTCTCAGTAAGCTCCCTGGAGTCCTGTTCCAAGTGGTTTACTGCTAAAAGGATGAATTAATATGTGACAGGAAGGCCAAGGGGATGCTTGACTTCCAAATCACGTTACGGGATCAGTACTCTTTCTCCAAATATGGAAAATACATTTTTTCCATAAATAAAGTAAAATGTATTTTTTCTAAATAATAATTTTTTTAAAAAACCCTTATACATTTTCCATATAAAGGTGGGAAAGATTCGTAAAGTCTGTGACCTCCCTCACCATTGTCCTGCAATGTGGATAAAGCTCTGTGGTGATCTGGGTTCTTGGACCAAAGAAATATTTGGTAGGAAGGGAGAATCACTTACTAAAGATACTATGGGAAACAGGGCTAAGGCCTTTAAGTGAACTGATGGCTGAATCCAGCCCAGGAGGCTGGTGGATGATCTGACAGGTAGCAGACAGCTCTCTGCTAAAACATTCTTTTGCTCTCAGAAAGGGATTAGAGCTTTGAGTCCCTCTCTTTAAAATGTTACACGACAGCCAGGATGAAAAGGCAGCATAAAATCTCTCCTGTAACACCAACAAAACTTGCAAAAGCAATTTGATATGTGATATAATACTACTTCAGCTTGTCAGGCCGGTATCACCTTGGTCCCTCTCAGTCCATCCATCTGAGCTGACTTCTTGTCCCTCGTCTGTGGGTGTGGTGGTTTAGGCCAAATTCAGGGAAACGTCCAAAAGGAACGTCTCCTCAAAGGAAGGCAGGCCACAACCACCCCTGCCCCCAACCGGGTTCGGGAAAAACAAATTTTCCTTGGAGGAAAGTGAAGGAGAAAATAAAAACTATTTATTTAACAAACACACAGGAAAATAATAATATTAATGCTAAATAATAAAATCTCGCTCTCGCTCTGGAGAGAAAACCTGAAAGATTTTAGAGTCCTTCTGTGGGTGTGGTCTCTCTCCTCCTCCTCGGAGCTGGGTTGGCGTGGGGGGCCCCCCCTCCAGGCCGGTGCAAGGTCCCCCGGTGGGGTTCTGATGTTCCGGTGTTCTGAACAAGTCCAGAAGAGAAGAAGGGGAAAAAAACCCGAAGTCCCAAGCTCCGTCCCTCTCCGAAGAAACAGAGCTGAAGAAAACTGACCGAAAAGCCAGAAACCGTGCTTCCTCTGCCCGCCGCAGAAATAGCTAATCTCTGTGTCCTTGAAGCACAAACTGTTTTGAAAAGTTCGCTCCGTTTTTTTTCCTCTGTCTCTTGCATCCAGTTTTAAAGGCATAGAAAGGCTCAGGAATCATGTCTGGGCATAGAGCAGTGGTAGGGGATACAACAGCATAAAGTCACCCCAAGACAGTGGGAAATTATTCATTCCATGCCTGTGAAGTGCCTGTGTCGGGAGGCTGCTCTCCTGGGGCTGGTAAAGGTTACTGCTGTCTAAATCACAACACCCTCGGACTGGGTGGCTGCAGTACCTTCAGAATGATGGGAAAAGAGGGCAGGAAGCAGATTATTTTAATAGATGGTGTGGAACATATCAACATATTTCAAGCAAATCAAAAATCCTCACTATTTTTTTTCTCACTTTTTTTTTGTTTCCTGTCTTAGAATATTTTAGGTTATGTTTGTGATCTAATTTTGCCTTTTGTTTTGTTTCTCTTCCCTATTTGGCTGCTGTCACTTGTCAGTGAGGCATAGTGATGCTGCGCCTCTCTAATCATAATAGGGCCCAAAATTTCATCCTCTTCTAGATTATATTCTTCAAAGGAGGGGAAGATAGACCGCAAAAAGTAGGGACATTTCTATTAACACATTAAGTCCTTCAGCTGCTGCTGTGGTTTTAATTTTGAGCAGTGCTATATGCACTTTAGTCAGTGAAGTGGAGCAATCATTTATCAGAAGGAAAAAAAAGTCATGAAAAGAAAAAGCATCTTTTCATTCAGCTCAGTCTTTGACATGTGTATTTGAGTCATATCTTGTCAGAGTGATGAACAAGGTACAGTCATGTCATTTTCTCCTCACAGAGCATCTTTCCTCTATGAGTTTCAGAGCTCTTCACCAATTGTCCTTTAGTCAGCAAGTAGATGGTCAAGTTGTGCTCCATTGCTAGTTCAGTGCTTCTGCAAAATCAAGTGGACCCAGGCTACCAGTAAATAAAAATGTCTGGGAAAGGGACGGCACACAGGCCAGTCAATCAGTAATGTTTAAATGCTAGCATGGTGTGTAGCATGAGCTGGAAATGTGCCAAACTGCACTATCTCAAGTGATGCCTGGGGGATAGCATTTGCTCCAGATTTTCCAATAGGCAGCACAGAAAAGACTGCCCTGGATTTGGCCCCCTGTATGCCCCTGTATGTGGTAGACTGTGCATCTGCAAACTCTGATGTTGCACTGAAGGAAGCTGACACACATTCTTTGTTTCACATTATGAAAATGTTACATTAGTTCACAGAACTGGAAAAAAACCCACATCCAAAATGACATTTACATTTGAGGGCTACACAGGGCAAAGTTCTGTATAGTTCAGCTGTGCCCACTGTGCTGCTTGGCCACACAATGACAGGATATTCCTTGCTCATCTTTTATTTAACAAACAAATAGCCAGAGAAGTGCAGTGCAATATTATGTCTCATTATTACCACTTTCCACTAGTCCGTAGATGCAAAAGGAAAGGTTTTAAAATCCATTTATATATGACTATTGCCTCCTTGTGAGGTGGTCCCCTGTTGCTTTCAAGCACTTTCATTGCCTTTCTGTGCTAGAAGGAAAAGCACCTGGCCGTGTAACGATACCCCACTGGCCTTACTGATGTTGCTCCTGGTTAACAAGACTCCATGGGAGATGAGACTTCAATCCCCATGATTCAGGTCAAGATGAAAATGAATAGAACTTAATGGAATATACTGCCTAGACTTCTCCCAGTGGGAAAAAGGGAAAGTACAGCTTCTTTTCATCCAAGCAAGTAGCTGTTACACAGCAGTACAGTGGACTCTAGTAAGACTGTGGACTTGGGACTGGATCCAAAAGGTTTGAGAGCCAGACATTGGCTACACCTCTTTTGAGATAGCTTGCAGACAGCAAGGAGGCAAAGTTTTCTTTCAGTAATTTAGATGAGTCCTTGGAAAGGCAGGAGATACCCTAGTTTGCATACAGCTGGCAAATACTCATCTGTAGTTCCATGGTGTGCAGTCTCGCAATGCCTGGATTCGTGGAGAAGGACTCTGGCTGCCATGTCCAGCTCTGTTTAGCACAGGTATAATCTGGGAAGTACTTTGACCTGAGAAATGCAGGATGGTCTTGAACTCTGTATCTTCCTGTCACTCCGTTTTCTTCTCCAGCTTCTAAGTTCTGCTATACCTCAACCAAGGACCGCTCCAATCCCACAGCGAGGAATTGTTGAACTATGTCCAGCACTGCAGAACAGGAAAGGGAAATCACAAAGGGTGGGAGACCAGCAATTTTGAAGCCTCAGTGTATTTGAATAATTTGATTTGATGCAAGAACTGGGAGGAGACATCATATAAAGTAGAGAAGAAAGCAAGCAAGTTTCTCTTTTAAAGCCATTGTGGCTTAATTGACAGGGCTACTGTCTGCAATAACGTGGTGCATGTGCTGCTGTTACCAAGGGCTGTTGTGCTATGGGCACGACAAAAACCACTACAAACTAGAAGCTCCATGGCATAAACCTGGTCAAGTGAGGAAAACAAAACCAACCCCTTAACTGTGCAGTTTTGGGCAGGAAAATTGCATTCCATGGTTTGGGTTTTTGAAAGGTGATTTGGATGAAAAACACTAGATTGTGTCTTTGGGGTTTTTTCTGCTGTGTAGCATTTTAAGTGTACTTAAATAATTTTGTATTTTTTCCCCCAAATTTTACTATATTAAACAGTGGGATTGTGAATTTCAGTTTTCTCCTAGCTTTTCTTGACTTTGTTTGGGGTGTATTTGGTTTCCTGCATGATTTTCTTTGTGTGTCATTGCATAATATGTTGGCTATTTTGGAAAAGTCAGATTATGAGGCTGGGTGCTGGTTGCTTGTTTGCCACCATATCACTTCTGCCAGAAAAACTTGTTTTGAAGGTCACAAAATAATATGCTTTACTGGAATAAGGCTCCATTAAAAAAAAGGTTAAGCATCTCCTCTGTTTCAGGTAATTGCATCCTTAGACTAACACCTAATACCTTAATGAAGGAGCTGAACTTTTTAAAGAGATTTTTTTTCTCTCAAGGGTATAAAATGGCCATTTACAGTAAGTAGCTGCTGAATAACATTTAGTGTTTGACTGAATTTCCCTGTTTTCCTCGGAAATGCATGCTTCCCTTTTGCTCAGGGCTGTGTAGGATATTCTCTCACACACATGTATCCCTATACACAACAAGGCATAGTGCCTATGAATCTTCCAGCTCTCAGCCTGCAAGTTCAGACCATAAAACATCCTTCTCAGAACACGAGGGGTTAAGCCCTGGCCATAACTAATACGAGATGTAGGATGACTCTGTGTTGAGGGCATGAACCAGATTCAGTTCCCTCCTCTGATATAGTCTCTGAATGAAGTTATCAACTGCTGTCACGAAAAAAGGCAAACCCATTCCCTCTTTTCTTAACTCCCCTTTCTGATCCTGGGGCTTTCCTCCTCTTTACATGCTTTGGTGCTCAGCTGATATTTGGTTGAGCCAGTTCAATTCATGCAGAAAATATTCACACTTTTCCCACGTTAGTTGTATGCCAGGCTTGTGAGATGAATTGAATTCCGGAAACGGTCTGATGATCATCAGATCTGGCAAAGGAGAGGAAGATGGTTTTGAGAGAGAGAAGAGCAAGATCTGTAGCATACAGCGTCATCCTCTCTATTTGAATGGGAGTCACTTCTCCTTCTGTGAATGAATAAAATGAATAACCTTTCTTTTCTTCCTCCTAGGGTGCTTGCATAACAACTTTAAAGTATGACAGACTGCAGCAGCGAAGGGGAAATGGATGCAAGGTTTTGCTTTAAGTCTGTCCTTTATTAACTATTAATAAAAACTTTGTTATATCCTTTGGTGTTTTTCAACAGTCTTTTAATAATGTTTATCTTGGGAGATCTGTTTTATCTTAGGAATTGCAAAATTTGTATACACCATCCCATAATTTTTTTTAGTAGATGAACTCACACTTTTGCTGTCTGGTAGGAAAGAAATGGGTAGAAAACTGGTAGAAAACTGCAACCCCGTGTTGCTTGAATCAATGCATTTAACATCCTTTCCATTACCTTTAACTTGTGGTGTTGGATTTTTTTTTTTTGCATTATGATCTCTCTTTCTGTGGTTTTGAATAAAAATACCTCCTCCTTGGTTCCAGATTGATGCCATTTGACTGTGAGGCTTTCAATCAATTCTTTCAAGGCTGCTGCTGGTTATGTACTGACAGATAATTGAAAAGCAACCAGACTAACAAAGTTGCACAGGGACAAGCAGAGATCATCAGGAGTCCCTGCAGGAACTTCTCCATGTTACATACGGTTGCAAAACTTCCCCAAAAAACAGAGCCTGCACTGAGCAGATCAGGCAAGATACTGTCTGTGGAGCATTTAAAATGCTAGGTAGTGAATCTCAGTATATAGACTATAATTCATCTCCATTTTCAGCTAGGATCTGATGACTTAAGCTCTACTAATGGTGGCTGTGTTGCAACATGCATTTGGAAGGATGAAATAGACTTAAAATAAATTCTGTAGTTGGTTGCACCAGGTATCTCTTTCAGTGCAATGAGGTTGCAGTTGTATAAACACAGTCTGGCTCTTCAGTCCAGAAGGGAACCACAGAATCACAAAATACGCTGAGCTGGAAGGGACCTACAAGGATCACTGAGTCCAAATCCTGGCCCTGCACAGGACCATCCCCAAGACTCACACCATGTGTGTGAGAGCTTTGTCCAAACACTTCTTGAACTCTGCCAGCCTTCATGCTGTGACCACTTCCCTGGGGAGCCTGCTCCAGTGCCCAACCACTCTCTGGGTGAAGAACCATTTTCTAATATCCAACCTAAACCTTCTCTGACAGAACTTCAGGCCATTCCCTCAGGTCCTGTCACTGGTCACCAGAGAAAAGTTGTATCTTTCAGTGAGGTCTCCCCTCACTTTCCTCTTCTCCATGCTGAACAGACCAAGTGACCTCAGCTGCACCTCAAAGGGTTTCCTCTCAAGGCCCTTCACCATCTTTGTTGCCCTGCTTTGGACACACAGTTTAATGTCTTTCTTATATTGTGGTGCCCAAAACTGCCCCCAGGACTCAAGGTGAGGCCACCCCAGTGCAGAGCAGAGTGGGACAATCCCCTCCCTTGCCCAGCTGGCGATGCTGTGCCTGATGCCCCCCAGGACAGGGTTGGCCCTCCTGGCTGCCAGGGCACTGCTGACTCGTGTTCAACTTTCCACAGACCAGGACCCCCAGGTCCCTTCCCACAGCGCTGCTGTCCTGCCTCTCATTCCCCAGTCTGTCCATACATCCAGGGCTGCCCCATCCCAGGTGCAGAATCCAGAACTTTTCCTTGCTGAACATCATATGGTTGGTGATTGCCCAGTCCTCTGACTTGTTGAGGTCTCTCTGCAGGGCCTCCCTGCAACTCCTCCTAGTTTTGTATAATCTGTGAACTTTTTCAGCATCCCTTCCAGTCCTGCATCCAGGTCGTTAATGAAGATGTTGAAGAGCACAGGGCCAAGGATGGAGCCCTCTGGAACCCCACCAGTGACAGGTCCCCAGTCTGTCACCCCATTCACCACAACCCTTTGTGCCTGACCCATGAGCCAGTTGCTCACCCATCTCAGGATGTGTTTATCCACCTGTGTGCTGGACATTTTGTCCAGAAGGATCCTGTGAGAGACAGTATGGAAAGCTTTACTAAAATCCATAAAGATTACATCAGCTGGCTTCCCTTAACCAGCTGGGTGGGTTACCTTGTCATGGAAGGAAATCAGGTTTGATAAGCAGGACTTTCCCTTCATAAAGCCATGCTGAATGATGTGTGCAGTCACCCAGAGCTGGGTGAGTTGCTGTGCTTGAGTGCACCAGGTCCTGGACAGCACATGTGCTGCTGGTCATTCCACTGGGCAAGAGCTACAGCTGCATAAAGCTTTTGGGTTGCACAGAAGATGCCGTAGTCCAGAACAGGGTGTCTGACAAGATGAGCTCTCTTTGGGAATCTTGCAGCAGGTACTTGACTCCTCATTTGGAAAGTACAGACAGCTTTTGACTTCAGAAGCCCTTCTCTTCACAAACCATGAAAAACAACCCTGAGTCTGTGCAGAACTGCTTCCATGACACAAGAAGAAAAAGGAATGCCCTGAAACACCTTCCAGAGTGCAGTGCCTGTTACCCCTGACTCAGTGGAAAGGTAAAATCCTATGGAACTGAGCTTTGTTTCATAACTGGTTGGTAGACTCATGGCATGGACCTCAGCAGAATTGCATTAATAGGAAAGCAGTAAATCAGCTGAGAAACAAACCAAATGGCTCAGAGCTGTCCTGTAGTCTCTCCATCAGAGGCAGTAGGTCAATCTGTCATCTAAGATGCCCTGTTACCACAATCTCTGAGCTATTTGCAGGGTTCCTGCAAAGTAAGGAAATCCTACTGGCCCCTGGTATCGATGAGGAACTGACATCTTGGCTTCTAATCATACAGAGAAACACACTGTGAAATTTTCACAGCTGTCTGCTAGACTGATTTGTTAGGCTGGTAAATGCCCTTAAATATATGCTTCCCCATGTAGGAAATGGGGTCACAAGCTTTTCCTTCCTCAAAGCCTTTCAGTCTGTGACTGAAGACAGGGCTGAGCCCAAGGCAGTGGGGTCACAGGGGAGGTGAAGTGGACATACAGGAGAAAAGCTGAAGATGCCTGGTCAGAAAACAGCAGTATTACAACTTTGAGGTACTAGCAGTAATACATGTGATTGGCAAACAGATTCAAGAGGTCTCAGGTTTTTTCCTGAGCTTTATTACTTTGATTTTTTTTTACCTTGATCATCTCCAGCAATGGAGTGCTTAGCTCTCAGCGCTCAGGTTTCAGAAGCTAGAGTGTGTGTTTGTGGAGCAAGGTGAAAGTACGATTAAGTCCTTGTTGTCCATCATTAATTTCTGATATCCATGTGACACATTTTCCTGCATGGAGCTCCCTGTCTTAGCTCTGAAGCATGTGCTAAAGGCAGAGTGTGATACTGCCCTTGAGTACAGGACATGCACTCAAGTGAGTCCTGAATGCTCCCTGCACCAAACACGTGTGCACAAGGGATGAATGAAGTCATGGTTTGGTCCCAGCTATACTCCCAGTTAGGTTATTCAGGGCTCTGGTCTCCAGTTTACAGATGCCAATTCCAAGGACATAACCGTCAGACACTGAAAACCCAGCTCACAATGCATCACATCGTGCCAAAAAATCAGAGTGCTCTAAGCCTTCCTGTTGGTACATAGTTGGCTTTCTGCTTGCTCACATTACACATCACTGAAACAAAGACAGTGCAAACACGAATAAATGTGTTGAAGAAACTGGCAGCAACGTGAGTATAGGTCAAAGTTATCTACCTCCTGCCTAACCCAGAAATCAGGAATGGAGTGTGGGAATGAGCAAAACCACAGTTTTTTTTCTCGAAAAGGTTTTAGTTCTTTTGCTGGAACATCTCCAGCAAAGGAATTCTTGGCATTCAAAGCCTAGTTTACAGGTGTAGGCATTTGTGTGGGCACGTGGAAGAGAGGGAAACAGCATTCCCAGTGAGGATGGTTATGGAACAAGACTTCAATTTCACAAAATGAATCCAAAACACAGAGGATTTGGGGGAGTTATTTCCCTACATACACACAGTTATTGGTCTCCAGTTAGGGCCATTTAACAGTTCACAACTGATCAAGCACAAGTTCAGCCTGCTTTGCTTTCCTTACATTAGCTGCTTGCAAAGTAGCAAATTCAATCTAAATTAACCTGCCTTTCCAAGATTTATGCAAAGGGAACTGTCTCTCTTTGTGTGCAAGCACTCCTGTCTGCGACTCTGTAGGATGGAGTTTGTGTTCAGGTGTTTGTCATAGTTTAAAATGCCCTTCCTCCTGCCTGAAGATGGAAGATATTAAGGTGTTATTTATACAGGACATAATGTTGTGGCTGTTATTCCATCACAAAAAATTCTAAGCCACCTCTCCTTCTTGCAAATCAGTTTTATGTTATGGTGATGTTGTTCATAAAACCAAATTTGGGGTAATGGGGAGATTTCATTTTGCAAGTCGATGTACCTACCTTTGATCATCAGCAGAGGAGATGGGCAGCCCCCAAGGGCAGCTCAGATTGCCCTGCAGGTCTGTCCCTCTGCCAGGGTGAAGCTCACTGCTTGTTGACTAGAGGACACCTGCTACGGCGCTATCTGCCCAGCCAAGCTGACCAGCGCCGAGCACCCGCCCGCACGGGTTGGAGAGGGTGACGGAGCCGCTCATGGGGGCGCGAGGGAGAGTCAGCGGAGATCCAGTTCGGGCCCACCTAACTCACCGATGTTTTCGTCGCGCGGGAGGAGGTAGGAAAGAGGCGGAGAGGACTTCTTCGGGATTGAACGGAACTTTACTAAAACGCGGGTAGGCGCGAAGAAGACGAACAATGCCCGTGCCGTGGGATTTTCTACCCCACGACATGGGAGGGGGAAGCACATAACCACCAATGGGATAACCATTACAGAGGTGGGAGACAGGGCACAGAACCAATGGTAACAGGCGAGGGTGGGGGCGAGGGTTAACATGGTCTAATGAGGAACTGAGGAACAGAGAACTTTCTGGAGGGGAAACCAAATATAGAGTAGAAAGGGGAGGAGATGGCAGTGGCTGCATACCCTGCAGCCCTCTGGGTACTGCTCTTGGGCTCTGGGGGTATCAGACCAATGCACTGGCTGGTCCCATATGTATTGCTGGCTGGGGCTGGCCAGGGCACACTGCAACAGATACTCAGGGAAAATCCAGTCCTTGGAGCACACACAGTACCACCACTTGCTCCATTCATGCTGGGGCTGCAATTTGTTTCTTCTAATCGATCTGTTTGCAATCCCATTGAGGCTACGATAGCTATGTCTGGCTACATAAGAATTACTTTTAGTTTTGCATAGAATATGCTACACATATTTTGGGAGGAGGGGAGAAGAAGGCACAAGTTTATCACCCTTCCTTCTACTAGGAATATGTTCTTTTCCACCTTCCTTACGTTTCCTGGAAGACACAGAGAGCCAACACCTATGTCTCTCAACAGAAGTCAGTACCCCTTGAGGCTGAAGTTGTTTTCAACCATTCTCAGTAGAACTGCCCCACATTTAAATGTGATAGCAACCTCTCCATTCAGATCTTTTCCTCGTGAGGTCTAATGGTAATAAAACCATAGGAATAATAATCCTAAATTCATATGCTTAATTATTTTCTGATATTTTCCTCCTAGGATATGAATGTGCTCTATACGGAAACACTGCTTTCTCTCAAGGTGCAGAGTGTGACATTAAGGTGAATGGGAGAAATGATTTCTCTATACATTGTTCAAAGGATTTGCTTGGTAGCACTAAGCGTGTGCTACAGCATCAGCTGAAGTCCGGACATTCTACTGTTGACTTCATCAGGAAACATGACCCTTCCTCTAACACGTGGTTATCTTGCTTCATAGAGAGCATCTGAAAAAGCAGAACAACAAAAATGTAATTCTGTCCACTAAACATTACCAGCCCTCAGGAATTAAGGGAAAGTATCTATAGGGAAGAATGATAGTCTTGTGGTTGAGACATGAGTCTCTGACTCAGGAAATGGGTAGAGTATCCTACCACAAGCTTCTAATGTGAATTGATGCTGCTTAAACTCTGCTGCTTCTGGTTCTCTACATCAGTAACATGGGATTAATGCATTCCTAGTATTGTTTTCCCTTTAGTTCTCCCTAGAAACTCTTTGATGCTTAGTCTTCTAAGATTTAGACTTCTGGGCCATCAGTAACAGGGTGAAGCAGGAATTAGAATCCTTGATGAACTTTTGATACGGCTTCTTCCTTGTTATTAAACAAAATCTATTTTTCACTTTTTTATAATCCATGTTTTTGGTGTAAGCACAACCAAAGGCAAGGAAGCTCCATTGTATCATACGGTGATTTAAATAAAAGTCAGTTCTGCAGTTCTTCAGTTGGCTGCACCCAGTTAATTTTTAATAACACAAGTTTTCATATTCATTTGTGAAGGGATCATAAGTACCTTACTTGTGAGTACTTTGGAAAATGACACTTTTTCTCAGTTATCTGTAAAAGCTTGAATAGCTCTTGAGCCTTACAGCTGTTCCTCTGAGTGAAAACATTTTTGGTAATGAATGGAACTTAGGGATCCCCTGCTTGGCAAAGCTGGAAATCTTGAAGCCTGAGAACTGGCATGAAACCGGCATGAACTGATAGGAAAACAATGCAAATATTACTGGAAACGCTTTCTCAAAGAATTTTACCTTCAGTGAATCAGTGCTTTTGGCAACAGCAAGGCTAGCCTTTCAGGCTAATTTTGAAGTGTTCCCAAGCTTTCGGCATGTCTCCATTCCCAGCCTTTCTTCAAGATCAATGTCTCAGACATTTATGGTCAACCCATTACTCATATTTGTTTGATTGAATAAACAAGCTTTTTCTACCTGATTTGGAAGCCCCAATGGCCAGGCTCTCTGTACTCTCATAGATTTGATAGCTGTAAAGATGATTCAGTAACTCCATCATTCATCCACTAGCACAGCTGGCAAAAGCTTCTTTGACCACAAATATGGAGGATAAGGTTGGAGAGATTCCTCTGTAATGCCCCTGACCACTGTGGGCAAAAAGGAAATTCTTTTGTTGGAAGAGTCAGTCCTGAGTATTTATCTTGCTACGTACTTTAAGGAATGAAGTGCACTGAGCTTTCCACTGTCATTCCCAATGTGTGTGAAAGGTCAGCTTTTTACCCATTTTTGCTATCTTTCTTGTTACACATTAAACCCTCATGTCTTTTGTACTGTGAGTCACTCATGCCTTCACTATGAGAGAAGAACAGGATAGTTTTGAGGTAAAGAAACCGTTCATTTCACTCATCATCTCCTCTTCACTGTTTTACAAGCGCTGGAACATGATGACTCAAACCAATTTCAGAATGTCTGCCTCCAGTATCTTTGGAAATTTGAGAGAAGTGTGCTTTAGAGTCCAGTGATCACTACTTTCTCCACACCCAGTTCTTGTTTCCTGACTCAAATGTGGTCTGAGTGACTTACCACAGTCCTTGCTCCCTCTCATTTTAAGAATCAACAGTTTTCTCCGTCTAAGTCTCTTCCCTCTGTGCAATCCTAAATTCTCTTGCAATAACTGTATGTGATTTACCTGAGCCTTATGAAAAGTCTTTTTGAGGTCAATGGAAATATGCCCACAGTATTCAGGAGACTGTTGGATCAGGTATGTACTAGAATTGACTGGAAAACTTCCAAGGAAGTGGTAGAGGATTTGGATTCTTTTTCTTTCTTTTTTTTTTCCTTTCCCTGAGGAATGCGATGATTCATTGTGATTGAAACTTGTGTATGACTTTCATTGGGAAACAGCATGTGCCCCTAAACCAGTCCAACTTCCTGCTCGACCCACTTCAAAACAGAATGTAACCCTGACTTTTTTCTGTCTTGGATGTATACTCAAACCATGAGACTCTTCTGAGATGCATCTTCCTCAGGCCTCTTTTCAGTTTTCCAACTTTTAAAAAGTAACATTTGTTGCTCTAGAGAAATTATTGAATCATTAGACCTCTCACCTGTAGTGGATGAGAATGAAATTTAAGTTCCTGCTCTGAACTAGGTAAAGTAAGACCTTGAACCTAGAATTTCCACATCACAGGGAAATGTTCTCACACTGAAATGCTGTGGAATAATTTATTCTTTTACCTGTGCATGAAAATATTGTAAGTCCCCTGTGGGGGAAAACTTATAAAAGCACACCTATTTGCATGGGTTGAAATCTTTCTCTGTTGTGCTGGTCCCTGTCTGGTGTAATCCATTCTGCTAATAAAGTTTCTTTCTACACAAACACTGGGGAGAAATAAGTAAATAATATTTAAAAATGAACTTCCCCTTCATTGTCAGCAGAACAAATGTCCCAAAATTTTCCGGTGGAAGTGTGGTTGCAGTGACTGCCAATACTGACATAACTTTTGAAAGATGAGAGAATGTGTTGAATCACATTAACATCAACTGTGTCTATAGCTGAATCTATATAAAATATCCAGCTATATCCAGTTCCAAGAACATCCTGCATCCAAAGATTCAAGAAAGCATTGGAACACAAAGGTCGCAGCAGAGTGACATGGATCCCTGTTCATGTCTGGTACTGCAATTTGCATGTGCAGTAGAAAGAATTTTTGTGCCTGATGGCACCTATTTGTGTAACTCTCCAAATGTCTTGAACAACATTAAACATTAAAAGCATTAAGCATTAAATATTTTCATGAAAACTGTCTGCTCACCTGTCCTTCACCACTATTAAATAAAAAGTTAAAAATCTCTAATGATATTCTACCAGATCCTGTACAAAGATCACTTATGTAGATGGTCACCAGTGCTTAATTTTTCCTTTTGCTCAGGAAAGTGTGCTGAAGGATTTAGTTTTAGTATTTCACACTTTAATGAGATTATAATTGTTCTGAAAGAAGCATAATAGATATAAGTATACTGGAATGTCACCTAGCATTTTGCAGTTGATTTTCTAGTATATAACCCCTCTACCCTCAACCTTGTACATGAGCCGGGTCTGGTCTTCCCTGTCTCTGTGAGTACTGGTTTTTGGTCCACTTTCAACCTCATCAAATTTTCAGGTTCCAGTGTCTTTGTGCTTTGTTTATTAAGGAGGACTACAGGAGGAAGGATGTTGGAATTTTTGTGGGTTTTTTTTTTTCAGATTTCAGTGTTTAATTGAGCTCTCTTTAGTTTGGTTATTTCCCTGTCTTCAATTTCATATCGCTAAAAACCAGTCTGGGCACATGCTATCATAATTACAAATTGCTCTCTACAGGCAGACAGTGGTCACCAGAGAGTCCTGCCTCTATCCTCACCAAAGCTGGGGTTTAGCCTGTACAGCAGACCACCACAATTCCCATGTCCCCCAGCTAAGCTTCAGGTTAGAACTGGGAAAATGAATAGAATTGAGTTTCAGGACAAGGGTTATTTCTTACCCAAAAAGGGATGTGTCTCAGTACTGACATCTACTGCACACTGACAAATTTGTTGAAACTTAGGTGAAAATACCACCTGCAGTGTGCAGAGCACGGGGTGTAACTGAGTCGCAGCAGGACTCAAGGGTAGGGTTCAGAGATGCACCATCCCACATTACCTTAAGCAAACATGTCCTACAAACAAATGATGGAGAGAGGAGAGTGGGAAAAGGAAGTAATGGTGTGACCTCTTCCTTCTTTAGTGGTGCTTATCACTGAGCATCAGGTGGGGGGTGGCCTCATAATCAGAGTAAGTGCTGTTAATTGTTGTTGTCGTGCAATCTATCAAAGAGCAACCTGGAATAATAAATCCCATGACGTGCAGTAGAGAGACACAGAGAGAAATATTTTCCATCTCCAGCCCCAGTTTGTTTAGGGCAGTTGTGTAATTCACCTTTCTTTTGGCACGGAACCAGCCTAGAGGCAATTAATGGGTTGGAGCACCTTTTGGTAAATTCACGGCTGAAGGGGGAAAATTGGTCATATCAATAAACTTTAAATAATACTCCTCCAACAAGGACGTCACGCTGCCTACTTATCTCCTCACCCCAAACCACATCACATGCATTCACATGGGTGTCGGAAGTGAAAGTAGCTATGAACGGTATAATTTCTCCAGGCTGATTGACCTGAGGTATTTAGGCCTCATGCTAGTGGACTCTGGTAAAATTAAGCAGTATCTGAAAAATAATAGTGTGATAAATCTGGTGGGAGAGAGAGGAGAATTAGGCCACTGGAGGTCTGAACACTCAAGTTATGTAAAAGCTTATACTCGCATCTTAATGACAGGAAACAGAGTGCGTAGGTACTTCTGCGGTTCAGGAAGTACAAAGCTCAGAAAAAGCAGTAGAAAATATATACAGGAAGGTGAACTGAGTGGGTTCAAAGTCTGTTGGTAGAAAACAGAACTTCTTTTATTCTTTACCACTGTTTTTGCTAAATGAGCAGTGGGGAGGGGAGCATGGGACACAGTGGTGGAGGGAACCAATCTCGTTAACTCGCTTGTTTTTCATAATTTAAAACAAGGGGATCTCCTTGTAACGCTGGCTGATTTTCCAGTGCTGAAGACGTCAGTCTCTGCCAAGACTCATCGATGTGACTGATGCTGTGACTATTGCTGCGACTATTTGGGGACACTGGGAAATTCTGTCTATTTACTGGAAATAAATATTTATGGAACAAACAGAAAAGCCAACCTGTGGGCTTTCAATATTGCACCCACAGATTCCTTAAACCATACCACTGCTTAAGAAAATGAACTGGTTTTCCACAAGAAGTAAACACCTACTGTATAACAGAAGTGGCGTGGTATTATGGTCAAAGAGATATTGGTTTATTAACTCCTTATTTTCAGGTGTTTTTATCATGCCACCAGAAAAATTCTTTGGAGCGATAGTGCTTAGGCATGCTGTCAGCCTCAAGCTGAATTTTGTTCCTGTAAATGGTTTTGTGTAATGTGTTTGAATATTTACATCAGCCTAAGAGGAAAGAGGTGGAAATGAGGTAGAACTGCTTTGAAAAAAACCCAGGAACATATAGTCTTAAAAAAGTACATGTTTTTTATGAAAATATGATTTTCAATAATTTATTTGTGAAAGACAAATATGAGCATTGTATAACTGAGTAAAAAGTTCAGTTGTTCAAATGTTTTAAGTAGGGTGGGATTTTTTTGGTTAAGTCTAACTTTCAGACTTTGGTCCGTAGAATATATGCTAATACACTACTTAGAACAATGTGTCCTAATCTCGCCATGAACATGCAACCACTGGTGTGATAAAATAATATAGATTTTCTTTAGAGTCCTACCATAGAATTTAACTGAGAAGTTTATCTCTGCTGTGGAGCTTAATGAGAAAACTCATAAAATGTTGAGACGTGTTGTAATTCTCTATTACAGTCCCTTAGATTTTATGTAATTTTTCCCAGGAACTGTTTTATTTCTTGTTTTAACTATTTATTTAACTATAGTTAAAATCTATTGTACTTGTCTCTGAGGTGGATCATTTGGCATTTCGGCATTAACATCAAAAGACTTGCAGGGAAATTCACCGATGTGAATTTACCAGTTTCAGCAAATTTCAGCCAACCGAACAATGAGTTTCAAAGATACCACTGGGTTAACTGGAGCCAATATTTTTACCCTGGTTTTGATACATGAATATCTAATTTCTTTGAATATGAAACTCTAGAGAAGCTATATAAATGTGACCCTATGCAAATCAAAAGAATGTTTTCAGTACATTCTGTGAACTGAAACTGCTGAGTTTCACATCTCTTTAGATTTTCAGCTACTAAACTGGGGAATTTTCCTGTGCAGGTAATGAAGAAAACTTGATATTTCAACTTCAGAATTACTTTTTTACACTGTCCATTCTGTAACTCTGTCACTTACCAAGCCTCAAAACTCATGTTTATTTGGTAGTGATATTAGGACAAGAAACTGGGAGAACTTTTATAGAATGGAAAAGTCACAAAAAACCTTAGGACAAAATGGTCCTTTTGTGTCTCAGGTCAGACATGACCAGAATGCCCAGAGCTTTAATAGCAGCCTTATGTGCTGGAAACCCTTCTTAGTGTTATGTCTTCTGTAGTGTTTTGTCTTCAATGAATATTTGGAAGAAATTTCATTTGACTGAAAATGTTCCAGAGTCTTTTAATGGCACAGTGAAGAATGTCCATATCACTGACTTTTGGCATTTAATCATGTTATTTGGCCACTCTCTCTATATTTGAGGAGCACAGGGTATAAGTAAAGTATGAGTAAATCTGTCAGGATTGCCCAGGTTGTGGCAAAGGCAGTTCTCCCATGGCATCACTGCCTACCTTGAACTTGTGACCTTCTTTCCCCTCAAATTGCTATTTTTACTGGAATTCTTAGCCACTAGGCATGACCATTAACTGGCAGTTAAATACAAGTCAAATTCCTGTTTAAAACCTGAATAATTCTCATAAAAGTTTAGAAATTCTCTGTTAATTCTAATACATCAATATTTTTTTCCAAGTCATGATACAAGAAGACAGGAAATGGAATGAATTATGGTGAAATGTCACTTCAGCACCACTTAGACATTTACATAACCATAAAAGCTTTCTTGGAGGGGACTCTGGAAATCACCTGCCCAGCCTTCTGCTTTAAGCAGGACAGTCACCAGCACCAGAGCAGGTCAGCGGTGGCTTTGTAACCAAGACCAGAAAAACTCTATTGACAGAAGTATAATTTGATCTGAGATGATCGATAAGAAATGTAGTTTGTGCACATTTGTACTTCAGTTTTTATCTTCTATGATTGAATGGTCCTGGAAAGTGAAAAGATTCAATTCATCACGAATGATCATCCTAAATGGGGCAATGGGAACTCAGACTCAAAGAATTGATCTTAAGCTCAGTAGGAAGAAGAAAAATTGTGCCCTGTCCAAATGTTTCAATTTTCTTGACAAACAGATGTCCCTCACAGATTTTTTAAAGAATGATGTTTTCTAAGGAAACTGTTTTCCATGCAGAATTCTGCACTTTACTGACTAAAAGGCCAGCATTACTGCTGAACAATGCTGTTCAAAATTAAAATGGTGAGGAACATCAATCTTAACACAGATTAACTAAAAAAGTCTGGGCAAGGAAACATTAAAAAATAAATCAGGTGAGCAACTAACATACTGAAAGTCAGCAAACAGTCAAGGACAAAGAACTCCTACTCAGGAACATTTAACTGATCACCAAAACCATTTGCTTCTTTTATATACAGTAAAATGTGGGAAACTTCATTCGATGTACATGATTGTTGGCAGGTAGCTCAAGTTTACCTCCCTTACACTTCTTGCGAGCTGGACTGTGGTGTCCCGCAATTTCCCATGCAGAGCTGTTTCAGATCCTTGTCGTATAATCTGAGAAGTGAAAACCCTGTCACCTGACCCAAATACCTTGTGTGAGTCCTTCAGATTGAGTACATGGTGACTCTTGGTTGTGGTATGTGTGTACAGAACAGCCCTCCCCTTGGCCACTCCACTTCCCCACTCCCTCTCTCATGATATATTAGTCATCAAATCATGAGTGAGAGATATTTCCAATTCGTGGTGTTTCAGTCATCTAGCACCAAGGGAAACGTGAAAATAATTCCAGTTTGCAGCACCTGTTGCTTCAAAACCGCATTGTAAGTTGTCGAATAGTATTCTCTCCCTCTCTCTCTTTGTCTTTTTTTGGACAAGGTTACAAACTAATGAGTGTGAGACTGCCAGCAAAAGTGCTGACACAATCTTCACATTTCATGGGCTAATGAGGTAGAAAATAATTGTTTGATGACATAAATTAATTAGTAGTCACCAAATTTTGAAAACAGACACTGTATATTCCTGTGATTTAATCAGGCCAGGGTGACCTCTAAGCATTTATTTTTTGAAATTAAGGGGTGCAAAACATGGGAGAGCCAAAGCACTGGCAGAACTTCAATGCAATTTTTCCATTAGTGTAATTGGCTGAGTTTATCAGGGCAGGCTGAGCAGGAGCTGACAGACAGGGCTGCCTCTCCGCATGCAGCCAGCTCTTCATCCTGCAGAGCCCACCGTGTTGCACCAGAAGCTGCTGGTTCTCAGCGTGGCTGAGAGTGAGCTGCATGTCACCTTCCATGTCACCCCAGCAGTGTCACTGTGCAGCTGAGTCTGCAAACACATCTGTGATGTTTGGATAGGGACAGCTTGGGCTGCAGCTCTGACTCTGCTGGTAGAAGAAGCGAGTAGAGGGAAGGACAGCACAAGGACCTGCAGGAAGCCTAGACCCCCAGATATTCATATTCCTGTTCTCAGGTCATTTATGATGTATCTACTATAGTTATTTGCCATCTGGGAGAGGAAACCGAATACTGCTTGCCTTAAAGGGATGTAACAGAGATAAAATTCATAACAACAAGTCCATGTAATTGCTTAGGTGTCTAGAAACAGCTTTGAAATTGAGAATGTCATACAGAAACCTTTACGTTGATCGAAATTCAGTCAGTTTCCACCCTTTCAGTTTTCCCTGATCACTTATTTTACTCCATGTACAATGTGTTCCTGCCAGTGCAAGTCAGATACAACTCACTGTTAACAGAGGATGATTTCAGCCTTGTGCAATTTATATTTTTCTATAGCAGGCTGAGTTTGAGTCCCGTACCTGCCAGCTGGTTGTTTTTCTGTATTTGGGGATGAATGCACTACTCACATACAGCATGGCAGCCATAATTTTCCTCAGCTGCAGAAGCTCACGGGATATTCATGTGGGAATCCTTCTAAAAGGTACAGCAGGACCGGTGGGTTGGAGTGCATCCTCATTTCCAGAAAAAAATTCAGATGGAAGCCTCTTCTAGGCAAAATGTTGGAACATAATTTCTTTGCCAGTGGGTGTAACCCTTCTGTTATGGCTCCAGGATGGACCCAGAGTTCCTGTGAGAATGAACAAGAAAGATCTATGTTTGTCTATGTTTGAAGTGCCAGATTTCATGTCAGGTAGAGAGTGAGTTCACCTGGTAGAGTTTCTTTGGTGAAATACTCTTCTAGTACTAAAAGATGTGTTGAAAACATATAGATGCCTAAAGTTTTGATGTATTTGTCTGCACCATCAGGTTTCAGCATACCTTAAATGCTCCAGACCATGAGAGGGATAAAAATACTGGCAGATCAGGTATTCCATAAGTTCTTGGAATATTTATTTGTCTGTGAGAGGAAATCACAGAAGCTGGTATTCAGTGGAGCAGAAGCTGCAAGCCTGGCCAAAACATTCACAAAATATTTGAAGACGAGCTTGCCTTAACCATTTTCCTGAACAAGCTTCTTGGAGCTTTTTAAAGCCATTGGCATTGCTGTTGCTTTCTTGATGAAAAAATTCTGTCATCACAGCATGTGCAAGGAGTGTGTTCTGCAGGGAACAAATCTGATCTTTGTGTGTCATCCAGCATTCCCTTGGCAAGTGACGTCTGCTCCCTAAAGCCCTTCTCTCGCTCACCGTAGTGGGGCTGTTCACTGCATGTGAGCCCTGCTGGGTCTGGACACTAAGCTGTGTGCTGTCAAACCCAGCGGAGGAATGGGGACTCTCACAGGTGTTTCGGTGCACATATGGGCATGTTTAATATTTCAGATAATTTCTAATTAAAAATTGATGTCTGTGGGCATTGCTAGGATCTTGGAGGAAAAATCCTCCCTGCCGTCATGCTGATTTGCATAACAATGCTCACAACAGCCTCGGGGTGTAATTTTGCTTTTCAGGCTCTGTATTCCCCATTCCTTCCACAATTACATGGAAACCCATTTTCCTCTTTGTTCTTTTGTGGTCTTGCCACCTTGTGCAATGAGTAAAACTCCTTGCTAACTGGAGAGCTCTGAAGAGTTGCTGAAATCAATAGTTTTGAGCATCACCAGTGGCAGCTCTGATGTTGAGGGGGATATACTCTGTTCTGTCACTCAAGGAAAGGGAAGAAAGATAAAGGGGCTGCTGGTGGGAAGGGATAGAAGCCTGTGGGCACATTTCAGGGCGGAAGGGTGTTGTTCTGCAGGTCCATTTATACCCTGGAACGTGAAAAGCCATTTCCAAGAGCAGTTCTGTGAAGCCATGTATCTTTCTCCTTTCACGGGGGAGGGCCCTGTAGCCTTCTGACCTTGACAAGGCACAGGAAACCACTGGAGCCAAGGGTCTGACTGACACTCCTTCCTCTCCTCCCTCCCTTGTTATGGAGTGTAGACAAATGGCAAAAGATTGTGCGGCTTGGTCTGTCCCCTTCTGCTTAGTCCTTGATGGTTTATGCTCACGCGTCCCAGCTCTTTGTACTTTGAATCTAGAGATTTGAGTTATCGGCTGAGGGAATTGGTGATGTTCAGCCTGAAAAAGAGAAGGCTTTGAGATGACCTTACAGCACCTTCCAGTTCCTAAAGGGGATTTAGGAGAAAGCTAGAGAGGGACAGTTCACAAGAGCATGCAGTGATAGGACAAGGGAGAATGGCTTACAGCTGAAAGAGGGTAGATTTAAATTGGATTTGAGGAAGAAATGCTTTACTGTGTGGGTGGGGAGACACTGGAACAGGTTGCCCAGAGAAGTTGTTGATGTCCCATCCCTGAAATTGTTCAAGACCAGGCTCTGAGCACGCTGGCCTACAGGAAGATTCCCTGCCCATGACAGGGGAGGTTTGGAGTGAGACAATCTAAGTTCTCTTCCAGTCCAAACCAATCTATGATTCTATGACATGACTCTCTTTAACATTGCTTCATGAATTCCCTCATGGCCTTCACTTCCCTAGGAAACAGAAAGGGACTAAGTGATGCTGCTGGGAACACATGTACCAACTCAGCCCTAGAGCTGCAAACATGACTGTGTACATGTTAGACCAGATGTTCAGTGTCTCCCTGGACAGGCAGACAGAGTTGAAAGAGGGAGAATAATGTTTGGTGTCATACACCATAACAAGCTGGTGTAGATGCAGGTGTGTCCCCACTGTTGTCCACACAGCTGAAAGAAAGGATGCAATGCACATGGCACAAAATGGGCTTCCTGGTGAGTGTTCTGTCCATAAATGCACATTCAACTGTTAGCATACACTGACCCTTGCTGCTCAGTTATGCTGCTGGTTCGGTTTCTGTCTTATGTTAATATCACCAAATGAGAGTTAGAACATTTTCAAGAGTAATTCAAGCTTTCATGCACCTCCCTCTCTATTAGGCCTGATGTAAGTTCTCATCTGAGAACCTGTTACTCCTCTAGAATAAAGACATATTTTATTTCTGGAGGAATTCTAGTTAAGAATCAAAATGGTGTTTTGTTCACTGCTTTCAGACCTGAAGATGTGTTGGGAAGCCACAATAGGTTCTTGGCAAGCTTTTATTCTTTCTAGCTTGATCCCAAACACTTATGTGGCTTACAGTTCTTTACAACAGGGAACAGACAAATCTCACAATATATATTTGAGCTTCACTGAGCTGCTCCCCTCCAACACTGCAGCAGCCGTGCCTTCAACAATGGGACCTGGTGATACCTCTTTTGTGTGACGCCCACCTGCCAGACATTGCTGAGGACACAGACATCCAACTTCATCTCAGAGGTTTGTGGTGGTGTTCTCTGCACAAGTGGAGGGTTGTGATATTAGAAAGATTTTGAGATAGCGACTTCTCACCCCTTCTTCTCCACAGCACATGACCCTACGTGCCATGAGTGCATTCCTTATTGTGTGACTCAGTACTGGGAGCTTTGTATTTTAAGGCTGGTGGACAATTGGATGAGCTACTCCTGCAAACCTAAAAATTGATCTCAGTTAAATAACACCCTCAGTTTTAACCTCTGATGGAAGCTAAGGAGTAGTGTAGTCCCACTGCTATTGCTGGCAAAGCTCTGGAGTTCCTGTGTGACTTAACACAGCTCATGCAGTATCCCTCTGTCTTGGTTTCCTTGTCTACTGAACAGAAATACTTACACTTTTCCATCTCTGAGCAGCATGGAGAGTAAAAACGTGCTCTGTGTGGAGGCTGGGGTAAAATACTGAAGTCATCATCCTATGGGAGGTTGTGGTGGGATGATGTAGTGGATACATTTTTCTTTGAAAATACTGGCTCAAGCCCTTCTGTAATTTGTATTGCTGTTTGAAAGGTGCCCATTTCTCCACCTTTTCTGCAGTTTTCATCAGCCAGTTTCATCAACAAGTACTTTTTCTGCGGCTGCTCTGTTACTCTCACCCTTACTTGTTCATGGTATTGACATTTTAGGGTCTCACGTGTGCAACTCACATTTACTTTTCCCAGAGAAAGGGGGAAACCCCTTTCACTCTTTAGAAGAGTGTGTGCAAACTCCATTGAGATGATGTAGAATTTACTCTCCCCCATCTGTGCAAGACCCAGAGGTAAATTTAAAAGGATATCAACTTTATTAACCATCTGGCTGGTGAAGATTTCATTCACCAAAATGTTTTATTCTTCTCTGTTTCTGCCTGAGAACATGAAACTGATTCCCTCTCTGGGCAGAAAGGAAGGTTTTTATTTGAAGGCATGCTTTTTTCTTCAGTAAAAATTATTTTCCTTTTGAAAATGAGTATTTCTTTCCTATCTCAGTAAAATCCTCTTCAGTTTTTCAATAACCTTCATGAAGTTCATTTTTTCAGTCATCCATTTAACCATGTGTTTATTTTTCTCATGATACCTCATTGTCTTTTCATAGCTACTGTCTTGGCATGCAAGGTCTAACATAAAGCTTTTTATTGATCTGCTTCTCTCAGTGCATCAGGTGACATCTTAGGCTAACCAGATTTCTCCTATTTTGCATTTCATCTGTGTCAGCAAAAAAACCCAAACAACCTTCCTACCAGCACACACAATTGTACTCCCAGCTCTGTTCCTTGCTAATGCACATTTTCCATCTCTCGTGTAATTTATTTCATCTTGTGTTTTGGAAAAACTGTCACTGAGCCATAGAAATTAAGGAGAGAGGGAGAAGGTCTTTTGATTAATAGAGTAGACTGAGGTTGCAGGAGATTTGGGTTCTGTCCTTTGCCTATAATTTCTAGTGTGACCTTTGGCAGGTCACTGTTTGGGACAGAGAATACGCAATTTGTGATCTGTTTGTATGGTGCCTATTTCAATAGACCTGTGGCCTCAGCTAAGTCCCATTACGGTAAAATAACCAACAAAACAATCCAGGGATGCAGCTAATTAAAGGCCTGGGCACAGTATTGCCACAAGAAAATATACAACTGTATTTTTTTAGGCAGGGATCAGATGCTACTCAGTGTTGATCTGAAGCCTCACTTCCTTCAGGGACAGTGCTGTTTCACTCAGCAGAGATGAAAGGGAAGTTTTGCATTTATCACACAGAGGATGAGCCCCCGGGATCCTGTAAGCAGGAGCAGACTGGTGTGTTTGTGCAATGCTGCTTTCTGTAGGATGCAATCAGTTCCACTCCATTGTAAGACAAATGGTTTATGGTGTTAACTGGCATTAACTGGAGGTGGGGTTGGCCTAAAACAGAGTTCTCTTTCACAAAATAGAGAGGGGAAATTTAAAAAACTGGGACAAGCTTTCTAAAGCTTTTTTTTGGTTTGGTCTGAAGGTAGGAAAAAGAAAAAAATCCACCATTTTTCTCCCTCAAATGTTCGTGAGGATAAGAACCAAGGCTAGACAAACATTCATTGGGCATTTAGCTATGACAGCAGAGGCAGAGTGGTGTCAGCTTAGCTTGATTTGGAAAAGGAGGGTGAACTATGTCTTCTCTAGCTGAAGTGACTGCCCTAAGCACTGGCCTGTCATTTAACATCAGTCTCTTCTTCCTTTCTCACTTTTCCTCCTCCACCTGAACTTAACTTATGAAACAGTTTGGCCTTAACCCCAGAACTTCTGAGACCAAGTCGGTATGTTTGCACTCATCCAGGATGAGGAAGGCCTCTGTTCTCAGCACAATGATGTCATATTTTGACTCACTCTTTATTAAACCCTGGTCAGTCCCTGTGTCAGATGGTGACAACTATGAACCCTTCTTGCTGTAACTGTATTGTCAAGTCAGTTTGCATGGGCATACAGTAATTCTTTGGCTAATTAAAGAGATTGAGACATTTCACTCTTTAGTTAGGGATGGTCATGATGAAGTTCAAGTATGTTTTTATCAGATGTGTGGTACCTTATCTCCCCACCTCCAGAAGCACATTTTCTTGGATATGAACATAGAATGTGGAGTTCTTACCCTGAAACACCTGTTCCAATTAGATATGACACAGTAGGGCAATAACTGGAAATAAGAAGTTTTGAGACACAGGTTTTCTTGCTCCTGCTATATTTCACTTTCAGTCAAAAAAAGTACTCAAACTGGAGGTCCACAATGGAAACAGTCTGAAAAAGGAAAGTTAGTTTGAGGAAAAGGAGACATCTGAGGAAAATACCGCTGGCAGAGCTACCAAAAGAGTACAACATGGTTGAGCTCTAATAAGATTGACATGTGATAGAACTTGATGGGGATAGAAGTGTAGTAGTGAAGCCACAGGCATCAGTATCAAGAGGTGGCATTTGGTACCACACAGAAAGTGCACTAAGGCACTTCACGTTTTGGTGCTGCAGTAGAAAGCAACAATCCCAGCCAGTTATTTTACCTAGAAAGGAACTGTCTCTGTCTAGGGAGGTGAGGGTCTAAGATGCCTGGTAAGAGGATCTAGCAATTCCCCATCTGTCCTTAGCAACCTGCTTCATTAATTGGGCACTATTATCTCAGTGAACAGAGTTCTCTCCTGAACTCACCTGTGGTTGGGACCCAACACTAAAGTGTGTCTGTGAAAGGCAGAGCACCTAGTAGAGGTTTGACATGGCCAACCTTGGGATGAGCTCCTTCTGCCCAAGCTGCTGTGAGTAAAACTGTACCTCTGATTCTGAAATGTGTTAATTCACCTAAACCCATTTTCCAAGCACATCTTTCAGTGATTCTTTTGTGGTGGTCGTGTTGATGGGCCATTTGTCACAGAGAAAGGAATCTATTTGACCTCCGGAGACCTGCTCTCCTGTAGCTCTGGTCTGTGGTCAAGTCGGTTCCTGTGTCATTAACATGTATTTTGCAGTACTGGTTTGAGATGGGTCTAATTTCTCGAAATCTGTCACAGATACAAAAGAAGCAGTGGATTAAGTGTTCTGGCACTACCAACACAGAGGTGACACTACGTGTTTTAGTCTTTCATATCCTGTTCTATGAGCTAACCTCTTTCGTTCTCAGTGCACCTCTCTAAGAAAGGAAGAGCCGCTGTGCCTTGCTCAACAGTGACACCGCCTGCCTCGGGAAGGGCAGCAGTCCTGGAATGGATGATGGAGGCTGAGAGGGGAACAGGCTTTCAGGGAAAGGACAGGTTCTAGAGGAGGCAAGGATCAAAGCTGCTGAAAGTATAAATGTGCCAGTAAGACAAGAAAATTTTATACATACGTTAATTGTGCTAGGGAAGACCAGGACATCCCCCTCAGCATTTTCCCACTGAGTGTTCCAAGGAGTAGCAGATCTCCCAAAACAAACACTAGTTTTGGTCTTAAGACTTCTGAAATCTTCAGGGAAGTCATTGGTGCATTTTAAGCCATTGCTAGCATTAACATAAGTCTAAATTGATCTGTCATGGACAAGGTCTCCCATGAGAGGAAGGCAGTGGGTAAAGGGTTGTATAACCGAACACCTCAGTTAATTGAGTGACGAATGAATGTTGTGTGGGGCCCAGCAAGCAGAGCACATAAATGAAATTAGTCACTGAAGGGATCAGTGAAGTGAATTTAATCAGGTATTTAATAAATAAGTTATCAGGCTTTACGCCTATACAATTCTCTCAGTGCACTTGGATTTCACACTGTCTAAAGTGAAACCTATCTAACCAAGAATACTTACCACCAAGTCAGCTCTCTAAATTCAGTGGAGAGAAATGAGTGCTTCTGTAGCATGGTTAATTTAATATGTAAATTTGATATGACAAACAACTCAGGTCACATGACTCATGTCCTGGAAGTTTCCATTTCTTTCCTTTGACTTCCAGGAGAGCTTAGTGGGATCAGTGCAGATTCAGACCGGATTCAGCAGATCTGTAGAGAAAAAAAAAGTTGGGTGCTGAGTTGCCTAAGCCCCCATTGATATATACTTCACAGGCCATATAGTAATTTGACCTTTTCTAGTTGTATTGTTTGAACAATCATTTACAAAAGAACACTTGCAGACTGAATCTTCTGGTTTTGTTCTGGCTGAAAGAAATACAGATGACGGTTCTGAGTCCACTCTGCACTGCTAAACCAAAGGGCAGCAGCTAGGAACAACGGGAAAATTCATTTTGAAAGTACATTGCTGCTGCTAACTAAAATGCTGAGGCCTCTAAGCACAAGATTTATCTTGTGCTACAGATGCCATATCACCTTGTCTTGTGACCAGAGCTTATTTCTGAACCTGTCATCTGGCTGATTTACTGTGTTGCTCCTGATCTGAATGTGCTTTGGGCAAGTATTTCTGTGTTTGCTCGCTAAATGCTCATTGATTGGAAGAAGGAAGAGAAATGCCATAAGAATACTTCAAGCAAACACAGGAAGGAAGTCAATGTCAATAAAGTGTGGTGTGTTTCACTACTTTTTGGTATGGAAACTGCTCTGGAAACAGTAAGACAAGGAATTATGATAGGACAAAACAATTCAGGATGGAAAACCTTTTGTTTATTTTCAAAAGTTATTCAACCTGTTAAAGCTTTCTAGGTAGAACTGAAGTAATCATAACAACAGAATATTTATATTTTGGAGGCCAAATTTCTTTTTGCTATCTTTAGCCTCCTCTGTTAATTCATCAGTCTGACAAAATATTACATTGATGCAACTTGGTCCCTTTCAACAGCTCTTGGCTCTGTGATTAAGTAGAACATAGATGTGCATTTCATTTCTTTCCTAACAAATGCAGTGAACTTCTTAATACATGGATGTGACTCAAGTCCTGTGCACAGTCCAAACCCAAGAGTTCATTGAAAGGTCCTTCACTTTCACACAGTCCTGTTGCAATTGATTTGCCCTCACATGACTGCAGGCCTTGTAGGAACACATCAGTGTTACTACCAAAGAAGGTTTCAAACTGGGGCAGATCTGCTCTTGCTTTTTTAGGAATATGAAAGAGGTCAGTGCCCTTTGGGTTATGAGTCCAGTCTCTTGCTATTGCAAACAGTCACACTGTATGTCTTTGCTTAAGTGCTTTTCAAAGTACTCAGATCAAGATCAAGCGTAAGTTCTTTGTACTGCCTATCATATAACAATTCTCTGAGGTCATTGTGGTAGAGGAATGACCAATGGAATTGACATTAGCACTTTGAAGAAAAACACTAATTAATACCTATTACATTCCGGTTCTTCTTAGCTCATCAGAAAATGAGTCTTGGAGAAGAACACCTGATAGTAACAGGATTCTTTACAAAGACAAGTCACCTTGGAGAGAAGAAGCAAAGATAAAAATAACACAGCATTTTATTTCACATTATATGTTGATCCTGACTGAAGGTTCAGATGTGCCAGAGGAATAGGAAACATGAGGACTGTACAGTGTCCAACAAGACAGATCTGAAGACTCAGTTTCTTTTACTGTCTCAGCTCTGCCTGTGCAGGCCGTAATCACGCAAGGAGTGTTCCCAAGTACAAAGAGGTCCAGGAAACTTAGGCAGCTCTCTTATCCCTCTGATAAACTCTGGCACTCTCCCCATTACAGATTATTTCCTTGCAGACTTTTGAACATATTAAACAAAAGAGAAGTGCAGCTGGTCTAGCTCCAGCAAATGCACTGACACAGGATCTTCCTCTCACTCATTGGGATATCCTGTTGGTAGTAGCCGTCAGTCAGATGTTACTAAATTCAGGTCACAATCCAGTGGAAAACAATTACAAATGTTTAATACATGACACTTCATTAAGTGTCTTCAAGCATTACAGCTGTGCACACATTCAAACAGAGACTGATAATGTTTTTGGAGAAAGCAAATGTCCTGGCAGAAAGATGAAGCACCAACTGTTTATGCTTCTGAAGTCAGCTATACATTACAGTCCATTCAGCCTTTAGGGCTGCATAGTGGAATCATTCTTTTAGCAAAGTCATCTTTTCCCCTCACAAAAAAGATAAAATAAAAGACCTTCAAAAGGCAGAGCTTCCCTATAAACCACCATGACAATTTTAGTCCGTGTTGCACACTGCAACACAGAATTAGACCTAGAGCTGAACAAACTGTTCTGAGCAGACAGCATATTCACCAGATTCATAACATATCTGCACTGAGTGCTACAAATCTCAGTGAAAACCTGGGAAATATTTTTCAGAGGATAAGGATGAAGATGAGGGAAGAAGTTTTACCCCTGAATTTTTGTCCCAAACCTTGAAGAATCTGACATCTAACTGTAGTCTCTTTTTGTTAGAAACAATTAGTTTTTACATCAAAGACTAATTGCCTACACTGTAGGCATAGATCTTGCTTAGTACATGGAATTAGAGAGAGGAGCTATAGGACTGATTATTTCAATTACCTGTATGATCTTTTTCTTTCTGTTGATGTTACTTTTTGGGAATGTTGCTGGAAACTAAACAGGAAAGAGTCTGCCTAAGTCTGGATGTGTTTGTTTTTCTTTAAAAATAAGGGTGAAGCTCTTAAAAACTTTTTTTTTTTGGAGATAAGACCCTCTCTAGGGAATGGCAGAACAATCAAAACCTTTTCATCCTCTCTTCCACTAAAACACCACATTTGAGCTAGTTGCATTATCTTCAGGTTTTAAAAAGCCCAAGTTCCTTCCTGACTAAGGTAGAAACACATAAAATACTGGGATCAAGATTTATTGGCTATTTACAGACTACTTTACGTTCCATTTTCTCCTGGCAAATCCAAGCAAAGTAATTGTGTTGGCATGTACATGCATGGCCTTGTTTGCAAAGGGTATGGCCACATATTCCCATGCAGCTGCATTGGTTGGTTGGTTGATTGACGCACCCTGGCTGTACATTTCCCCTTGTTGTACTACAGTTGACCAATGAAAAATATCCCAATACATCCCTGGACCCTCAGTTCACTCTTGTCCTGACTCAGGTGGAGACTGTTTTGGGAACTTTTCAGAAAATTAAGTGTTCTGAAGCTACTTCCCTGCAATGTTCTGACTGTCCAGATTTATCATTTCCAACCAAAAAGCTAAAACCTCTGACAGAAAATGAGGTAAAAAATTTGAAAGACTGCATTTTTAGGATGTCCTATCACATTTGAAATAAGTTTATGTTTTCTCAGAAACTGCTGATCTTGCAAATAATTTTATCCCGGAAATCTCTTCTTTCAGAAAGCTTTCCATTAGCCCTCAAAGCAGGAAGTTCAATGTTCCTCTCATATACAGCAATGTTTCCTTTCTATGTACATTCACATTTGCCTCTCTCTGCCTCTGTGTCTAGCCCTGTCCATCTGATAGATATCCCAAACAAGTGGGTAAGTCATTAGATAGGCAGTCAGGAAACCAAAGCTTTGCTATAAAATTGTGGCTGTCACACATCTCCCTTCAACCCATTGCAGGAGCTGTTTATTTGCACCTCAAGCTCTTCAGCACAGGGCCTTTCCTTCATTGCCCCGTAGATTCATAGAATCATAGACTATCCGGAGTTAGAAGGAGCCCACAAGGATCACCAAGTCCAGCTCCTGGCTCTGCACAGGACAACCCCAAGGATCACACCACATTCCTAAGAGAATTGTCCAAATGCTTGAATTTTGTCAGGCTTGGTGCTGTGACCATTTCCCTGGGGATCCTGTTCCAGTGCCCAACCACCCGCTGGGTTTCTGGCCTATAGATGGGGACTGCAGTCTTGTTTTGGCCTTTCACCACCACTGCCCCACAAAAAATTGTCTATTTTGATTGATCTCTTCCCAGCGTTCTGCTTCTGGCAGCTCTTGGCTCTAGGATCATTCCGATTTAAACTTCTCATTATGTTATTTAGATTATATTTTTTTTCTTCATTTTCCCCCATTTTGACCTGTAAGCACATCCGTCTGGCAAGTGTGTGCTGGTGTTTGTGGAGTACCGGTTTCTTGCACTGGTGTCCCCTCTGTGCAAACAGCAGCTCCCACATGAAACAAGGGGTGGAAAAGTACAAGGAGAGGGAGTGCTCTCATGACCAGTAGGACAATGGGGGTGTCCTCATTCCCTCAGAATTCATAGTTTTTTATCCCTTTTGTCATATCCCTGCCAACTGGCTATTTTCTCAGTCTTTTTTTCAGTTTTTCTTCATTCAGCTTCTTCTGTAGGTAAAGGTTTGACATCTTTTCTGCCACTGTTGTGAATAAGTGCTCCAGGAACAGGTGCTTTCAGGTGCTCTGGAGCACTGTCTGTAGCAGCCATTAACAAAATGAGCCAGATGTGTGTGCTGCCAACTTCAGGCAGCCTCTGCACAAAGCAGGGAATTCTGTTATCCCTGGGAAGCCACACACCTTTTCAGTGTGAGTGCTTCTCAGAGCCCCTCTGACAACCTTTCTCAGCCTTGGTTGTATGCTTTCCCTGCAGCAAATCCACTGACTGGTTACGGGAGAGAACAAGCAAGGCTGTGAGCAGTGGAACTAATGCAGCCCAACTCCCTGCTGATTTGTGCTGCCTGGTTGTTCCCTCTGACACCTAGCAAAATCTGAACTCAGATCTTAGCAGTTCCCCACTGCTGGGGCAGTCACAACATTGCTTTTCTGAGCATAATCTGGTGTCTAATAAAGCCTGAATTAACAGAACAGCCTGCTTCTCAGTTGGGTGCACACGTAAGCTGCTTCTATACTAATAAATTAAACAATATTCTGGAATGTTCCCAAGCACTGGAACTTGACCAACTATGCTGTTAAATTGTGAGAATATTGGCTGGCATAGTTTTGACCAGACAAAACTAGCACTGTTTTAAACAATTCCCAGGAACTGCTTAGGAGTTAAAAGAGGGCAAGGTCCACCAAAATAAGCACTTGGACATGGTCATCCTCTTTGGGAGGGTAAGACAGTTTAATGGTATGCAAACTGTTATGTTCTGTGCCAATTGGCTTCAGGAGCAGAGAACAGTACAAGGCATGATTAATTCACCACTGTAGATGTAGCCACAGTGTGTTTTTGCTCCACCCAGTTACTGATTTTCATAACACTAGTGGGAATATAATGTCTTTGAAATTACCCTTCTTTTGTTACACTGGATTCAACTGACTGGTAGAGAGATGTGCACCTGCATCCCTAAGCACATCCCCACCAACACATGCACACACCCAGACACACTTAAACATCTGCGTGCGTATGCACCTCTGCATGTGCATACTTAAACACATACCTGCACTTACAGAATTGTACATGTCATTGTCATTTTTTACTTAAAGACTCACAAGATCTTACCACAGCTCCCTACAGATATGTGGTTGAGAAAGCATTTCCCAATTCACAAGGGTAGTGATTGACAGTATTTCAAGAGAAGATATATCCTTTTCTAAAGTAGGTTTATTTCCTAGGATCTGTAGGACTATTCCATTTTATAAATTTAAAGTCAGCCCAGGCATTGCTGAGATGCACTGAAACGCGTGGTCCCTTGACTGGTTGTAGGATGTTAGAGTCTTGTCTTGTGCTGTTTGGAGCTGGAGGAACCATTGATGTGAAGGGTTTTGGGCTAATGAGTCATATCAGGGACCCTGGTGGATCTGAGTACCTGGCCTGAGTGGTGCAGAGCCCCAAACATCACTCTGCAGAGAGCCCTATGCTGACGAGTGATTCACCAGCAGCCAGAAGGAGCCCAGAGCAATGCCATATGCCTCTTTTCAGCTGTGCAGGTTCATACAAGGCTGCAAAAATAACAGGGCAAGATTTGCTGACTTGAAACTAGGCATTGATACCATGCCCATAGAAAAAGCAGAAACTTCATGTCCCAATGAGCTTCCAATGGGATAAGCGAGCTAAACCCATTGAAACTCAGGGGGCCCATTTACTATGACTAGACCTTTCTCTGTTCTAGCTGTATCAGGAGTTACCTTGACAATCCTGTGTCACACTGGTTCAGTTTGGAGGTCACAAGCTCATGCTTGGTTATGGTCTGTTCAGTTCTGCCAGGCTCTCTGAAGTCCACAAATCTGCCAAACACTCCTCAGTCAAGTGGTGTGAATATCAGCACTCTGAAAACCCCAGGTCTGTCTGTGTTTTTGGGGGAACCTCAGAGCCTACATCAGTGATCAGCCTGACCCAAAATGGAAGGAAAGATTTGTGGGATTTGGATTGCTCAAACTCCACAGGCTGCAGAGAGGATTTTGTCCCCAGGTATTTATTGTTAAATGAGGAGTAATGACCTGCACTGTGAGTAGAATGCAATTAATTCCCTCAGTTACTATTTTTGTAAGCAAATCAAGTTTTTTAAAGTGAGTTAATGATGACCTTTCCTCTACAGCACTCAGTCCTGAAGACACCAAGTTGGAACAGATGGGTAACGCAGTGGTATTTCACAATATGTTCAGAGAAATAGCTGCACCCAGAAATTAAAATAAGGCTTTAGGTGCCAAATAGCAGAGAAGCTGGTTTTGGTTTTTTTTAAGCATATGTTCTCGTAAGCAAGCAGAAGAATTCCGGCAGCAGCCTGAAGGGGAGAAACGCCGTCTGTCAGGCAATTCCTCTGACATGCAAAAGCCAGTGATTTACCCCGTGAGCAGCACAGAGTGAACTTCCAAAGGCCTGCAGCTCCTGAGAGGTTTTGCATACATCTTGCAGTGCCAAACTGCAGCTCCAGACTCTGGGCAAAACATCTGTACCCTGCCCACACAAGAGGAATGCTGGAGGTGACCTGGAAAGAGGCAAATGAAGAAGATTGCTTTCATTCACTTCATTACCAGGAGGCCTAAAAGTCACCGTTCTCCATTTTTCCCTTTAAAAATCTCATGTTTTGGAGATCTTTTCTTTCTTTTGGTTCATCTATGATATAAAGTATTTTTTAACCAATGAATGAAGATTTTTGAGCCTTAGTTGCTAAGCTGGGCATGTGATTGTTTCACAGAACTCCTTTTTCCCAGTCCTTGGTCAGATATCTGAATTAATCATGAATACTTTGATGTGAATTAATAAACAGTGGAACAGGTCTTTATTATTTGTTCTTCTGTTCTTGAATTTTTTATGAAATGCTGTGTAGACAAGTTTATAATCTTTGCTATTGAGAAAAGATATGTAAATTAATGTAAAATATAAAATGTAAAATGAAGCAGATGTGTTCAGAGAGGGGAACAACATTTTCTCTTGTTTTCATATATAGTTTTTTGAAGAAAGCAGAATACACGTTGAAGCTATTTATGCTGCTTCAAAGGTCACTATTTTAAAAAGTTGATCAAAAAATAACAGGCAAAGGAACTGGCTGAGACAAAAATGAGAAAATGGATTTCAAGGACCTTCATGAACCTCAGGTGATCTACATTAACACAAGCAGTTTGTGCAAAAGGGAAAAATGGCAGATATCTTTTGAACATATCAGCTAAAAAGTGCATAAAGGAACAGTAGCAGTCATAATTTGTCAGATTTTCTAAAGGTCTCGTAACAATCTTTGCAGGAGACTTTTTAAAGAATTGAAATAGTCATGCATGAGATGTCAGGCTCTTTCATGAATTTGGAACTGTGAAAAAAGTTGGAAACAAAGAATAATGATTTCTCTTTTTTTCAGTACAGCATAAAGTTAAGTAGTGGAAAGCCTGAGGGGCTGTTGCACTCATTATAGTTGTTAGGTGTACTGGAAATTTGAAAGAAGCAGCATGTAGTGATAAAAGAAGTAGCAAATCTGGAAGGTAATACAAGTATTTACAGAAGTTGTGTCATTAGCCAACACCAAAGAGCTTTATAGGGATCTAGGAAAGACAAGTGAGTGGTCAATTATGATGGCCAAGGAGTTTCTATGCTCTGACAAACACAAATTTAATTCATTCTGGAAGAAATAATTTGAACTGTTTGCTGTGAGATTCTTACCCAGTCAGGAATGACATTTTTATGGCATTAGGCTCCGGGAATTTTTGTAAGAATGATTAAAGAATTTCTACCTCTACAGATATTTAAGATCAAATATGAGAAACATCTCCTGAAGATTACCTGATCCAAATTCAAAGCTTGGGGAGGGACAAAATGATCTCCTATGTCCCTTCCTAATAAAGTATGATTAGGAAGGTCAATGGAAATATTTGCTGTATAAATAGCATCATTCAGAAGAGTAATTCAGTACATTAAGAATTTTACATATATTTGAATACTCACGCACATGTATATACATAAATACATATATACATATATGTATAGAATATATATAGATAGATAGAGAGATAGATATAGATAGATATATATAGATAGATATATAACTTACCTGCAGACAGGCACAGGCACACATACCTCAGCACACTATTGCTTCATTGTAATCAGGCCCTTGAACCTCACGTGCAAAAGAACTCTCTACATAACTACCATTTCTTGGAAACACAACTAGCAACTCTCCCAACCTGCCCAAAATGTAGCAAAACTTAACTCAAGCTCATTTCTGGCCAAAACATGTTCTGCAGTGTCTGTCCTCACTCACAGCAAGCTCTCTGGGTTACATCCGCCTCAACACAGTTGTGCTCTACTGAAATACCTCTGCAGATCAGAGGGCAAAGAAAATACTGGTTCATTTTAGCCTCCCTTTACTAATGGGGGTTTTCAGAGGAGGAAATTCCCAAAGAGTAATGACCTGCAGGGGAGTAATGGTGTTACTTGTAACATTATAAACAACACAAAATAGATGATATTGGGTTTTGAGGTCTCACCAGGACTTCTTTTCATGCTACAAATAGGGGTCAAATTGCTAAGTCTCTATCTATAACCATAATTTTGCATGTTAAATGTGTTATTAATGTGCACATATTTGTAGGGATTTCTGTTCTAGATATATTAGAAGTGTCAGTATGTAATGAGAGACACAGTTCTTGCACTACAGAGAGCAAGACAAGCAAGCACTAGTATATGCACATTAATAGTTAGATCTTATTCCAAGGTTATCAATATTTCCAGATTTTATTAAGAAATAAGCCCACTCATCAGTCAAAGTGGTGTAGGTCAGCTGTTCTATTAACTCTGATGCAAGTCTGCCTATGTTAACTAAGCTGCATCAGTGTGTATCAGATGAGCATCTGGCTTTTAGAAATGTGCTTTTTTCCCTTGGTCTCAAGCTGTTAGGAAAAGGACTAGTTCTAGATATAGTTGTTCCCAGAGTGGTTCCTTTTCCATATTCCATTTTCTTTCTCCATCAGTTACATGTTTGGTTTGTTTAAATCTGGAAGGAGAAAGCTTCAGAATTTTGAAAAAACCTCTTTAGTTATTAAGTGTACAAAACCTCATTCTTAAAGCAGCACTGAATTTACAGAAACACGAATGAACTCCTTCAACCAAAGGGAAAAAAAAAGACTAGGAAAACATACAGGACATGGAGTAAGGTTTCTGTAACTTTCCTTAAATACATGAAATGCTCCAGATTATTTTGAATGTTGGTAGAAAGATATCAGAAGTATTTTGTCACCATATTTGTGTTTTAGCATTTTGATGGAACTCTCTGCTGTGATGTCTGGTGTATAGTGGATTATTATTGTTGTTGTGCTGGAAGTAGACTGGAGTGGAAGCATCAGACAGCACTCAGGTACAGCCCTCTGGCTCACAGCCACTTGAAACATGCAAAATTAGGAGAAAAAAAGAGGCTGTTCTTCGCTAGGTGAGGATTCCATTCCCTATTCTCTTCACAAGGATAAGTCATGTAACATAACATGTTCACTGTTTTTGACTCTTGAAACAAAGACTGACGCCCTTCTGAAGAAAACTCCCATGATTCTTGCTCTTCTATACTGGCATCATGCCCTTCTTTCTATTTTCTTCACAGTGTTTTCATTTCTTATCTTCTTGTAGATACTTAGCAGTTCAAGAACACTGGAGCATGCTCAGAGCAGGTTTCAGAGGCTACAGATGAATGACTGCAGAAAAATCTCCCATGGAGATCATGGAGTTAGAAAAGGTAAGGGCTGTGGCATGGATTTATGGCTTTGAAAAGCACGGGACAATCTGATTTTCATGGTGTGTGGCCCTACCTTTAAATTCATTGCCAAAGGGTGTTTTCTGGCCATTAGGACTTTATTGTTGTTACTATTAAATCATTGGAATGGTTTCTGGAATCCTTTGACCCAAAATTGCCATCCCCAGAACAGATCTTCGACATAATTTGGATGTTAGCACAGGTCAGAGGCCATTTCCAGCAGACTGTTTGCATGCAGCCACCATATATTGGCAAGGAAGGGGATTTCACAGAATGGACACAGACTCTGCTTCCAGGAGATCCTGGTCCACAAGAATGGTCCAAGATGTATCTGTTGAGAGTAGAAACTTATGTCCAACCTACATGATCACCCGATATCTTTGCTCTACTGATTATGTCACAGAGAACTGAATTAACTTTGAGTGAGGTTCAACCGCCTACATGTCTATTCAGATGTACCAAAACCCTTCAGAAAGTCATTTAGTATCCTACGTAATCTCTTCCTCAGAACCACGCCTTCACAGCCTCCATCAGTTTCTTTCAGGATTTCCTCCTGAAGCCGAGAGCAGAGGCTGATAGACAGATAGAGGAGGGTTGCTGAGCAGACCTTAGACAAAGCACCACAGGGCTGTTTGCTCTTGATTTTCACTGGGAAGCTTGAGTCCTGGCTCTGAGGCAGCTCAGCTCTTAAGCTTCATGCTTCTAATTTCAATTTTTCCCTTCTAACTGGTTTGAAATGAGAAGTTCTTGATAGCTACTCACCCCAAAGACTGTCTTTTGTTTTGGTTTGAAAGCTGAACTGAACTAGGTTTGAAAACTGAACTGAACTATTCAGCAGAGGATATACAATCTGGGAATGTGATTTTTTCCCCAGAAGTTTTGTTTTCAAGACAAAACCAGACAACTGTAAGTGCCCTGTCTTTTTGTTGGTGGTGGCAGGTTTTTTTTGCATGCCCCAAAATGGGAGGACAGCCAGTCCTTAAATCAGAAAATCACCAGTATTCAATATAGTGTCATTTTATATTCAGTTGGAATTTACTACTCTGCAATGACTTACTCCTCAAAGAGGCAACAGAGGAAATAACAAGTGATCTACTCAATGCCTGGTTATACCTAAAATCTATAGATCCTCCCTAGAGAGAGTAACCTGTTTTGTATCAATTTCTGAATGAAAAGAATAACCCTAACGCTTTCTTTATGATCTCCTTCCATTAGGAAAGGAAATAATTGTTTCTCATTGCATCAGATTCCCGTTTTATTTATGGCAATCTTACCCATTTGAAGGTGCCAAATAATTTTCTGAAACAAACTTGAAGAACATTTGATTAAACATCTTTTTTTAGTTGGATAGGAAAGTAATTGCACACAGCTTATTTGTCAGATGATGTAAAAAGGGGTCCTTTTATTCACTTGGGCTGTATCTTCACAGACCAGCGCACTATTGCTTTGGCTCTTACACAGTTTAAGGACAAAATCACAAAGCAAGTGCCTACAGCATATTTTTTGAGCATCAAAGCTCAGGTTGCTGGTCTGACAGTACCACTCTAGTTCCAAATCACATCTGTTTACTCACTGTGCTCCAGCCCTGAACTGTGACAGGACAGCCTGGAAAATAATTTGTGGAACTCCAAATGCTTCAGATTTACTGTGGTCTGCCAGAAAACTGACAGGACAAGTAAAAGATAAAGAACGGTAACTTAGCACAGACATCATTGCTGTCTTTGAAGAGATGTCTGCCAAACTATTTCCACTGAAAAACAAAGTCCCAACATATAAATGCTTCACTTTTCCATAGGGTGAAGGAGCCTGCACAACAAACCTTGGCGAATGAAGCCTCACAACATGCAGACAAGGTGAAGAAGCTACAGAAAGATGAGTCCAGGTGTGGTGCAGATAGAGATGCAGCCAAAGTTCATCCCAAGTTGGTAAAGAAACTGCAAGTTCTGACTCTCCATTTCTACCTCTAGTAATTCATCTTTCAGTAGGGTAACCCGAGGGGAGCTTTGTAATTCACCACATCTCTGATGAGATCAGAGGAGCCATCCAATTCCTCTGGGAAAATGGAAGTGAGGAATCCTGGAAAGACCCTTTCAAAGAAGTGCAATATAATCCCTTCCCCATCCAAACTGATTTTTTTAATTGAAAAACATTGCTTTGTAAATGGCATAATGATTTAAAGAGTAGTAGACTTGGCATCAATGTCATTTGTAGGAGTTTTTAGGTCCATTATGGAGTTTGAGGTATGGATGAGGTGAAGGGAGATTACAAACTTCCACCCCTGTTAGTTAAGAAGATGTACATTTGTGTCAGGCTTTTTTTTTTATTTAAGGGGGAATTTGATTATCCCAAGGATCCTATTGCCTGGGTTCCTTCTCTTCCATGAATTCTTTCTCTTGAATTCTTTCTTTTTCAAATTTGTTTAAAAAGTCATGTTCCACATCACAAAAGAAAGGCTAAATCTGTAAAAAAAAGTCTATGAGAGACATTTTTGTCTTAACACTAACATCAACCTAGGATGAAGCCATGTTTCCACCTCTACTGACTGGACCACATAAAAGGTTTTGACTTTGCTTCTGCCTCCCAGCTGGCAGATATATTAATGTAAGCAGGAATGCTTTTTATTTCCTGCTTCAAAAGGTCTTATGCTAAGGCATAAAGGGTCCAAACAAACTAACAGAGTATTTCCTACATACAGTGAAAATGCTGTTTTAGACTCATAGCAACATCAATACAGACTCCTGGTCATTCTTCTACTGCCTCTTAGTTATCTTTTAAATTGTCTGCTCTTATGCTCTCAGCATTTTTGCCAGACAGTGGTTTCACTGGCCCCATCAGGCTGCTGTATTTGTGAATAAGCAATGACCCAGTGAGATGTGCAACTGAAAAGTGAGTTTGAAGAGTATGTTCACCCTCCCTGTATCAGGAAGGGAAGGAAAGGCAGGAAGATGCACCAGGCATAAAGACTTCTTATAATTTCTTATCTCAAATAGCCATAGAATCACAGTTTTCAAATAAAAATCACATTAGTTTTGAAATCATCATATACCTATGCATTTTTGATGATCTGTTAATTCATATTATACAGTCTGACCTCTTCCTTATTAACTAAATTTTTCATTTCACATTCTGTAATGTTTCTCAGCCCACCACTTAATGAATTAGCCACAGATTATGATGTCAGTGACATTCTTGTGTCCAAAAAGCTTCACAGGTGATGTAAAAAATGCACTCAAGTCCTAGAAAGAATTAATTGATTTTAAATAACATCACGCCATTTGACAGGAGAGGCTTCAGTAAGTGATCTTTTCAGCGAACACATGTGAAGCTGAGACAAATAAGTCAGAGGCAATTTTATGAGTCCTAACTGTATGAGGTCCAAACTCCAAAGGATCTTTCCATTCCTGGACCATAATACAATGCTGTGGTTTCTGTTCTTCCGCGTTACATCCGTTTTTTAATTCTGCTTGGAGATTCTCCTATCTTCCAGGGATAAATGTCTAGGCAAGCTGTTCCTTCCGAGATTAATGAAGTGTGTTTTATGAATTCTACCTTTCATTGAACTGCCTGTAATATCTGCAACTGCTGGATTCATCTTTGAATTCTAGCAAGCAAGATCATGAGGAAGGCAGGAGACTTGAGAAGTTATTCTGTTCACACTTGGGTTTCTGTGAAGGTAAAAACTACAGTTCCTTGATCTCTGTATGGTTCTTCATATATTTTGTCCTTGTGGTATTTAAGTGTTTCAAAATCACTTCTCGTGTAAGATAATCTAGCTTTATCTTCTGTAAGCATGTGCTTCTCTCCTTTGTTTGAAAAGGGCTGATGGAAGCACAAAGAATGAGCTTAGCCGAGATGCTCTTTTTTCAGATGGTTAAAATGAAGTGAAATCCATCCTTCTTGTCTAAATTCATCCTTATTCTCTAAATCCAAGTTTCTGTCCCTTTCCTCCTTTTTACAGAGTCCACCTCCTGAGCCATTAAAAGACAATTTAATTAATGATATTCATTGTTAGTGCTTAGTCTAGTGTTGCAGTGGGAGGAATTTTGTGTGAGAGTTGAAGGAGAAATAGGTTTATGTAAGTGTTTTACCTGCTGTTGATTTTACTTAGCAACTGGTGGGGCTGTCCTTAGTGGAGATGTTGCGTAATTGAAATTGTCCCTAAGACTGTAGAACTTATGGATGTGTCTCTGCATCCAAGTTGTCCAGCGGTGTGGAGATGACCTTCCCTTGTTCTTTTGTGTTGCAATTTAACTTGATAAGAGGCAGGACTTGCCACATTGGCTTGTTCAGAGGTCAATTAAATGATTATTCAGTCTGTAATTGACTAAGGACAATGATGGGAAGCGGTGAAATAAATAAATCCATCACCCAAGAATTTAATGTTTGGGAATCTTCCACTAGGGGAGGAGTTTTTGACACTGTCAAAACACATAGTGGCATTGCACGTTAAATGTTCTGTGATGCCTTCTCACCTCAACTCCTGTTCTTGATAGTGACTGGGGCCTGGGAGGTCCATGGGATGGACATATAGGAGAGAAGTTCCCAGACTCTGTTGTTCCACAAGGATCTTTTGCCAGGTTCCTGAAAAATAGTGCTAGAGAGAGGCACAACAGAAAGAATTGTACTAACCAAGAAGTTTCTCTGTTTTAGACTTCATATAGCTCTGGAGCCATGACCAGCTCTAAATTTTCTGGATTGTTTCTCTTATTGATTATTGGTACTTGGCAAAATGACAAGTGTTCCTGTTCCTGAGTAGGTGAGGAATATATGCCTGTAATGGTCAGGGATATGTCACAAATGTCCACAGAAATCACCTTGGGCACATTCTCAGCAGGTGTGAACACTCCAAGTCAACTTTCTAAATACATTCCAACTATTAAGATGAAGTGCATGATCACTGACTGGAAATAAAGATGCAAAGGCAGGAGAGAATATGAAAACAGAGTATTACGAAAGCCAAAAACAATGGCAGGATCCTTCCCATTATTTACCAGCATCTAGGCAGTACGGAAACTGGCTAGGGTTTGATCTAATGCACATTAATGTTGGTAGCTATCTTTCCAGTGCCTTCAATTACATTGTTTCTGAGCAGAACATAAGATAAAAAATCCTATGTCAGGTAATGTGCACCCTTAGAGTGCCATTCTCCAAAGCACTTGTCTTGAGAGTAAAGCCTGCACACAGAAATTGCTCCCTTGGGCCATAAACAGGGCATAAACGGACAACAGATTGGCAGCAGATGCACAAACCTGTGTGAAGCCAGTATCAGTGTGATGTTTCATTGGATCTTGTTCTGATGATTGCATTAGTTGGCGTTTTAGGATGATGGAATATACATTTCTCAGTGGCAGAGCTGTTTCTTCAGAGCAATTTTCCCATCTGTGTCTCTGCCAGCCCAGCTAGCAATGCAAAGAGAGCAAGATAGGTTTGCTGAATGAATGTGTTCCTCATCAGCTTCACAAGTTTCAAGAGGATGCAGTAAATATGTTTTAATTGCATATTGTGTTTCAATTATTGCAGTAAACCCATTTAGAGCAAATATAGTGTGGCTGTGCTAAAAGCCTTCAGCCTGTGTTTGCCCAATGTCAGTGGCAGCCAACTGTATTTCATTAACTTCTAACACTCAGCACATTTCTCATTGTTTTGACTGTGCTGTTTGTTCCTGCCTTGTTCACTCGCTTGCAGTGATCCTTGGGATCAAAATGGCAACAAGATCCAAACTTAACAGTTTTGTCCTTTTTTACTGACAGTAGCACGGCAAGGAACATCACTAGGGTATCTGCTGAGGAAAAGCAAATTTATTTGAGATCATCCTCTTCCAGGTGTTCAGAAAAACACATTTAGGCAATGGAGACTTTACTCGGTGAATGACTCCCACCGCAGTTCAGGAGGATGCTGAGCCAGAGATGTAAATCCAAATCAATACATGACACAGCTGCACTGTCACCCATAAGCAAAAAGGACTTGCACACTGAACTAAGCAAATAGAGGTAGGCAGGAGAAAAAAACTGGGCAGGTGGTGCTTCCAAATTCCCCATTTCATCCTGTATGTCACAATTCTTACCAACCCCAGATACTGGACTTACTGACCTGCTGGTCATACTGACCAGTTTACTGACCATGAATTGATGGGGCAGAGACAAATCAAGACAGTAATACCTTCCCTCTGCTTTGGAGAACTTAGGGAATAGTAAAATCAGCACTTCTGCCCAAATGCTTAATCTTATACATTGGCTGGTAGTTGAAAAAAGGGTCTTCTTTAAGTGCTTGTGTTAACACCACAGTCATTTCTATGTGCAGTGTGGATGTCCCTTCTGACTGTGTCATCTCTCACGCAAGGTGACATTATAGGTGAGCCAAAACCAAGGCCAGCTGGGGGACATACCTAGAGAGGCAATGAAGTGGAGTCAGCTTCGCTCTCAACAATGTGTAGCTTCTCACAGCCTTTTTCCAGTTGTCTAAAGCATGGCTTTACATCCAAAAAATGTGACTATGAGTGGCTCAATTATATATAAACCAGATGGCGTATATTTTTACAGTCTAAAATTATACCGCTCCCCAAAAGTGTCTGAGAAATGGAAAGAAATAGATTATGAGGAGCTGTACTAGTAATTCATTTGTCTCTAAAAATAAAATAGAAATTAGAGACCAGGAATGCTATTACATTCGAAATGAGGTAGAGAATTTTTGCCAAAGCTTTCACTGTGGATTTGCTTATTTTCTTGTAATTCCTATGCCTCAATTGAGTTTCCAGAGCATCACTGATGTAATTTTTTATTGAAGATGTGCCAACTAGCTCTACAGTCATTGGGACAGTGGGGAATTTTGAGCATTCATCAGCAGCCCAGAGTCTAAACACTCTTGTTTTCTGCGTGTGTGTTCGCCTGATAAATTCAAAGCAGACACAGTCTGTCTGATTTTCCCAAGCAGGCCTCTATATATGAGAACCAGAAAGCAAAACGAACCCCAAGCAGGGAGCAGACCTTGTCTGGAGAACTTTCATATGCCTCCAGATCAGAGATTTGTTTATCTAGGTTAGGTTTTTTTTGGTTGGAACAGCTGTCTGATGTGGAACTTGCCCCTCCTACAGCAGAGATCATGCCATGATACAGAGTAAAACCAAACAAAAGCAAATAATTAAGGAGAGAAAGAAAATTCCGTGTAAACCAGGGTAAGGAATAAATGGGAGTTAAGTTCAAAGCTATGTAAAGTGATTTGCATAAACTACAATTTGGTTAAACATGTCTGTTGGTTCCACAGAGAGAGTTCAGCTCAGCTAACTGATAGGTTTGTGTGATACCATGGATAGCTTTCAACATTGCATTTAAGGTATTTATTTATTCAAAGAAGCCAGACCCTTCTGTTTTCCCACAGGTTTTATTCCAGCTTCATTCACAGAATGATCCTGCTGGTGATCCCTTTCAGCCTGCTCTTTTTTAGCAGCATTATACTAGATCAAAAATATAACTAAATTCAGAATTTAGACATCAGGAAATGATATATTTTTTAAAAATCCAGTCATGGAAACAAAAAGAAAATACGTCTCCAATCACCTTTCTGAAAATGAGAAGATGGGGAAAACTAAGAGGTCAAAGATTGCCTATCAGATGCCGTGAGATACTGAGTGTAGCAGAACATCTTCAGCAAGTCTATGCTTGACCTGTTCCTAGAAAGTAGGACACCAGACCCTACACCATGAATGTCCTCACCCAAAGCAGCTTAGCTGGAATGTCATCTCTGAGAGGAGGATGAGAAAAAAGGAACAGGGATGAGTACAGTTAACTTGGGACTCTCCAAAGCACAGACAGAGAAGCTGAAGGTCAATAAAAAAGATGAGTTCTTCTCTGTGCATGTGGTAGGGCAAAAATGCTTCCATCTGAATGTTTCTAAGGGATTTGAAAAATCTTATTTCAGATCATGTAGGTGACAGGACTTTTACCACTTCCTTGAAAATCGGTATCATTTAATTCTTTAAAGCCCCTTAAGGCTTGTGAGGGGTGTGTTGTAGGTATTAATAATGATAATAATGCTAGACTTATGTAAATTTTAACCTTTCAGGCAGTACCTTTTCAAAGACTTTTTTCTTCTTCTGCAAAGGGACACCTTTAGAAAATTTAATGAAATAGGCTAAAATAATTTGGTTTAGAGTTTTGGATTAATCTGGAACATCTGGAAGGAGAGTTATGGGCCAAATTTGGCAGTCCATGTATGAAGTAATCTCCTATAGATTTGAAGGACCTTAGGGTAAAGAGATGAACAGTTCTCAATAAAGTTTTCTTTAGCATCAGAAGGTTCACTCAGACAGTGTCTATGACTGCTTCTGTTTTCTTTCTGTGAATGTTTGCTGCAGGGAGGTTTCATTCATAGAAATATTCATGAAAAGAAGGCATGAGAGATATTTGCAGGTGTGTATGTGGGGATGTGCTTGTGTGTGCTTGGAATGTTTACACTGGAAGCTTTGACACAGGCACGTGAAGGTGTAGGGTAGATAAGAGGAAATCCACCTTGGGAACACATGCAACCATGTGGGGCCTCTGTGCCTGAGCCAGTAGCTGCTGGAGGTTTTGTCTGCACAGCAGGAGTTGGGAAAACTTTCCAGATCCTGGATAAAAAAAAGGATTTTTCAAGACTCTTTGTTGTGATGAGACACAGATATTTGCAAACTTTTCATCACCCTTCCAAAACTTGGTTCCCGTGGGAAGGGAATGCTGCAGGCTGGAAGGGGCATGCAGCACATCTGTTAGCTCCTAACCTGGGAAGCAGAGCCCATCACGGGCTCCTGGTACTGTACATTGTTAGCTAACCCAGACTCTTTATTCTCCTGGTAAATCTTCCTGGCACTACTAATGCCAAGTGATTTCCAGGGATTCTTTAGAGTAAAAAGGTGTTACTTCAAACGTTTCATTGGAAGCGCACATTCATAAGAACTAGAATGATTATTAAAAAAAACCCAACAGCTTTTTTTTTTTAATGGAATATAGAATGAGCCTTGAACCACTTCTGCTGTAAGGAAGATGATGCAAATTCTCTGAGTTTTCCCTCTCAGGATTCCCTTGTGGGTTTGCCTGTGTTTTACTCAGAGAGGACTGTTTTTTCCTCACAGTCTGTATGGAAAAGGCTGTGCTGCCTAAGCATAAACCTGGCAGATTTCCCAGGAATCATCTGGAGCAAATGCCAAGCAGAACAGCTGGGCTTTTACCTTTACCCTGAGCCCACAAACCCTGAGCCCTGTGCCTGCACATGCCTCTGCTTCCAGCTGGAGCAGCACGAGAGTGTCTGGGTAAGAGCTCAGGGCTGTGCAAAACATGGGCAATACCTCCTCCCATTGATTGAAAAGTTTCAGTATCAAGTGATGCCAATAAAAATTGCTTTATTAAATTGCTCTAATTCAACATAGTTTATAAAAGTTTTTCTCAATTTTTCAGTAGCTAGACAGTGCTCTATATATATATATATATATCCCAAATAAACTCTATTGCCTTATTCCTTACATAATATATATTTCATTGTTATGTTTCTGAAAAATTTGTCTCCAGGGAGAGCAACCATTTTATTCTGAGTCTCAGCAGCTACATGATGATTTCAGGGACTCTCATTCACAGAGCAAAACCAACAACTTCAGTGAAATGACAGTGAACCATATGTGTGTACATATGCAACCAGTATATTTGCATAAACATGCAGCTTATGGATTGTTTCTATTAGACCCCCTTTTCCACACTCAACAGCAGAGCACAATTCTTCATCAAAAATACAATTTTCTGAAAGTGTGGACCAAAAGAAACAGATTGTAAATGTAATTAATCAGACTAATTCACTAAGAACACATTTTCTCGTCTCCTTGAATATTTATTTCTTACTGATAATTGAGCAAATCTTTCTGAAGAATTCACCAGAAAACAGACACATTATGTAAAAGAGATAACTCTCTTGGGCTTTCAATTACTGTTTTGTAATAATTGTATTGTATTACTTTTTTGAATGTTGATGCCTTGGAAGCCAAGATCCTGTTCTTTCTGTACAACCCAACACAGCTAATATTGGATATGCCCCCTCTCTTGGTCTCATTCTTCCAAATATGTACCTATCACAGCCATAGAGATTCAGTTCAATATTTTTTCTGATGCTAGACTCCAGATTTCCTCTTTCTCAGTGGCTGTGAAATGGTAATACATCAACTCCCACACGCTCCTGTTACACAGGGTGAAGCCTCTGTGCAGTGACTTCCTATAGCAGGTCCTTCTATTCTTCCCACTCTGTTACAGCCCTGGCTTACCTCAGATTTTCCTTCACTGTTCTAGTTTCTCTTTTGGAGTTCTTGATGTTGTCTACATCATGGGTTAGGAGTTCATCTCTAATTTTACTCAGTCTGTTCACCTCCTACCCGTCTTTAGACAAACACTCGCACTCAACTTGCTTGCTTTTAATCTTCTCCTGCCTTTCATACTTAGTGAAAGAGATGCAATTCAGACTCTCTCTCTCATCTGTGTTGTTTCCTGTGCTGGTATAACTGCACAACTTCGAGGTCGGAAGCTCCCTCTGTATTGAATAATTCTGTTGAGGTTGAGGAATCTCTGTGTGTATTTGAGATGAACCTGATTTGGACTTCATCAGTCTTTCCTTGAATGATTCAAAGTGGAGGTGAAAGAAAGAAAGGCCCAGAAATGTAGTCCATCACAGCAGGTGGGATTACAAAGCTTGATCCTGTGTCTAGTTTTCTAGCTGTGTGCTAATTGCCTCACCCAGTCCCGTGTTCCTGGTGCTGTATTCTCGCATTGGTCTCCTGCAGGAATTTCTTCATGTTCACTTCTTTCTCCATTTCTTACACCACTTCTCTTTCTGTTTTTCTCTGGACATTTTGGTTGTTGACTTAATAACTTTTAATTCAAAAATTACCCTAAATTTGGCCCAAATCCTCTGCCAGTGTAACTCGGAGTGAGCCTGCTGGAGTCAGTAGCACTGTTGTCAGCAAAAGACTTGTATTTTTAAATTTTATTGCCCTTGAAGGATATATATGTTTATTCACATAGTTACTGACCTTAAACTCAGGACAAATAGGTCTAAGATTCTGAGAAAATGAAATGTCCTAATCTGTTCACTGGCTTTAAAATTCTTGGAGAATATCACAACCTAAAAATTCTGATTTCTTTATTCATTTGCCATTTCATCCACCTTGCTTTGGGCTCCTATTAGTTCTGTTGGTGAAGGCCACACTTACTACATTTATGGAATGCCTTTAGCCTGAATGTTTAGCAGTGGTTTCAGCCTTTTTAGATCCCTAAAAATATCCTTTCTTTTTCAATACCCTGTACTATTCTTTGCTTGTATTGGTGTAGTTGTCATAGTCATTGCATCATCCCTGCATGCCGCAGTTCCTAAAAACCCATAGGAAACAGAAAAAATAAAACTGATGGAAAAAAAGGACAGCACAAGGACATCTGCCAGCTGCTACAAAGAGGTGTTGGGAAAAATTTACTGTATAAATCAAAATGAAAAAAAAATGTTGTTAATATTGTTACATGAGGTCTTTTCCAAAAAAGGTCAGATTTTATTTTAGCTTTTATGATTTTTAATACCTAAAACTTCTAAAGGAACTGATAATGGTTTTTTGCAAGACTTCATAAAGTTCATACAAAATTAATAGTTAGATATCCTGTACTGCTGTGTGTCCCACATTTACCCTTTAGTTTAGCTAGAAGTTTTAGCTTTGGAAGTAGTCAATGATTATAACAATACACATGTATTTCAGGCAAACACGGTAATTATGACATATATCTAATCCTGAAAAAAGGTTCTACTCTTACTCTCACTGATGGTGGAACTTTGACATATATATTTTCATATATATATTCAGATATGTGCATAAGGGTGGCAACTGGCAGAAGAAATGCAGGGAAATTGCTCAATTTTAAGCTATTTGTGACTCAGCCATTCAGACATTTGCTATTAAAGTTGTTTTATTTTATTCTTTTTACTTCTTGTGTAGCTGTCACTCCTTGTCTGGAAATCTTAGGACTGACTGCAGTATAAATGCATAACAATAATAATAATAATAATAATAATAATAATAATAATAATAATAATAATAATAATAATTTTCTTCAGTGCCTGATGAAGCTTTTGTTAGTTTACAAATTTTGGGAGACCTTTAATCAAATGCCCTAACAAATGAAGCCCATTATGTCATTTAAAGACGTGCTGCCTTGCTTCTGTAAATATAAACACTGGCATGTTTTTTTTCTCAAAGCCATTAAGCTGTCATATGTGTTTTCTGCCTTTCTGTGCTGCTTGTCAAGCTTTTTGTAGATCTTTATCTTGGAGAGCAGTGACAATAGGAACGGAAGCACAGGAAAGAGGCTTGGCAGTTTAACAAGGCCTGGGTAACTTATGCTTTGCCAAGGGGATCCCAGGCACTTTCATCTGAGTCTGTCCTTCCCCTGCTTGCCCCCGAGGCCAGGGCACAGTCTGAGCACACTTTGGTTGTGACCACATCCTCAAGGCAAGAATGGGCCAAAAGGTGGCATAAGTGGGGCAAGGAATAGATATACCTCTAGACCTGTATGCTTCCCCCTTTTAAATGGGGATAGGAGGTATTTGCAAACTGAAAGGGGTCAAATCTTACCAATTCTTGCCCTCCTCACATCTGAAGAGTAGTGCTGGGATTGAACTTTTCACTACACACAAGATTTCTTCTGGAGAGAACAAGTTAGTTCACTCAATAATGAAGTAATGTATGTTTAGTGTAGGTGGTGAGGATGCCAAGACCTAAGATTGAACCAGTCAGATAAAATATTTGACAGAAATAGACACACCCTGTGAGCCATGTGTTTTCCATCTGTGTTGGTACTGTAGTTTAGCTATGGAGATATTCCTCCAGTACAAAAGGTCTGCATCAAACCTGTTAGTAGTAATCTTTCGGTTAAATCCATTGATCACTGTTTGGACCCAGGCATTGGCTGTAGTTGTAGCTTAACTTCCAGATTAAGAACACAAATCAAAGTCCAGGTACATGTGTGATTCACTCACTGAGTACACAAGGAATCATTAAAAATGGCTTGCAGAATAGTTCAGTTCCTGGACCTGAAGCTGCAGACATAAACTATCTGGACGGATAGATAAAATACTCATTGAAATGCATTAAAATTACACAAAAGTTAGATGGTAATTTTTTTCTTGAGCATACTGTGCCACATAAAATCCCTGTATGTAATCACTATTACGATTCTAGTAATGTGGTTTATTTTGCCACCTGAAGCCTTGTGTTAAGATGCTGCAGAGAGGTGCATCACACAACTACATCTGCTTATTCTATATGTTAAATAAATGGTCTTTCAGCTCCAGGGTGTTTGATGCCTGTAATTATATTTGATAGCAGTGAATAATCTCTTTTATTATTAATAGGTTTTCAATTGGGAAGGCTCCGCAGGCTCTTCACTTGAGTTTCCTGACCTTCTAGTTTGTGGACAACTGAATCCTGTATCATATTGACTGTAAGGAAGGGCCCTTGGTGTCCTTTTTCTGATTTAAGGAGCATGAAAGAACCATTACTCCTTGAAACACTGTGCTGTTTAGAGATGCCTTTACTACCTTTGTGAGCCAACCTGACTGTTGTTGGTGGTTTTTGGCTTTTTTGTTTTGTTTTTTTGGGGTGTTTTTTTTTCATTTTTTTGTTTGTTTTGTTTTGTTGGGTTTTTTAAGTGTTCAGAAGATTTCATTTAGAAAAGGAAGGGAGAGATGCTAAGAAAGGTTTGCACTGATATAACCTGGTTTCTGTGCCGTTGAAGACAGCTGTAGCAGCAATGCTAACTCCCACCTCCAAACCTTTGTGCCTGTTGATCAGGTTTGCCAGCTTCTTTGGTAATAATGTCTTTTCCTGTTCTGAAGAATTTAATGTACTATCAAGGTATTGGTACCACAGTCAGAAAAACATCTATCCAAGATTTTCCAAAATTGCTGATGAGACTGAAATCCTCACATCTGGGAAACTCAGAGTGAGACACCTCAAATTTCCAAGCCAGCTCGACACCCATGTGTCAGCCAACATCACCAATGCTGTAAAAGTTTTTCTGTAAACCTCTGTCCACTTTGGAGCTAATACAGGCACAATTTTTCAGAGGTAAGTAAATCTATGTTTCACTGTTAGTCAGTAAACTGGCAAAGGCAAAACCCCATTTGAGATGTGAGTTCCTAAACTTCAAAGACGCTCTTGAACCTCTTAACATGGCCAATGCAAAAATCAAACTTATAACTGGTAACAGTCACAATCCACTTTTGTACTACCATGCAACTTCCGCAGTATATCAGTATATAGTCACTATATAATAATGCAAATATTTATGAGCACAGGAGTTCAGACCTTAATCCAGTTTAAATCACAGAAGAGGTGCTGAGCCCTCGGTTCTTCCATTCCTGGAACATACTGTCCCTGTGCCTCATGGGAGGCCTGTAAAATAACAGCTGCATTTGTGAAAAAGAGCACAAATAATATCACTGGAACTTGCTGAATTCCATGATCAAAATTTTCTGCACTCTGTCATTAAGGAGAGTATAGCTGTGGGTTAGATAAATGGGACAAGAATTACTTTGACCGTTTTATGATCAGTAAAACTAGACATCCAGCTATTTCAAAGGTACCTGGAGATTTTCCATGCCTCAGCTTGTATTTGCTCAGTTTGGGGTACTTTATGTTGAAACGTGCCATCAAGCGAGAGGTGCAGCTGAGTGAGAGCTGATCTCAGTGGGCATCTGGGGCATCAGAGTCAACCTCAGGGATCTGCATTCCATCAGCCCGGCCTGCAAGGCACAGCCTGGTGAGCTGTGAAATCATACATTGTATGGCTTGTCCTAGGGTGTCCAACAGGCAGACTTGGCAGTCTGTGGGATTCCCTATAACCACTGGCTTTTGGATCCAGCTCAAAGCATTGCTTTTTCCATATAAATCCCATCACCCCACTGTGCACAGATGCATGAAGCCATCTTGGAGCAGCTGCAGCTTCTCCACATATGAGCTGTGCAGGTGGTGTAACCGTAGCTATTTGTTTCCCAAATGTCATGGCTATTCCCTTCCAGGAACTGTAGAACAACTCTTAATCTTTGCCATAATCAAGTGGTAAACACCACCGTCAAACCTTATGAATATTCACATCAGAATAATTCAACTGAAGTCCCAAGGGACCAGGGATCCAACTGAAAGCTCATATATAGAGTTGCCTGGTTAAATGATGGGTTTGAACAATACTTCACCATCCAAATGACTCAACATGACATGTAAATAATTGCTCTTGATTGCAACATGCACCAAAGGTTTAGTTATTGATTCTATAGCTTGCCTGTCATTGTTGGCTAAATATTATAGGAAGCTGTCAAAACAGACTTCATAGAGTGTGTCAGCACACATGTAGGCATAAAAGAGCCCAGTTTTTGGCTTCCTTCAATAAGACAGACTAAAATTGGACTTTTGCAAAATAAGTGCAATTTGGGTTGCTGCTGAATGCATGAAATGACTAAAAACCAATTTGTTGCAATTTTAATTAGAGTTGCATGACTGTTCTCATATATCAATACTGACTCTTTTTGTTTAATTAGTCAGTAAATCCTAGTCTACCAAAGACACTGGATTAGGGTATGATCTGGTCATTAATGAAGTTGAGATTGACATCATCAAAGAACACTTCTATTTAATTTTTAATTAAAGATTAAAAAGACCCTCCTCCCTTGTAGGAACTGCATTTATTTTTGTTTTTCAATACATGGTACAACAGGAATACATAATCTGTGAACATGCAAATAACATTCTGGGAAGCATCTACATTTAAAGGCACAGCACATACACATTTCCCTGTGCAATATTCATGCAAATTAATTCAGTGAAAAATTCAGTGCACATTGCAACACGTATCTTACCTTCAGGCAGAATTATACAGCTGCCATATCTTTTCTTTTTTTCCATTTCTTCTAACAACTTGGATTTTTTTCTTTCATTTTCTATCTCAGATATAGGAAGACAGGTTTCATTCAAAAAGAAAGAGCTAGCAACTCAGTCTCCTTTGTTGCCTCCTCTTTAAGGAATGTTTTGGCAAAGCTCTCAGAAGGGGCACAAAAAACATTTGGGATGATTTTTCCCTTGGAATTTTCTCTACATCACTACTACTTCTCTACAGTACTGTAGAGACTACCTCCCTACCCTCTAAAGAAAGCCTAGATGACTCAGAATAGTCACATTAACTTCCAGAAAGCAAAAGAGAAATGCTATGGATGTCATCACTTAAACACCTCCATTTCATGGTGGTGTGTGTGGTGTTCTATCATCCAAATGGCCCAACACACTTGTAAGTAAACCAGAAAAAGTAACAGTGTAGAAAGATAAGGGTTTAAGAAATAAAAGGAAACAAGCCAGAAATAAACTCTTCTATTGTAAGCAAAATCTGCCTTTGACACAGTTGTCCTCTATGGTTATGTCCCTTTCTCCACTCGGGTCTGTAGCTCCAAAGCAGTAAAAATGAGATTTACTTTTATCAGCCCCTATGTGTCATGGCCCAAAGTGGGCCATAAAAGGGGCTCCTCCGTCTAAAGATTCAGTGTAAATATATATTTTCCTAGCAAAATATATGTTACAATAGCACTTCCACTGGTATAGGGTATCTTTTATAACCAGTTATTATATTTGCCTAAAAATGCATGTTGAGGTTGATCAAAACAATTTGTGAATGATTTAAAAAGAAGTAATGTCATGTGACACTTTATTTCATCCTTTTGAAGAGATTTGCTACAGCAAATGACAGAGTGGGTTTGAATCTATTGGTAAATACCATACACCATATTTACACTATGCATAAAAAAGGGTAAGTAGTAATTTCCTTATAATCTCACACCTCTGTGAGTGTCAAATGGGTCACAAAAAAGGGAGAGTCAAACTCACTGGTCCGGATTCAACTTTTGTAAGTTATAGTGCTTAGTTCAGATGTTTCCTGGGTAGCCAAGGATGAGAGACACTGATCAACAGAACTTGTCTTAGGAGGTGTCTATTTCTCCTTTTACAGGGAGCCTTCCAACATAAACACCCAGATGTTTAACATAAGAGAGATGGATCTCTGCCTTGGTGGTTTAATTCAGTAACTCCTTAGCTAACTCATCTTCAAAGTCTTTAAATGTTTGGTTCTCCATTAACACCACCTCAGCACCTCTGGCTTGCTAAATTAAAGCTACTGGTTGAGTGATAATCCACTCCTGCCATCACAGAAGGGTTGTCTTCATCCCTTTTGCAATAAGCAATCAAAAGCCCTCTGTTAACTGTGCAGCCCCTCTATCTGATTTGTATGTGTATCACACCTCAACCATCAGGCTGCATATTTGTTACGTATTGCCCCAGATCAGCATCTCATTTCCTCTCTCCCCACACTCGGTCAGTTTGCACATTTGCTAAGACCTCAGTGCACAGAAGTAATTAGATACACCTTACATCATGTTATATGCCAGAGGTTGTGCTGTTGGAGAAGGGAAGAGACACACAACATTTCAACAAATTGTTGAGTCCATTCTATGAACTGCACTCATCATTATTGCCATGACTTCTACAGTCATATTTTAAAGGCATTTCACAATATTTGAAATAATGTTATTTAGCAAAGAGGCTTTATAAATTATTTTTCAGAATAGCATTTGGCAGTTCTGAGTTAGACATGGAAATTGTAATATTTTGTTCTGAGTAGAGGTTTAACTTTATCACCATCACAGGCACAGATTTTACAGCTGTTGTCTATCCAGTACAATTTGTTCTATCACCATCTTTACTTTTAAAAAGTGAGGCAACTCGTTGACTCTAAACGGACAAAAGTAATGCAACTGAGATGTTATGAAAGACCTGTCATAAGCATGTCACGACTTGAAAGGGATGTTTTTCTCCTTTGCTTATTTTCTTTTTTGCATCCAGGTAGATTTGAATCACTGTAGTTAAACTGTAGTGCTAAAATACATTCTCCTTTTAAATTATGCTACAGGAATTTTTTCTTTTCTACCCCTGTGTCATCAGATACACCTGGACTCTTTTTTCAGCTTTTCACATATGACAATATTCAGATGATAACTCTATGCTAATTTCCTAGTGAAAAGGGACCAGACGTCTACAATATATTAAACAAACCTTGGTTCTTTATTTTGTTTGGAGCTCACACTTCTATTGAAAATATCTATGGCAAACTGTCCTCATGGACCAATCTATCATTTTAAAGAGAGGACCAAAGAAAATAGATTAATCAAAAGGCCTGCAGTTATTGTCTCCCCTGTTAGCTCCAATTCATATATCATTAGAGAAAAAAGCCTGTCAGCACTGGGCGATATTATCTCTTTGGAAAAAAAATCTTCAGCATAATAATTCATTTTTTAAAAAATCTGATAACAATACACAGTATTAAAATACTGGCTTTCCTAACATTTCTATAAAGGAAAGCCAAGTCAAGCAGTACAATACAGCACTTTCATACATCACGAATATTTTGTCTAAGCAAGGCTGCAGCACTTGCATGCCATGCTGATAGTTTTATACAGCACTGTTCATTTTAATGTAATGTCAGGACAAGCACGATATAGACTATACTATAGATACCCCAAGGGCTTTGATAAGGGGCAACCAAAACGGTAAAATTTAGGGGGAGGAGCACAGAAAATAGCTTTGGAGCAGCCTTGGCATTGAATTTCAATCATTTTTGCCATAAGTCCATTTTCACTAGACACTTGATCTAAGCCCTTTGAAGTCACTGGCAAGAGAAATGGTCTTTGTTTCATGCAGCATGTTCATTAACATGAGACTACACATTTTTAAAATGAAGAAGTTTCTGGCTCTGTTAGAAAAACTAGGTAGGAAATGCTGGACTTTCAGCTGAGCCTCCTTTCAGCTAGATCCATCTAGTTAACCTCAGGCACCAAATGAACTGCTCTCCAAGCATATCTGTGCAAGGCAACTGCTGCTTCAGTAACTCCATCCAACTTTTCAAGTTATTTGGGATGAAGGTCTACACCACCTCCAGCAATGGGATGACTATTTTCCATCTTCATGCCATTTCCTTCACAAGTAGTGAACAGATTTGTCCAGTGTTTTCCAGAGCTATTTGGGATTTTGGGTGGCTTTTTAAATACAGGAAAATTTTGGACAGCCTTTTCTATTTCATTTATGTCCCCATTAAGGGTTTGTGTTTTCTTTCTGGCCAGTGGAACGTGCTTTAGCTCTCTCAAGCTTGGTTTTTTACTGTGGTGTTTTTCATTTTTATGACACCTGCCCTTCCTTTTGCTGACATTACTGCTGGGTTGCTTTAAACATAGTGATCTTTCACCCATATGCCTTCTCATATAGAAGGTTACTTCCTATGACAGTCTTCACTTCCATTTTGGATATTACCAGGTTATAAACTACCATTAGCCTGCTCCCAGCACCTGCCAGATGCCTGGCATTTCTCTAGGGAGAGGCTCAGTTTACATATGAACACATTTGTAACCAGGCTGATGCTTTTAAGGTTTAGACCAAGGGTTCTATGGAGAATTTTGGCCTTTTGACTGAATGGTTCATGTAACTCAGTATGCCAAAAAATGGTTTTGGTGTTACAATTAGAATTTTTGCCCTTAATAAATCTGCCCTCAGTAATCGGTAGTGGGAACTTAATTTTTTACCTGTTTCCTACTAAACAGTGCAACTCTCCAAGGTATTGGTTGCTATGACTACTATTGCACCATTCCCTCCCTTTGAAAGAGTATTAGAAAGTCCAACATTGTTTCATATCTTTGCAGCCTCTCTAATCCCTTTTTTTCTCAAGTGGAATTCTGCATTTCAGTAATCTAGTGGGATAGCATAGGGTTCACTCTCTTTTCAGTGTTCCTCCAAGCTCCACTGCATTTTAGCCATTGTAGAACTGCTAGAACAAAACCCATAGAGAAAATTCTGTCTCCTCTGGTCAAGAGAGGGCAAATGTGTTATGCCAGATGCTGCATTTGCATTTCCCTGTTGCTTTTGATTGTCTGCATCGTGAACTGACAATTACAACATCCCACATTTGACTGTCATTGGTCAAAACCCAGTTTTGTAGCTCATCTTCCCTAAAAGAGATGCTTGTCACTGGTGGTGCACTCATTCCACAGTTCAGATGCAAATTAAATTGGTTGTTGATGCAATTTTTAGCTGCCCATAACAGGTATTGGCATCCTTTTGAGCAGTCTATGTACCTCGCCTCTTCTTTCACTAGAAACCATCATGAGAATTCCATTGTCTTTCTTTCTTAGCTGACATATTAAGATATTATCTGCTCCTGTTTCCCAATTTTTTTTGTGTGGCTGGTACAATTTGAGTGTTTGAGTTTTCCCATTTATTCGTTTTTCCACAGTTGTATTAATGGACTTTTACACTCCCTCCCAGCCCAACTTTCCTCAGTGGGTGACCTTATGATTGCTGTAAGATTCTCTGCCATCCTAAGTACATGACCCAGTTTACCTTATTTTCTGGGTACATTTGCTTTCCCTGTCATTCTCAGGCATTTTTTCTAGAATAAGATTGGTGTCTCTGTTCTCTGTGCTATATGTAGGCAGCGATCCTCCAGCGATCTTGTCTCTAATGAGGACATCTTTTATATTTCCAGAACTGCATGATATCCTTTGAAGTCCTTTGCAAAACTTACTGAGATGTGGCATTGAAGAGTGCTGTGAAGGGTGCTTTGAGCTCTCCTGTTGTTCTCCTGTTGAGTGATGGGGATTTTCACACAGTCAATGATCACTTTTCAGTTGGGGGGTTGGTAAAATCCAGCTGAGGATGTGATGTGTTAACTTCTTAAACTATTTTCAGTTGATCATTTGTGATGGTCTGTCCTTCCCCTTCAGTTTTTGCAGCTGTAGTACTATCTGCTATTATGTCTAGCTACAAAATTACATTCAGTTCTTATTCTTTCCATCCCATGAGGTAATGAAACAAAAGTTGTACTTTTATTTTCTTATTTTAATCCCCCTAGGCAGTTCTCTATACAGACTGGATTTTTCTTTCCAATACTCTAAAGCTTTTGTTATACTATTTTGCCTGAAGTTTTTCACTCCCATTGATCTGGATTCTTACTTTTCCCCTTTTCTAGGTTCTATTTTGCTCATCTGCCCATCACCTGCATTTCTCTGCTGGTCATGGAGCTAATCACCTGCCAAGTGCAGATGCTGGGCAATAACATGTGGTGGGTTCTTGCTTCTAAATCCAAGGTGGCTTTTTACTGCATGTTTCCTGTATCTGCAGCTACCATTCTCACCACATGCACAGACCAGCTTTCTGGGACACCCTTTAAAACAAGTAACCTTCTGCACCTTCTATTTGTCTCTGAAAGGCCAATGCAGGTTACTGGAAACCAACTCTAGGGCTGAAATGGAAACATGCTTGAAGGACTCCAATTTTAAGAAAAGTTCTTTGTATATTTCACCCTGCAACTCTCCTGTTTTAGTAATAAACACAAAGCTATATGAAAACTATTCTTTATATATCCTAAATGAGTTTATGGGTTTTGTCCAGGACAAAGTGATGAAGTGTCCATATCATGGAGATGAGTTGTAATTGGTACTGTGTGTTTGTTTTCAGTCTCTGTGGGGAAGGGAGAGGGGGGAAGCAAAATCAAAAAGCAGAGACTGAAGACATTTTCAGGCTGCTGCAGCCTTCTACATACTGGGCAGCTTCTTTTGCTCATTTTTTCATCTGTAGGAGGGATGCAAATCAGAAATCTGAACAGTTTCTCTCAGAGAGAGCAGTGCAGGATGTGAAAGAATAGCTGCAGCCCTCTGCCTGCAGCCCTTCTGCTCATCACAGCCCCTCTCTCTCCAGGGTTCAACTCTGGCATTTTCCTTCTTTGAAGAAACAACAAGAACTTCACAGTTCAGATTTTGGTCAATCTGTAGCTCGAAGCACATGAAATCCGGGGGTTTATCTTTTTCTTTTAATACAAAACAATAAATTGGCTTCAATTCACTCATAACTAGCCTCAGGTTTAATCAAAAGACTCAACCCTTTTGACAAAACATGGGCTGGATACCACATCTGTAGGAAAAGCTGCGAACAGCTGAATTTTACGGTGCTTCAGGTTTCCTAACAAACATTTCACATTGCTCCAAAGCAGACTTCTCATGAGTTGAAGACATCAATCTGAATAAAGGTTAAGGGGAAAGAGATTATATGACAAGCTTTGTTGCCTCCTGCCATTTCTATTTCTGTTTGTATTCAAAGGCTAGGAAGGAAGGAATAAATGATATAGTAAGACCATATGGTTTCTAAAAGGAATCCTTTTAGAAAATAATGTATTAGTTAAATAGTACTGCATCTTGCCAAAATGACATTATTATAATATCATCCCTTACAATTACCAGCACAGCTGAATCAATAATGTGGATAGTATAAAGAAAAACTGGCTACAATGTCACTATAAATTCTGCAGAAATTATTGTTGCAATTTTCTAGTGGTTTGGAATAAGCTTCCTAAACCTCTCAACCATTTCAGCAGATTGTTTGCCCCATGCAACAATTCTGTTAAAACTATCATTTGCTTGTGGCAATATTTTTTAGCTGGTAGGCACGAGCCAGGGGAATTTGCATCCCGTGGAAATATAGCTATGTCAGTAAAAGGTCACTTTTGCCTGCAACTTCTATCTATTGGCTTAGAGTATCCTAATAGATTTGATCTTGTTTTTCTAGTTAACTGGGTCAAATCTGCATTGTGTGACAGGTCTTAACTTACAGGAATTAGCAAAGAACAACTGAAATTAAAAAGAGTAACATCATTTAACTCTAGCTGAGTCACTATTCCTTGTTTTCAGCTAAGTGCTATTTCACTTCCATTCTGTATGCCACAGTGAATAAAATTTGGAACATATTAAAATTAATTGCCTGAATATATTTTGTCTGTAAAGTTAGACTGACAATATAATAATTCTTTCCAACACTTCTTGCTCTTAATTAATGTGCCCATAGCTCAAAGAAATAGTATCTTGCTGCATTTACTTCTTGCATAGATAAACCCCAAATACAAAGGATTAAATAATACTCAGTTCCAAAAAAAAGAGATGTTTTTAGATCTGTAAAGAAACTGATTTTCTTTATGAGATTGTATTGGGCTGGTTCAACTAATGGCAGCACACACTGACCAATAGCTAATTGTGGACTGAAAAGAATGAGAAGATTTTCAGCTAGAGCAGAACTCCGCCCAACTCCCTGTGCTTCAGTGGAGTTGCAAACGCTCAGCACCTGTTTCATCAGGCCAACAGATGGTCACAATTTAAGGAGACCCATAGGCAAAACAACCTTCATTTACTTCAGGCTCTCATGATGTTCACGTTTCTGTGGTTGCCTTAAAAGTTTTGTGGATGAAGAAATTATGTGTTATAGAAGAGAAGCAACGTATTCTTTGTTAACAGATCAGAACACACAGATTCACTACACTTGTCACGGGCCTCATTAAAAATCTGTTGAAACTGATAGAGAGATTCCCAGGGGCTTTAACTTAACTTGGATCATGGTTTACAGAAAGATCCAGCTTTAATACTGGTCTGGTTGAAGATGTCCCTCATCATTGCAGAGGGGGTAGACTAGATGATATTTAAAGGTCCTTTCCAACCCAATCTATTTTAGGTTTCCATAATATTTGTCCTTTTAGTCTGCGGGTTTCATGAGACTGATCTTTTTTGTTGAAATACCAGCTGACGTCTGGGTACCAACCTCCTTCTGCTTGTTTGTGATCCTACAGTACATACACCATTCAGGTAATCTAACCTAAAAGCAACAGCAGTTGGTTTTTGCTTTATTTGTTTTTGTTTTTGGGGGGTTCTTGTCGTTTGGGGTTTTTTTTAAGATCTGTTTCCTGATCTCTATCACACTGCAGGTACAGGAACGCTGTCCAGTAAAAGAGCAGGAATAAGTAAAATAGAAAGAGCCGGGAACAGAAATCAGCTGGAAAAAAAAACAGCTATAATAATCTTTCACTGTGATTCCCAGTTTCTGAATGTAATGAATTTATTCAGAAGTACAAACTTTACTCAGAGAGGTGGTTCTATCTGCTGACATATGGCTATCCCATAACGATATACAAATACCATATTTTCCATTTCTTTATTTCAAGCCATGAGTAATTATTTAGATTATAACACCTGAAATCTAAATCAGGGATATCTATTGCACAGCTATCTGTGGAGCTTAGAAGACATAACTCTTAAGAATAAAAGTCCTACTTATAATTCAGTTGAACATGGGCCATCATGAATTGTCAAGGTTGAGTTCTTCTTGCTTCTTTCATGATGTTTAATTGACATGACTTTTGACATTGTGGTAAAATATGCTCATATTTTGGGACTGGAACAGAAAGGACAGTGAATCTAGATGGTGGAGGAAAAGCCCTCCAGTGGAGCAAGACTCAGGATTCATTACACTCTATAAACAGTGACATTTCCGGATCAGCAGCTCAGGAATTTTAGGGCATATCATATATTTGTCTGTTGACATGAAAAGATTAGACTCAACAATCACATTAAAGAACTGTCAGTGCCACAGTTCTCTGTTACCCATGGACATAAGAATATAATTGTTTCTTTTCTTACACATTTCCTCTTAAGCCATCCATCTGAATACAGCGGAAAGATTCAAACAGACATTTTTCCCCAATAAAATATAAACACATAAGTAAAAAATACAGTGTTCCACATTGTTTGATACTGATTTGTTTTGGTACTAGTGGGAATTCATATTTGAGAAAGAGTATTGAAAAGCTTCCTTGTACTCATGGAAGTCAAATAAACAGTCTCTTCATCTCAGGCAAAGGAGTTAGATTGGTGAAAAGACGTGTTATACAGCAGGACAGATTTCTGCTTGCTTTACAAGACATCCTGGGAGTCCCAGTCAAGATAAGGATCTAGATACTGGTATGATCTACCCTGGGTCAGAGACAGCAGGGCACAACACACAAAGGTCAGAGCTGGTTGGAAGGAGGTGTCTGAGGATGTTGCAGGAAGTCTATTGTCTAATTAGAGATTTTCTGTCATGATGTCCAACAGCTGTTGCAAAAGGGAAAGGAAAAAGGTTTCAGTTCCATTGATGGAGGAGGAAAAAGGACTGGTAGGTGTGAGAAGACTTGAAAAAATATCTGAACTGAAGGAAAACATTGAAACTAAGACTCCTTCAAGGGCAGGGCATCTACATTTTCCCTTAGGGACTAAAGAAACACCTTAGACTGATATTAGGAAAATAGGGTCCACTGAAGCAGAGATTAAGATGTCTCAAGGATATCACAGCACAGGTGGTGTTCCCACAGACATAAATGTGACAGAAGGAGTCAATATTTAAAATGCCCTTTTTTTTGGTTTGGGTTTTGTTTTGTTTTTTTTGCTTTTTGGTTTTTTGTGTTTTGGTTGGGTTTGGTTTGGTTTGTTTGTTGGGGGTTTTTTGTGATGAACTGTGATTTACTGCTTTTTAAAATATAATTTTATAAATTTTTAGAAGCTAGCAGTTATGGACATCTTAGCCACTATTGCACAGATATGAATTAAATTTCTACATGAGTTCCTTGGTGGAAAAGGACCTGGGAGAGCCGATCAGCAACAGCTGAACATGAGCCAGCGTGTGCCCAAGTTGCCAAGAAGGCCAATGGCCTCCTGCGTTGTATCAGAAACAGAGTGGCCAGCAGGACTAGGGAAGGGATTTTCTCTCTGTACTCAGCACTGGTGACACCAGACCTCAAATATCGTGATCACTTTTGAGCCACTCACTTCACGAAGGACATTGAGGTGCTGGAGCATGTCCAGAGAAGAGCAATGGACCTGGGAAAGAGTTTAGAGAGTCAGTCATGTGAGGGGCAGCTGAGGGAACACTGGAACAGGCTCTGCAGGGAAGGGGTCACATGACCAAGCCTGAGTTCAAGCAGTGCTCAGGTAACACTCAGAAACACGATGGCATTCTTCACATGTCCTGTGCAGGGCCAGGAGTTGGATGTGATGATCCTGATGGATCCCTTCCAACTCAGCATGCTCTATGATTCTATAATTCCATGTTTAGCCTGGAGAAAAGGAGGTTCAGGGGGGACCCTATCACTCTCTACAACTCCCTGAAAGGAGGTTGTGGCCAGGTGGGGGTCGGTCACTTCTCCCAGGCAACTAGAGACAGGACAAGAGGCAAGGGCCTCAAGCAGTGCCAGGGAAGGTTCAGGTTTGATATCAGGCGCAATTTCTTCACAGAAAAGGTGGATCAGCACTAGAATGGACTGTTCAGGAAATTGATGGAGTCAACTTCCCTGGAAGTGTTCAAGAAACCACTGGATGTGGCACTTAGTGCTATGGTTTAGTTGACAAGGTGATATTCCATCAAAGGTTGGACTCAAAGACCATGGAGGTCTTTTCCAACCTTAATGATTCTATGAGCCTATGATTCTGTGATTGCCGATTTGGTACTGTGATGTCGCTGTTGTACCAGGGACGGAGAGACATGGCCACACACAGATCCGGCAAGAAATGGAATTATTAAATTTTTTACAACCCCGTTTATATATCCTAGTTCCATAAAGTGATTGGTCAGTGATCACCCACCCCCTAGGGTGATTGGCTAAAGTCTTACAGCCCTCATTTCAAAAACATTTCTCCAATATATCATAAATAAACTTAGACAAACACCAGGTGTTCAGATAGTTATACAAAAAACCATCTTACTGTTTTCATAGCTTGCATGAGAAAGGAAAGATTCTCACAGGATATTGCAAGAAGCTGGAAAAACCTTCTGCTAGCAGCTTTTCAGTATCCACACTGTGATAACAGGGACATCTGTCTTTTAAAAACATAGTTATTAAAGATGGGTAACGTTCCAGTGCTGTGTAAGACTAAAAGTGACACGGTATTTTCCTATGAGAGGATCCCAATGAGCCTACTAAAGAGAGGTTCTTTGTGAATCCTGAATCTTAGCAGGTAACCCATAGCCAGACCTATGTACTAAGTATCCATCTCTTGGCTAAATTCTCCTTGCGGTTTTCAGTTAAAATTATCTTTCAGCTTTGTTCATACTCAGACGAGTCAGGTGTTAAGCCGAAATTAACTTCTGAATTGTTTTACACTGGCACAGAATTGGTATAGAATATCTGTGAGGACTTAATACATGCCCTCTCAAAAGAGATCATAATGATAATAGAGATCCTGCGTAGACCAGGAAACCTATAGCAGTGTTTCCGTCCTTTCACGTGTGCGCCCAGAAAAACACTTAGTTCCCTTTATGAAAGCAATCAAACATTTTGATTCTCATCATAGTAAAACTAAAAAATGCTGTAGAAACCTAAGGAACTAATAAAAAATAAATACTGCGTCTATCAGGGATTACAACATAATTGAGGAAGATATAAATGGATCTTTTCAAGACTGAGATACAGTATCTGCTAAGTTAATAAGAAATAAAGTCATGTTGACTTCAGTATGCATGGGATCAGACTGTGGATATTTGATCAATGAGTCCTCAATGGTAGAAAATATTATAGACAGAACAGGCAAGAGAGGCACTGATCAAGTGGTCTCCCTGAAAGCTTGCTGTCGCCTTTGGAACCCCAATATTTCCAGCAGAGCTATTGCAATTTACCGATTGGACAATATTTCTTCTTTTCTCTAGGTTTGCATTTGTCGTGCACTTGTCCATGAGAGAAGTTTTTCTCACATTTGAAAGGTTAGGAATCTTCTCCTTCAAGATATTCCCAGACCTTTTCTTATCCTGATTAAATTATTGGATAAGAATATTTCATAAGGACAGAGGGAGTGCTATGACCAGCTATTGTGATGCTATGAATAATAAAGGAGAAACAATATTTATTCTGCATTTCCGGCATAGACCTTAAATATTGCTCCTGTGATAATTCTTGCAAGCATGCCTCCACTCAGTCCTTTCTTGTATGACTTTCAAGGAGAAGCAAAAGGCTAAAATATACCTTTTATAAGTTATGTCTAGTGCATGTAGACACAATAAAGAAGTATCTCTACTCATGTCTTATGTGTTAAGAAGGAATTTCACTCAGGAAAATGTTTCTAACAAAATAATTTTATTTATTAAAATGTGCCTTCCAAGTCAATCTTTTTTTTTCTTCATCATTGATGGTTGAAATTATTCCAATTCACTGTACTCACTTGTACATCAATTTAGTAAAAGGGTATATTGGTTCCTGTCCTGCCTGGCCTTTTATTGAAGTAAAATTAAACAATTTCAGGATTCAATTATTAATACCTTCCATCTATAAACCATGTCTTCATCTATAAACCATATTGACATTCAGTCTAGACATCTCAAGAGGGGATTCACTTCATGAATATCAATAAACAGGTTGTAAGGAGACTGGGAATATTAAATTATTTCAAAGCGTTTGACAGTTGACAATGTTAATACAATAATTAAAAGCTCGCATCCCTAAAAAAAAAAAAGCCGCTCAGCATTTCCATGTAGAAAGCAGCAAAGTCCTTAGAAGGTGAAAATCAACACTGCTGTGCTGTTAGTACTGGAGCTGTATGAATTTCCAGCAACCCCCACAGTACCTTCACAAATAAGGAAATCTTTTTGCCCCAAAGATGGCTTAAAGACCTGGCTTAACCTCAATTTATGACAATTTGGCATTAACTTTTTAGCCAGAAGGTGGTAAAAAATCATTTTAAAATGCAAATCCTATCCTGCATTAGACCACTGCTTGGAAAAGGAAGCAGCAGATAGCCTAAGACACGGCAGACCTGGCTCCCCACCTGAGAAACAGTTTCCAAAGCACTGAGTTGGAGATAAAATGGTAACAATTCACAGTAGAGTCTTTCTGCCTCTCTCAGTGCAGCTTGTGTAAAGCTTCCCTGGGTAGGAATCCATCACCTCAGAAAAATCTAACGATGAAAGACAGCAGATTTTTGTCAGGCATTTGTCTTAGCAATGACCTTCTCTGAGAAAATAGAACAATTGACCACTGGAACACAAATCATGTCAGAAGCTTCTTCAAAATTGCTTCTTGAGGTGGCTGGAACCTGATATCAATACTCCATGTGTGTGAAAATAAGGAAAGAAAAAAAAAAAGAAGCAGCATTTAGGGTTCTCAAAAATAAAAAGCTAATGCAGTAAATATAACACAGTCCTGTGTGGTAGTATCACACCATGTTTCAATTTATTTTACTGAGATACCACTAGCTTAACATGTATACAGATTTGCTTGTGTAATGGACTGCTGAGTTGATCACTCAGTGATTCCTTTCCCCTACGGCTTGAATTGGAGGAAGGCTAAAAATTTGTTTGTAATTTTCAGATAGGAATTGGGATATGTGCTGGTTTTGGTTGGGGTAGAGTTAATTTTGTCTATAGCAGCTGGTATGGAACTGTGTTTTGGATTTGTGCTGGAAACAGTTGATAATGCAGGGATGTTTAGTCAATCCTGAGCAATACTGACACAGAGTCAAGGCCTTTTCTGCTCCTCATCATCACTTTTCCCTGCAAGGAGGCTGGAAGTGCACAAGGACTTGGGAGGGGACACAGCCAGAACAGCTGGCCCCAGCTGGCAAAAGGGATGTATCCATAAGGGTGTGTTGATCTGCTAGAGAGTAGGAAGGACCTGCAGAGGGTTTTGAACAAGTAGAGATGATGGGGCTGAGGCCAGTGGAATGAAATTCAACAAGGTGAAGTGCTGGGTCCTGCACTTGGACCACAACAGCCCCAGGCAGCACTACAGGTTAGGGGCAGAGTGTCTGGAAAAGCTCCCAGAGGAAAAGGCCCTTCGGGTGCCGATCAACAGTGGCTGAACATGTGACAGTGTGGGCCCAGGTGGTCAAGAAGGCCAATGGCACCCGGCCTGTGTCAGAACTAATGCGGCCAGCAGGACCAGGGCAGTGACAGCCCCCTGTACTCAGCAGTGGGAGGGTGCACCTTGAATCTGTGTCCAGTTCTTGGTCCCTCATTACAAGAAAGGCATTGAGGGGCTGGAGCGAGTCCAGAGAAGGGCAGTGGAGCTGGGGAAGGGTCTGGAGCACAAGTATGATGAGGACCACCACAATTCCACCTCCCCATCAACAACTTCAGGACTGCCAATACAGAGCCCAACCCAACCAACTTCGAAGTTTGGGCTCTGCCCAGATCCCTGCTGATGAAGTTACTGTGTCCTGCAAATGAGGGATGTCTCTCCCTGATCCAGCCAAGAAGTTATACTCTTTCAAGAGTAAAACCCTGACAGTCAGTTCCTAGAAGGAGCAGCAGGGGAGCATCCTTGTGATGTTGGTAGTACCCCTAGATCTTGTCTGGGGTGCTGCTCTATCCTGCCTCCTTCCCTTCCATAGCAATGGGATGCCAAGGATGCACCACGACCCCAAAGCTGTTTTTCAGGGAAGGACTACATCCCTGTTCCCCCAAACACCTCAGGGGATTGATTCAGATTTCTGTTGTATCAGAGGTGATTTTGAAGAATTATTGGCCCTCTCTAGTTGAAACGTACTAATTACTGTTCTGACATCTGTCTTCACTGCAGACAAATTGTTTTTCATTGTGAGGGAAATGCTGCCCTCCAGCTGTCAGGGCAAGTTATTTGTAATCCTGACCAATTTTATGCTTTAACAAATGCATTTTATCAAAAAAAAAAAGTATCAGGAAGAAGAATGAACACTGCTTATAATCAGTAATCAATCAGGATTAAAAATTATTTTCATTAAAATATTTAGGGGGTGATATTGGCTTTCGAGGTGGCTGCAAGACACCATCTCTGATTACACTGGTTTTCCACTAGACAGTGAAGATAAATGACTCAAAAGTTTCATTGTAAGAAGGGGATAAAATATGTTTAAGATTAATATAACAGTAAGGTGAACAGGACTGACTCCCATTTTATTCTGGCTGGGGCTGTTTCTCATTCTGGTTTTATCATAATTTAGGTGAAATAAGGATATTTTCCTTTAAGGAACAATATCCAGTGGAGCATTGACATAACATATGGGTGTGTGTTTGTTGCAAATAAGTCTGCATCTGCACATTTATGTAATGATCTGATTGGCTAAAAAGTGCCTCTTTGCTTGGTGCTGGTAAATGTAGTTAGGGGCGTAGATGATGCTGAGCAAGGTCACGGGCTACTAAAATGCAGAATTGTATCAGAAACACATGCAGAGTGCTTGCTGGTTCCTTACTATTCCTCCTACACCAATTCCCTTTTCTTTTGCAAGGGCTCATTGAATTAAACATGGAAAAACATGTCCTGGGAGGTATTTTGATGATTTAGGAAATTTAGTACTACCCTATAATTTTTTAGCCATGTTTTTCCTACTTTGGATTTCCATATACGACAATAAGTTTAAGAATAATTTGCACACTTAAATCCTTTCCCCTCTAATTTACATTTCCACTTAAACAAGGCTGATAAATCACTCTGCAACCAATAGTCAGAGTTGGTATCTTCTGCCATCAGGCTCTCATGTAACTCTCCTATGCTAATAAAACCAATATGTCAAGGTGCCTGTCACTCTTCTTGGCTGCTCTAATGTATTGACAGCACCTAAATGTCGCTCTGGATTTGATGGCTGGCATGTGTGGGACTGGTGAAGGGCTTTGCTCAGGATCATGGGGCTGTTCAAAAATCTTTTTAGGAGCCTTTTACAATTCTCTCCTTTTGCAGTGTAGAGAAAATCCTACAGTGTAGATCAGAACACTTTTCTTCAAGTCTGTAAAAAACTATCAGCTGACCTCAGATTTGGATCTGAACCATGGCGTTTGTAAGTTTTTTGGAAGGAGGAAGGATGGTGCTCAGTGGTATTGGAGGTGGTGAAGTTCCCAGCTATTGTGCCGTTGAAACTGAACAGAGGAGAATTTACACTCTTTTCCACTCCTTCTTAGGACACAGAGCTCTTCTATTTGCCTCTGCTGTTTTGCAGGACATAGCTAAACATCAGAAGATATTTCTTCCTTTATTTCTGATAATTTTATACCAACAAGTAAAGCTCCAAACAGGCAGAAATTCCCTGTTAGTTTATATATCTTGTACTCCCTGATTTGCCATATTTGCTTTGAGTAGTACATAAGATGAATACAAATAACTTAGGTATTAGTGATCCAAAATCTTATTGTGATTAACAGGTACCTGGTTTCTTCCTTGAAAAACACCTCTGAAACCAATATGAGATGATATTAGAGAGAACACATAATTTTTGGAGTGTTAAACTCTACATCCCTATTAATCATAAAACTAGCACCTAATACTTTGAAATTAGGAATTAAACAGTAAGGGAAGCACATTGTTTTGGCATTAAGTAGAATTTTTTAAAAATGTTTTAATTCCCAATGCATTTCAGGAAACTCTGAGTTGTGTCTTAATCCCAGATCCACAGGGACCAGCTGGACCAGCAGTCTTTATATGTGACTAAATTTTCTGGAACCTGTAAACTTTCCAAGACATTTTTAATTGCTCTAAGGAGGAAGATCAGTAATTGGGAAAGAGAATGCTGGCTCATATTTTTTGAAAGCTTATATTTTCTGCAGGTAGGTGTTTTTGCTCTGTCTCGGCAAATCAGTATCTTTTTTTTGTTTGTCTGTTCAAACACCCTGCCTTGGTTGGGAACAAGACAGTCAATTAGGGTAGGTAGGTAATCACCAGGGATTAGATCCACTTGTAATTGGGAACGTTAATTTGACAGGAAACACTTTCTTTAGGGAAGAAAGAAAAAAAAAATTAAAAAAGAGACTGCCGTGCTGAGCTTTCCAGTGCCTGGAGCAGAACATGTCAGTGTCTCAGTTCCAAGGGTGGGGAAGTCCGTAAATCAGAGGGATAGCTGCTTTCTGTGGGAATACTGAACCTGTGCTTTGGTGACGCATGTGAGAATTAAAGATTCCCAGAAGACTTGAAACTGTTTTCAAAAGGTGCAGAGCTTAATTACTAGAGGGGTTGTTCATTATCAACACTGAAAGGCTCTGTGTGGATCCTTTTGTGGGCTATGATGTGAATATTAAGTGTCAGACACCCTGAATACCAGACTGCCAGACCTTCTGGGCAAAACAAGCTGCTTTTTAGCAAGATGTCTTGTTGGAGGCAGGTTCTACCTCGCAGTTTACACTTACTGTGAGGTACCTGCTACCAACTGAACTTTCACACTCTTCATGTGAGTGCAAGGTGGTGCATTTTCACTCCAGGAGAAGTTACTGGACTGAAGGGTAGGGTGAGCATCTATAAGCCACAGTCTGGAAGAAGAGTAAGTTACCTCACACTTTCTGTACGCTAAGAGCATCTACACAGAGAGTAAGTGAATTGTAGCTGGCATGTGGCAAATACCAATCCCAAAGTGCTGCGCCAACTCTGACAGAGCTCTTTACGAAGACAGGTTTGCATTGACGTATTTGCACAAAGTCTTGAGATCAAGTGATGCAAACTTTGCCACTCTGCTACAGTTCATGGGCACTTGGCAATAAAAAGAGTGGGCAGAAGGCACAAAATGCCCAAAATGCAGTGACATTCTCATTTAAAGATACTCTTTATTTTTCTGCCCATGAAGCCCAATGGAGCTCATAAAGCGCGGCTCAGTGCCTGTTCTCCGGGACTGCATCAGGCAGAGCATTGCCAGCAGGTTGAGGGAGGTGATCCTGCCCCTCTGCTCTGCCCCGGTAAGGCACATGTGCAGAGCTTGGCCACTCACAGCAAAAGAGATATGGATATACTGGAGATCAAAAAGATGATTAATAGAATCAGAATCACAGAATATATCAAATGGAAGGGACTCATAAAAATTATCAAGTCCAACTCCCTGCTCCTTGCAGGACCACCTTAACCAGATCACTGGAAACATCGCTCCTTGAACTCTGGCAGGTTTGGTGCCCTGACCACTTACCTGGTGGGCCTGTTCCAGTGACCCTCTCAACTAAGAACCTTTTCCCAATGTCCAATAAGAACTTCTTCTGATGCAACTTTATTTTGTTTCCTCATGCCTTATCACTGGTCACCAGAGAGAGGACAACAGCACCTCTCTCTCCACTGGCCCCCTTGAGGAATTGAGGAATGTTAGACTGTGACAAGGGCACCCCTCAGCCTTCTCTCCTCCAAGATGAACAAGCCAAGTGACCTCAGCTGTTCCTCGTAAGTCTTGCTCTTGACACCTTTTACCAGTTTGGTCACCCTTCTTGGGACACATTAGGATGAACAAGTGCAGAGTGAGTTAGGAGTTTACCATTCCCCCAGTCACGATCTTCCAAGACAAGGTTCTAGGTGCACCAGGGGCCACCATCAGTGCTAAAGGCAGAGGTGGAGCAGGGAATAAATGTCTCTTTGTGAGGTGACTGACCTCATCAATTATGGAGCAACGTTATCACTGTCCATTTTTTGCTGTTAACGTATTTTAAGAAGTGGCCTTTTTGTTGTCCTTCACAGCTATGCCCATCTCTAACTGACCTTTGTCCACATGGATTTTCTCCCTACAGTGGCTAATGGCAACCCTGTAGTCTCCCTGAGTCACCTGCCCTTGCTTCCAATGTCTATACACTTTCTTTCCCTGTTTGAGTTCTAGAAGATGCCTCCTCAGCCAAGCTGGCCTTCTGTACTACTTGGGTCACCACTCACACAAAAGCAAGTTGAGAGAGCTGTGACTGTTCAGCCTGGAGAGGAGAAGGCTCCAGTGGAATCTTTTCTGTGTGGATAAATACCTGATGAGAGGGAGTGAAGACAAGGGAGCCAGACTCTTCTCACCAGTGTCCATTGACAGGAGAAAAAGCTAAGGACACAAAATAAAAAAATAGGAAATCATGTTTAAAACAAGAAAAACAATTTTCACAGTGAAGATGCTCAAACACTGGTTTACCAGAGAGATTGCAGTCTCTATCCTTGGAGATATTTAAACCCAACTGGATATGGTCCTGACAAACAACTCTAGGTCACCCCGCTTGAGAAGAGGGGTTAGACCAGAAGACCTCCAGAGGTCCCTGCTAACCTCAGCTATTGATTTTGTAACTGTATATCATGACTGAACGGAAGCCCTGCATCTCCTGTTCCCAGATGACAAGGGCTGTTTCTCCTTCTGATTTTTCTCATTTTTGCTACCACAGGCCCTGTTAACATTGAGTTCTCACAAAGTCACTACCACAATGACATCACAGGTGCTGCTACATCCTATCAGGTATGCTGATGTGCCCTGTGTTGCTCTCTCCTGCCAACTCACTGGACTCTTAAGCTCTTTTTATGTTCCTACAGGGTCTCAGAAGCTGAATGAAATGAAAACAGTGGCCCAGCCCCAGTCTGCTCTTATAATTCTGTGCTTTATCTTAGCTGAACCTAAGAGATTCATGGCAATAACAAAAGGAGGAATAGGCACTCCTTTTTCCCCATTCTCTACAATGAGGGGGAGAGACATAATTTTCCTGAAAGATAAATTAGATATGTTTTATGCTGATGCAACACTGCACATCTTTCCTTGTGCTGGAGGTGCAGGATGTGATGATAAGAGTGTTTAACCCCCTGAGCTAAAAAATGTGCATCTCTGCAGCTGATAGTTGCCTGTCTTATGTGCCTGTTTGGTCTGTGCATATGACTGCTTTCTGCTTGCTTCCTGGAGAGCTGTGACTCAGAGCTGGGAGGGACAGGGAAGTAGTGGATCTCTGAGGGAGAAAGGCGTTACCACTGAGGGGTGGCAGGAACTCCAGCCTAACTAAAGAAAGAACATGGCAGGTGAGGGAACAGCAGCCATAGAGAGCACTGTGGGTGGTCAAAACAGTGGAGAAGGACAGCATCCTGTTGATTTCAAAAATATGTCAGCAAGGATCTTGCACATTCTCTGAGGCTGATATTGGGGTTGAGTCAAGGGATTATGCCTGCAGAAGCCCTTTGTTCGGAATCCTTGTGCAAAAAGGCTCAGCCAGGTTCAAGAGCACAGAGGTACATGTTTCATTCACTGTTTCTGTTAGCTGTGTGCAGTGCTGGAAGTGTCTTCATTTCTACTCTGGTCCCATGACTGCCTGGTAAACAACAAGCACAAGATGTGCAGACATGTACAGGCACTTGCAAGAGTTGTCCAAAAGGTACCCAGAGCAGGGATCATGACTATTCAAACCCCTACACAGCTTGAAACATGCATGAGCTGCTGTGGCTTGAGCTGGCTCTATGAACCTGAGTTTTCAAAAAAACATTTTTGGGGAGTACTGATGGCAGGAGGAATGTTCTAGGGCAGGATTACTTTTCTTGCTTGCTTCACACTGATTCAAAGTGTTTGGCATGAAACACTGTGAATCACTAAGCTTGCTGCTGTGTAAGAATTACACTGGCATGATTATGCCTGATGGTTCTTGATGCTATTTTTCCTTTGTAAAAAGTCTCCTCCCCATATCAAATACAAAGAGACTCAAATCCATGGTACACCAAATGCGATGAAAGTGAGGATTGGAAAGTAGTGCCTTAACAAGAATGAAAAAAGGTTTGTTCAGCAGTGGAGTCTGTTCCCTCAGGACAACCTCGTGTTGCAACACAGGTTTATCTCTTGCTCCAGATGCTTCTCAGCACAAAACGCATGTCCCTAGTGTGCATAGCATTTTCTTAGCTGGGTGCAAACTATTCCAAAGGTGTAGTTAAAATCCGAGGAAGAGGAAATATGGTTTGAAGCCTGAAGCCAGAGGACTTAAAGTTCAGATTCTTTGGTGTTACAAAGAAAGGGGAATTCTTGGTGGGAACAGTCTACAAGCTTCCATAAAACAGGGTAATTTCCTCTTGAAACCTCAGTAATTCAACTCCTGTCTAATAAAATCAAAATATTTCTCATAAGATTTCCCTGATTAAAATGTTTTTAATAAATTCAGAATGTTTCTTTTTTAATGAGCCAAATATTTTATTTTGTTTTAGTGCAATAAATCATTACCCGTCATTTCCCTATTAGCATACTGATTTATGTGAGGTGTAGTCTAGGTCCCCCTTCAATCCTACAGCTTGGGCTCCCAGGAGCAACGTATTTCCCACAACAGGCTGTGGATTTCATGTGGCTCATTGGTGGTTACTCAGATTTCGAAGAATGTAAAATTAAGATTTCCAAGTACAAGGGTCTTCAAGGCGTCTTGCCACTATGGGAAAAAGATAGTGGTGAACATAATAGCTAAAAAAAAATAAATTTAATGTTCATTAAGTAAAAGGAAGATATTTTATGAACATGAAAACATTTCATCTAAACCAAAATATCTCAACAAAACAGCTGAGATTGCCAGTAGAAATTCTAAAAAATACAGCCACAAACTTATTGTAGATTTCAAAGTTCTGCTCTGATTAGAGACAAAACCAAACTGGAAGCTTGTGTCCCACAGGACTGGACCAGTGTTCAGTTGCTCCTTGTTCTCTTTGCTGATTTGAATGCTGGTTCAATCAAAGATCATTGGGAACTCATGAAATAGAATAATTGCAAAACATGTGTGTCTAGAATAGGACTTGATATATTTTCAATGAACTTATAGTCTATAAGTCTACCTACTAATGAGATAATTAATTGCTTTCAAAATATTTGAGTGAAAAAGATATATCTTAGCTTATACATAAGATCATGGAATATTCTGAGTTGGAAGAGACCTGCAAGGATTGAGTCCAGCTCTTAAGTGAATGGCTCATATGGGGATCAAACCCACAGCCTTGGCATTATTAACAGCATTCTCTATCCAATATATCCTTACAGTCCAAAATCTTTCTAGATATTTTTTTCAGGAGTAAAACCACCTGCCTTTTTAAAGTTTTCCACTTGCTCTTAAATGGCTTTTCCCAAGCTCTTTACTGGAGAGAAGATGACCTGCTTTGCTAAACCCTACCATTGGCCACATTTACAAATAATTTTATTTTGGCCAGGGTGTAGTTATACTAACAGACACAATATGGGTTTTGCCTGTATAAACAAGATCAAAATAATTTCATAACTCATTAGGGAAGCATATGACAGCTTTAAATAGTTGCAATTGTAGAATAGTTCCTTTGGTCATGATGTTAATATGATCTGGCCTGCTACGCACAAGAAAGAAAGAACATCTGAAGAGGGTACATTGTAATTTGAACTGTAATTACGGTATAGACAAAGCCAAGAGGAGCAGAGCAGGAGCGGTGTTCGTGCTGGTTATGGGGTGCCATCCACCACAGAGGAAATTCTAGGTGAGGCTAAGGTGAATTTAGGACATCTTCAAGTATCCATTTGACGTGTTGCTACTTGCTCTTTGTTGTATGAGAACACTCAGTACCCAACTCCTGGTGCTCTTTGTGCGAGTGAACACAGCCACTGCACCAAAAAGCATCCTGAATACAAACAACATAAAATTATCTTTTCAAGACATTCAACAAGTCATCGCCCTGTCTTGTAGAACTAGAAAATCATCTTATAAGGGGACCAGAATAGTAAATCTAATAGAAAATATCTTAAGATCTTTGCAGAATGATGAAATTCAGGCTCAGCTATTCCTAGCATGTGATGTCTGTTTTGTTTGACCAAGAGAAAATGTGGATCAGAGGAACACACACTTTTAGAAAAATAAGAACAAATCCTGTACAAATCTGAAATGTCTTCATTCTTGTTCTAGGTCAAGGTCTAACATTAAAAGCACAGGCTGACAAGGTTGGCATGGTCAGTGTAGAAAAGTTAGAGGAACAACTTGAGAAAACTGCAGAAGGGACAAGATAATTGTTGCCCAGTTCATTTTCCTTCTCATTTACTGTATGAATGCATTATGATGAAAGTTCAGTCATTCTGTCCAAGAAATTGGTATATCTTATATGGACAATTAACCAGGCTGCATGTTACCTGCTAAAAATCAAATAATCTTGGAGAAGAATATGCTAACTCTTACAAGAATGTGCTACCTTCAAAACCATGTTTTCTTTGCATAGACTGGTTGTCATAAGACTTACTCTTTTCAGTACATTAGTTGGCTTCATTATAATGTTCGTGATAGTATATTGTGATTAAACTGCAGGATCCACAAGTGGTTCAGCAGCAGGGTTATAGAGTACTGACTTATGAAGGACACAGTGTTAAATCTATCAAAAGATAAAGGAGTAAAATTATCCTTTCATTATAAATTAACAATGAGTTGTTAAACATTAGAACTGCCTAGAAAAGCAAATCAGGCATTCTGGGAAGCATATTAAATAGGTGTAGCCCACTTTTATGCTGCTCTGAAACATGGCAACTCATTGCGTGTTCTTTTGCCTGGTAGGGAGTCTGGATAGCAAATGTAAATGGGGAAAATGCTAAATTTGCTGTAGAACTGAAAGCTAGATTTTTTTAATGAGGTTTAGAAATGATAATGTTATTTTTAAACTAGGTAATATTTTAATTTAGTTTTAATATTTTAATTTTATTGAATTTAATTTCCAGCAATGGGTACTGATTACAGACTGTAGGCGTCAACTAGGAATTCAAAGCAAGATAAAACATTTATGGCTCTCACTCTGCAAATACACACAGGATTAAGCCCAGTCAGGGAAATTCTCAATCACACTGGATTGATAATCAATAAGATCTTCATGAAAGAGATATCATGTCATGCAATCTCATCTGGACAAGCAAAGATTGTAGGTACATCTTTCAGAGAAATGCTCTGAAGTGTGTGATCACAGTGGAAGACTCTCCTAAAAGGAATTCTTTTTCATTGACATGATTACTAATTGTTGTTGTTAAGCGCTATAGGAGATCCAAAGATTGGAGAGTTTAGAGAGATTCTACTCTGAAAGATTAAACCTTACTTAACAATAGGGATAAAGATGTTATAGAGGTTTTATTCATGAGGTTTTGGTTTGTGAGAGTTAATACATATGTTATGAAAAACATGTCAAGCAATACAACAGGATACAGCCTTGGACAGTTTGTGTCCAAAACCAAATGTTATCTACGGGTAGAAAATTTCCTGTCACAGTATTTTTCACTCTTTATCTAACCATTTCATTGTAGTAAGAGTTATATGAACAAAAACTATCACATATTTAAAAAAATATGTTATTATAGCTTCACCCACGCACATAATTAGACCTTACTTTATAGAGATAGACAGTTTGGCTACTCCAAACAGATTGTGTTTTTCCCAAGGGAAAAGAAGTTTCTATAGATTTATATAATTGTTTCTAAATTAACCTAGTCATTTTGAAGCTTATAGCATTAAGATTTTCAGGATAAGTTTTTTTTAACTCCAGGTTGCCAGTATACTTCTAGGGGTACAAATAGTGTAGTGTGCTCAGTAAAAAATAAAAAATGCTGATTTTCTAACTAATATGTAACATTTATGATGGATCTATTTCCAGACCAGCTTACAGTTTGATTCCTCTTGGTGTTGGAAAAATTCCAGCCTAATATCCACCTCTTTTAATTGGGTTTGAAAAGGCCCCAAGAAAGTTTTTGAACATCAAATTCAGTGCTTTGAAGTGGCCTGCTCATTTACCTCTTCCACACCAAAATTTCTGAGCATTAACCAGATATACACATTCAGTTGTATTAGTGGTGGGTTCTGCATAAAAAAGCCCATAAAATTTTTAATTTACAAGAAATTTATGTAAGTTTAGACCTTGCCCAGGTGGCCTGTTTTGATGACACCAAATTCACCATTACACTTATGCCTTATCAAAATAAGATCTCATTAGTTTAAATCATGATAGCTCACACTGGAAATCCATTGGCAACAAGCAGACTGAACTGTCTCAACAAGCAAACAAGCTAAAGAAAATTAAGAAAAGAGATTCAGTTTTGTTAAAAAAAGGTGATTTCTTTTTTCTTTGCAGAAAGGCAGATTTTCAACCAAATGTTCCAACAAAGAAAACGAAGCTGGAGTAATTTTCATGTGGAAGTGGACTCTCAAGGATGTTCTTTTTAGCCTTTCTTTCTAGAGTACAAAAAAAAGAATAAAGCTCGTCCATATCAGCTTCACAGAAACAGAAGCTTTAGTGTGGGTTTGTACAACCTCAGTACTAATGGGTTACACAGATAAAGGTAAAACATCTGTATTTAAACAGGACAGTAAATGTGTATGAAGTGTGGAAGCAAACAAAGGGTATTGTGGGACCAGGAGAACTAAACTAACTAAACAGTAATTTTACTAATGTTTTCAGTACCAAAACTTTATAAGGATCCTAATAAATATATTTAGGAATCAACCATCAGCCTCTAGAAATAACATCAAAGGATATTTTAATAATATCTTGCATTTCAAACATATAATATTCTCAGTACTCTCTTTGGCTAACAGGGTCTCTAAGAAAGAGGAGAATTGCAAAGGCAAAAGTAAAGATTAAGTTGCATTAATAACTTAACCCACCAGCAGATCCACTCCCCAGGCTTGGCAATTAGTGCAAAGGGATGCAGAGGCATCACTTGTTTCCCTCGGTGGGGGAGTGACTCTGTTTAGTGCTAATGGCACACCGAACTTTGGTTCATGCTGGACTGAAGTTTGAGTTTTTTACTATTTCTGAACAAAATTGCGTTCACACTAGTGGCTGACACGTTATGCAGAGGGGCTCTGTTGGAAGTACTTGCATTTTCATTTTTGGGGGAAGGGTGAAGGATTAAATCTCTGAAGAAGATACTGTAACCAATTCTCATACATAATTGCATATGCATAGACTGAGTGAGAATCCTTCTTGCAGAGCAGAAATTGAATTGAGGGGGCCACCTAATAAAATTACATGTGATTATTGCAATCTTGAGTATTTAATTACAATTTTTAACCCATGGGCTCTCAGACTCCCCCAGTGGAGCTATAATCAAACTGTGTCCCTATTGGGAGCAAAAATCCAGCATTCATAACAAAAAAAGTGACAGCAGAAAATGGCAGTGGTTTTTACAAGAAATGCCAACATGAAAATGCTTGAGGCTGCTATGGCAAGAGACAAATACCTTGCAAAATCAGGATGAATAAATGCTTTAACTATGTCTTTTCTGCAATGTATGCTACTTTGCCACACTCTTGTTACATTTTGTTCTGGCACCATTCAGATTGCAGGGCTGTCAGAGCTATGGTCTTAAAAGTCTTAGCCAGGCAACCTTGTCTTTTTTTGGGTGCAGGTGGTAAGGCTCAGATTTTCTGGTAATCCTGGGCTGTGGAGCCAATCTGCTGTGTCAGTCTCCAGACTGATACCACACAGGCTCTCTGAATACTGAAGGAGGAGAAAAGATCATTCATTTTCTCCGTCTCCCCCAAAAATAGGAAACAGGTGAATGCCCTTCCAGAAAGAGCAGCATCTGTAAGGAAAAAGGAAGGTAAACTTACACTGTGAAAGTTAGAGAGGAAGAAGTACCCTCAGGCAAGTGTTAAGAAGACAGAAGGGACATAAAACAGGGAGACATGGGATAAATGGGAAATCCAGTGCCAGCAGTTCTCAGTTCTGGGGTATTTTGGGGGTGGGCAGAGGGAAGGAGAAATAAAAAATCACTGCATCTTTGTATCCCCTAACTTTTCTGGTAGAAAAGCTCTTGTGTTACTGAGATATTGTTTGTCTTCTACAGCTTCTCCTTTCCAACTCTTTTTCTGCTCCTGTGTAGGATACGATGATGCACGAAACATGCTTTCAGTACCAAAGTGGGGAGGATGCCAATCACACAGCAAAGTCTTCACCTGCAGCAGCACAGACTTTTTGGAACCCCTTTGCTTTGTTCTTAAAACCAGAAGAACAGCCAACATAAGTCAGCCCAAGGGGTTGCCTGGTCCCTTCTCCTGGCTCCGCCTCAGAAAGAAGGTAAAAAGCATATCCAGAAACACTTCACTGCACATATTCCAGTATCCAGTAATCTGCAGCTCAGGCACCTGCTGAAGCAGTGCTGATGCCTCTGTGTGTAACCATCCTCACTGGATTTTCCAGCTAAGAAATCTCCACTATTTACAAGAACTCTCTTTTCCCCCACATCGTCTCTTTCTCACTGGAGAGCACAATATTGTTCAAAATTTGCCACGTAGTGTGGCATGTATCCAGAGGATAAAACCAGCTTTACTTCCATCCCTGAGGCTGATCAAATTACAATAATTTACCACCTCCTAGACTCTACACACTGTTTTAGTTGCCTGAAGCAGACAATGTATTTGTTTCATGAAGAGAAACTTCAAGAAGAACATCTGAGGTAATCTTAATAGAAAAATCTTTGATAAAAAAATGTCTAAACAAAGAAACAACATGCCTTGCACAAAGAGGTCCTAATGAATACTTTTGCAAAAACATTTATTATTTCTAAATTACCACATGTTGTCTGATGAAAGTAGGATTGTGAAAAAGAAAAAAAACAGTTTGACATGTAGACACATTCAGTCTATAGAGGATAGGAACTTCAAAGAGTAAGGATTGTTTCCTACACCGAGGATATTTATGCTGGGAGTAATCTTCCTAGGCATCTGAAAGTTAGGATATTTTACTAGCTGTCTTCTTTACTTACATCACTTAACCCATAAAAGTTGTGTTTGCTCTTTTCTTTAAAATGTACACTTGCTTTCCTTCCCCTCCTTCCATCAGACAAGAAAAAAGTACTAGTTGGGGAACTCTTTTACTTAAAGTACACAAAGACCTTTCCTGATCAATATTTCTCTTGACATTTCTACAGTCATTAATATTTCGTGTTTGTTCTCATAGCCTTCACTTGTTTGTATGTGAAATAAGGCATGTTTTCCCCCTAAGACTGATAAGTTAAGTTTGAGCAGTGTGTGTTATATTCTGGTACCAACTGCATTCAAACCAGACTATGACATTAGATGACCACCAGATAAAATGTAATCATCTGTGTTGTGTGTGTGTTTTCGTTTTTAAAAAACAGTAGTCAAAATATTTACTAGTAAGTAAAGGGACCATTTCAGCACATGGAGATAGTTTGAGTATTTTAAAGCGGGGGAAATGCACATACTGGAAAAGAATAAATTATTAAGTCAAAGTCAAAAAGGATTTGCATTTGAATTCAGTGTTAAATCTAATTTGCCTTTTCTTTGTATGTGTTTCTGAAATGAGGAATGACAAAAATGTAGGTTTCTGACACTGGAAAATTGTACCTCTTCACATTTTGCACACTAATTCAATAGATAGTCTCATGTTACAGTTACTTATAACATTTGCCTCTCACTTAAAGAAAAGTACTATGAAAAGGAACAAATGTTCACTGTACACTACCTGTTAACATGAAAGTTTTTAGTTTTCTTGAAGACTAAAACTCCTTTCTGAACAGACTAGTTTACACTGTGGGTTTACTCACTTTTTAAAAAAATTTGTCTTTCAACTCCGCTGTCTGTATATATCCATATATCCCTATATATCTGCATATACTCCCCACCCGGATTCCTGCCTTCAGCTCTGGGTCCTCCAGCATGAGAAGGACATGGACCCAGAGGAGGGTCACAAATGTGATCAGAGGGCTGGAGCACCTCTCCTCTAAGGACAGGAGGGAGTTGTGGCTGTTAAGCCTCAAGAAGGGAAGGCTCTGGGAAGACTTTACAGAACCTTCCAGTACCTAAAGGGGCTACAAGAAAACTGGAGAGGGACTGTTCACAAGGACATGGAGTGATAGGACAGGGTGGAGTAGCTTTAAAATGAAAGAGGGTAGGGTTAGATTAGCTACAAGAAATTCTTTACTGTGAGGGTGGTGAGGCCCTGGCACAGGTTGCCCAATCCACAGAGGTTGTGGATGCCCCATCCCTGGAGGTGATCAAGGCCAGGCTGGATGGGGCTTTGAGCAACCCGGTCTAGTGGAAGGTGTCCCTGCCCATGGCAGGGGGAATGGAATGAGATGATCTTTAAGGGCCCTTCCAACCCAAACCATTCTATGATTGTATAGACCTGTGAACATAAGATGGTACCTTCTCTGTGAGAGCAAATAGAGCTTAGATTTGGTCAGGGCTAAATGTCTCAGAATGGCCTCTAAGAACATTTTAAATGGTCTTTTCCTCGATAGACTTCTATCTTCTAAAAAATTAGAAGGGTGATGTAATGTGCATACTAGATCCTTATGTTCATGCACTTACATCAAAATTTATTGGTTTATCAAAATGGAAATTATCTTAAAAATAAGAAACAGATTTGATTATTTTCTTTGGGCAATTACTTAGAATTAGTAGGATTATTCTTCAGATTTATTGTGACCCTTCCAGATTTACGCACACAAAGTCTGATTTGCAACCTGTTTACAGCACACAGACAATACAGCGCACTAACCAGAAGGAAGAAAATCAGTGTAGCTGATTAACAAAAGGCATCAGAGGACAACCTGAAACTATTGTTGGATACTTCTATTCTATGTTTTTGCTCTGCTTGTTCAGATTTGCCACACAATAATAATAGCAATAACTAACTTGGCATTTCCATAATGTTGTTCTTCCTTACCTCAGAACGGTTCTTTCCAGGTTTACTTCAGATAAAACAGGTCAATACCCAGCAGACTGAGGGCAATCAGGCCAGAACTACTCATTCAAGACTTCATTTTTTCAACTGTGTTCTTGATGTTATCTGTTGCACACAACCCTACCTTCACCTGCTTTTAATTCCTCTGACTAAATGGAGCAAGAGGAAGTCTCTGGATTGGATATGAAATAGCTCTGGGAGAATATACTTCTGACCTTTTGTTGGTGTTGTCTTTAATTTGCCATTTGCTACTCGCTAATCCTGTAGGTTAACAACTGAGCAAAGAGAAAGCCAGTTAAGAAGTGGAATGTGAAGATAAACTAGGTTTTAAAGAATATAAACTATTGCCTGCCCACGCAAATAATATGTGTGCATCAACCACCTCATTCTGAGGCTGAAAAACCTCCTGCAGCACAAATGAAAATCAAATCAGGTTTTTCAAAATATGTCTGATTTAATTATTTTCACAAGTTCAAAGTGTTTGCAATGCAATTATGTGTTACTATTATCCCTGTCTCACAAGGTCTCTGTTGAACTCCGTGATAAAAATTTTTCCTTTGGCCGTGTTGGAGAGGACTGAGACCTGCACTGAGGGCTTTGGAAAACTTAGTAATCTGGGGATTGCATGCAAGTTTTCTATAAGCGTACAATTGAGTCTGTAACTACTGAAACAAATAAGGTTGGGCTTACTATGAATTTGTGCCATGGTCAGATGAATCCTCAGGGGTTCTTAGCAGCATAGGCTCAGACTGAAACTTTTGGCAGAGAAGTTAATGTTGCAGCATTTTCCTTAACTATTACATCACTATAGGCTCTCTCCTACGTGGCCTCACATCCTCCCACTGCTATTAATCCTGTAGGGACATAAAATGTCTCAGAGTTTTAACTGCCGACAAACACAGAAAAAAACCAATAGGGCCTCTAAAACAGAAGGAAAGATCACACAAGCCTTGTTTCTTTAGCAAACCAGGGGTTAAGACCGTATCTATTGAACTTGTTTACGTCTTGGTTCCTTGTATTTTTGTCAGGAGGCTCAGGACAAAATATGGACAATCCAGATAAGTTGCATTCTGTCAATTGAATTGCTATTCCCTGTGTAGCAATTCTTGGTTAGAGACTCACACTTGTGATTCATCAGCTGGAAAATTCCTACTTCATCTTACCTAGCAACATGAGTTCTTAGGACACAGCTGATGTGCTTGGATTTACCTTCAGATGTAGAAAAGGATCTGATGCCCTGCAGCCTGTAGGAACACAGCCTTTGCAAGAGCTGTGCTGCTGACAGGGGAAGCCAGCAGGGGAGGAAAGAGTCTTGGAAGGAAATTTGGAGTTGAGACACATCTCTTGCTTTAGCAAGGGTGAACCCATAGGAATTTCAATAGAGCAGCAAAACCTGTTGCCTGCAGTGAGATAACTTTGAAGAAACAGTTGTGAATGGAAACCCATGGGAATTTCTTGTCCTTCAAGCAGGTTTTTCTTGTATACACAATAACCTGGCCCCTTATTACTACTCTCTTTCTTATTATCTCCGATGCACACAGAGGACATAAATATTGTTGAAATGTCAGTCTTGATCATCATCAGCTGTTCCCTCTCTCTGAGCTACAGACTGCATTTTCACATGCAACCCCTTCTGATATCCCAGGACATTTCACTGAACTTAAATATGTCATCTAGTAACACCAGAGAACAGACAGAATTAAGGATTAAACACAGAGCTGTTGAAAATATTGTATTTTCTAAAAAAAAGTCAAAAAATTAAAAAAAAAGTCTGTATCTCTATTGATTTGAAGTTGACTCTCATTTAGGTCCCAAATAGAAATAAATTGATATTAAAAATATTGTTATTTCTACTGAGCTGGAAAAGAAATAAGGTTTATGGTATTCTTAAAAAAAGCAGCATATTTTTATTTGTGCATTATTGTCCTAAGCCATGCATGGAATATAAATCTTTCTAATGTTTTCCACTGGAAATTCCTCTTTCTCTCCATGACACTTGGAAATTTTAAAATAAAATAATACAGCTACCATCTTTTTCCTGAATATTTTCGTATTGAAACATTTATCAGTGTTACTGGTGCCTCTAGCTAAATCTATTCTAAAAGTAGGGATTTTCTAATAAAAAACAAAACACCAGTCACCACTCCACTCACTTCAAATAATGTCACTTGGCACTTAAGATCAACCATCATCTCATCTCAGATTTAGACCAATTCAGTATCAAGAGCTTTACTGAATTTTATGTTATAGGGGTTTGGCATATCAAATCAAAGTTTTGAGTCCAATGTAACCTTTGATCACTGGTGACCCCAAAATGCTGTCCAGCAGTCAAATGCAGATGTGAAACTTCAGAACTTTACTCAGTTCCATTTAAGTGAATGAGTTCAGTTTTCAGATCTGTTTTTCATGAGGATCTGTTCTTTTGCTATTTAGTATCATTCAGTACTTTCTAATAAAAAATTCAGATTACAATTCTTTCTAATAAAGAATACAGAATTAATTTAGCAAGAGGGTTAGTAGGAAAGCTATTATATAAGGTTTGTAAAATAAAGTCAGAACTGGTGAAGAATAAAATTATTGTCTTGCAAGTCTATGCCCCTTTCTACTAAGGTCTTTAAATATAATTCATTGAAATTAAAAAGCCCTGATGGTTTTGTCTGGGGTAGAGTTAATTTTCTCCATAGTTTCTGTATGGGGCTGTGTTTTGGACTTGTGTTGCAAAGAGTGTTGATAACACAAGGACATTCTTGTTACTGCCCAGCCGTGCTGACACAGAGACAAGGCCTTTTCTGCTCCTCACCCCACCGGTGAGGAGGCCAAGGGTGCACAAGGAACTGGGAGGGGACACAGCCAGGACAGGTGACCCCAACTGACCCAAGGGACATCCCACACCATTTGGCATCGTGCTCAGCTCATAAAGCTGTGGTGAGAAGAAGGAAATGGGGAACGTTCTGAGTGATGGCGTTTGTCTTCCAAAGTCACTGTTATGTGTGATGGAGCCCTGCTTTCCTAGGGGTGGCTGAACACCTGCCTGCCCATGGGAAGTGGTGAATGAATTCTTTTTTTGGCTTTGCTGGCATGTGTGGCTTTTGCTTTACCTGTTAAATTGTCTTTATCTCAACCCATGATTTCTCTCAGTTTTACCCTTATGATTCCATCCCCCATCCCCCCGGCACCAGGGCAGAGTAAGCAAGCAGCTGTGTAGGGCTGAGTTGCTGACTGGGATTAAACTACAACAATTTTCAATATTCAAAATTAACACCCCTCATTTTCATATAGAGACTTACATCCTCAGACATATTTTCAAAGACTTTTTTTTCCAAGTAGTAATATGGAAATACTGAACCAAAACTCTGCTAGGAGAAGAACTGGAAGGACACAATTTCATTCTTCAGATTCAATCATACTTGAGTGACTTCAAGAAAATGATAAACCACTTTTCACAGTGGATTTAATTGATGACTTTTAATAAAAGACAGTTTCAGCATCTTACTACACTGAAGTTTAGAAACTATTTTATTTCTAGCCTTAATGTGTTTAAAGATAACATCATTTTTTTCTGATGTCACTATTTCTTTTAGAATAAATAGCTTTTCACAATGCTCATGCTGGTGTCCAACACATAATTATAACCTCCCATCTCATCATAGTGTTCATTCTGTGAGGAAAAATAATCTTCACTAAGTGTCATCACATTTGTCCTACAAGACTAAAGTTAAGAAGTCTGCTCCCTACATGGACCATGACTTGGTTTGATGGTTGACTTGCTCTATTATTAGCATTTGATAATTCAGGAATAACTAAATCTTGAGTATGTATGGAAACTTAAGGGCATAATATGCTGTATTTTCTCAGGGATGAAGTGTATCTTTGCTGTCCAGTGCAAAAACGTCTCCTTCATTTTTTGCTCTTTTCCCTCCTGCCATAACATCATAATCAGCTGACTTTTGCATTCAAAAGCCAAAAAAGTTAGTGGCCAAAAGAACTAAAGATTGTCATATGTTAAGACGATAGTCACAGGAATAAATTTGGAGTATGTTAGACTTCTTTTTACTATTCCACGTAATTTAACATAAGTTCTACAATTGCTATTTATGTTTTTATGCTGTAAAATTAATGACTTCAATGTCTTTTGTGTGGCGTGTACAGTAAATCTTTTCCCAAGTACTCATATGACACAGCAAGCTTAGGTCTTTTGGTTGATTTCAACCACATCTAAATAGGAAAATAACTGGACTTGGAGAGATGTATTCTCTGTACTGATGAATAATTTTGGTAAGGATTACTGGTAGGAGAAGTAGTCTCATTTTCGTGATCTCTAGAGGGAGACTGTATCTCAGCATGGTAAATCAGCAATTTTCCTTTTTAGACAAAGGAGATTTTGGAATGCATTATTACTTAATGTCCATTTGATGTATCTTTGACACAGATTTGACAGGTCACACATCTGGTGAATACCTGCAGGTTTCATCACTGTGTCTTTACCTCATTCTGATCTACCTTGATGAAAGGTAGAATGGGGCTCTACCCGAGTAAAACCTGAATAAGTAACCTGCAAGCTGGATCTTCAGACTGCTGCTTCTTAATTTAAATTTAAAATGAGGTCTGAAAAATTCATACTTAATATTATATTTCATAAAATTTCTGTTCAAATAGAGTATATCACAAACTGTGTGCAGTTTCAACACTGCACCAGTTCCAGTCATGCCAGTTTCCAAAAAATCACTGTAAACTTTTTGAAGTTTTCAAGATGGAAGGAATTTTTATCAGAATAAAAATGTCGAGATTTTATCAGTGTGAGCTTTGTGCTATGGCCATTTGGTGGAAAGTGTCTCATAGTTCCTAGAAAAAGGACTCCTGCAAGTCCTACTCAGTTATGATCCCACCAGCCATCTCAGTACATTGCCCTGTTGGGTTGTTTGATTCAATGAAAATCGTGTCAGGAAAGGGGCTTGATTTCCTGGTTGCTAAGTAGGATCCATAAGGGATGGTCACAGATCCCATTCTAATAGCTTATAACTCTACCTCATTTGCACACTGAGGCTGTATCTTGAAAGTCTTATGCCTGAGACAGAGCTTTCTCATAGTATCAACATTTATCCAGCTGACTGAAACATCTGTAAGAACATCCACAGCTCTCACAGAAGACAGATAGAAATGAAATTCAAAGGCTCTGTCCATCCCTGTGTATTCATGTGTGTCTTGGAAAACAAGGTCAAGGATTTGGCTCATTATTGGCTATAGCCCTATTAGTGATTTCTTTTGCTGAGAATGACAAGCATTCTGAGCACACCTAAATCCATCCTGCCCTTGCCCTGAAGGTAGCTTATTCTCTCCTTAAACCTGTCTTTGGAGAGTTTGAACAAATAGTAGCTCAGACTAGTTATGACCTGTTTTTGCCCTGTTTTAATTGTCTTGACAATTATCTGGGCTTCTAAAATTTTTCTCACATGATTCACATATGTCTTTCTTCTGCCCAGCATGGCAATTGTATGTGTGTGAAAGAAAATGCAAGGCAGATTGTAGCCATGCTCTTTCCCTTAACAGAAAATTATACCATTTCAAAGTTATAAAGACACTTGTCTTTACTACACAGCACACAGCAGTTGTTTTTCTTTCTCATTTCATATTTACATTAGGTCTTTTGCATCAACAGTGTAGCTGTTGCATATATTTGGTGGAGAATTCAGTAGTGTGACAGTTTCAGATATGGAATACCTTCTTCACCCAGGGCAGTTGGTATCTTACTGATAACAACTGGTAGTTTTCAAAAACAAACATTTTACTGAGTGAAAAGCAATGAAAATGGAACTATATCTCTAAAAGAAATCTAAGTCCAAAATTTAACTGTAATAATGACTATGATAATAATGGCATATTAAATTCAAGAAATGAGCAATCAGCATGACCATGGACCCCTAAGAGGTTTTTATTAGTGATGCCATGTACAGAGGACCCATCTGAAAAGCTGACACATCATTTTTAGTACTGTGCTAAGCATCAGAGTTCTTAAGCCAATCTGCAGCCTAAATGGAATAATCAGAGGCTGATAAGTGAAGTGATTTCTCTGACTAAAGTCACATGAGAAGCTTGTGGCAGATACAAGAAAAAAGCCAGGCGTCCTGGATCCTCTGCCAGTGGTTCACACACTGTGCTGCATTGTCTTTCTGTACCTTCTAAGAGAGTTTCCAGACCCTTTCATGCTGTGCACACAGACACCTCTATGCTGTAAGCCCTTCATGTGCCATGCCTGGAATGCAGCATGGCTGCATAAAACAGCAAAAAGCAGCATGCCAGGTAGAGTGTTAGAAATGAAGAAAATGTTATTCAGCTGGCATTGGAAACTCCTCAGCTTTTTCAAATAGTAAGCTAAAAAATACAAGGTAAAAATCCCGTGTTCCCAATGCATCATTCTTCTCTTGCAGAATATTAGTCACAAAGATTTGGAAGGGGGTATGAAATGTTCAGTATGGACTATTGCTATTACACAGACACAGTAGAATGAATGTAGCAGGAGTATCTGCAAGCAACAAATAATGCAACATATTGTCTGTCACATCATTCCATCATCCACTTAAAATTTTGGGAAGAATCAGTGGGATACTGTCAGATTTACAGAAGTTGTAAATATCTTCTCCTGACCTGTTTCTTGGTAATAAAATAGGGTGTCTTATCTGAACACTCCTAGCTCAAGAATGGAGTTGCCATTAGCTTCAGGATCGAGCATTCATTAACCTTGTTCAAAGGCAACAGCCATCTCTACAGGACAGTTCTAAGAGAAGTAATAAGGATCTGATATGGCTATGTGTATGTCTAGGGCTTTCATGAAAACAGTCTGTGTGTCAGGAGATAATTATTTTGTATGAGTTCTGGATGTTGGCCCAGATAAACAAAGGCATTTAGTAGTCGAAGCTACAGTTGTTTAATGCTGAAATGTTTTGCAAAGCCTTTCCAAGAGCTGTCAACTCTTTCAGGCTGACCTGTGGCAAACTGAAAAAAAGATGATGCATGTTTTATTTATGATGTTTCATTTTTATCTGTTCACATATTCATTGTTTTGATAGACAGTACAATCTTTAAATTACTTTTGTGGAAAGATGCCTTTCCATTAGCAAACTTCTTTTTGAGATGCAACCTGCAACAATGGTCAGATATTGAGCCCATTCAGGACAGTGCCCGAGGAGTGAAAAGTTCTCACTAATAAAAAAACTCTGCTGTCTCTAACATTTGGGTTCAAATATCTTTTAACTTCTCCTTGTTATCCCAGGAAGAAGGTGGAAATTTTCTATAATGAAGTCTGTATAACACTAAACACAATGGGGAAAGTACTGAAAATCCATTTTGCCACACAGAACTAGGGCAGACGGTCCAAGAGAGGCCTCTATGTCAAAGAATTATTCCTTATGGGGAACAAGATGCAAGGGGTTAAAGGTTCTGATGAAGAAGGAAAGGTACTGCAGACCTCAGAGCCTGGAGAGAAGTACAACACCTCTGTATGACCACCCTGACATGACAGCAATCTGGCAGCAGGTCCACAGAGAGCCAATATTAAAAAATATCTAGCATAATGTGTCACTGAAAAAATATTTCAGGCACCTCTAAGAGATTTGTTTTCTACACTATACTCACAAAGACATTCATGGTACTGCCAGCGTAGATCTGCTAATTCCAACCAAGCTTTTTAAAGCTGGGAGCCCTTCACTCCACTACTTAGGGGAGAAACAGAATTGCTGCATTCCTTCCCTTCTGGGACACACGTGGGGCAGGCCTGGGTGCAGTAGTCAGGATCAAGTAAACAGAACTCAGCACACAGCAAGAAAGGCATACCTTGCCCCATGCATGCGGAAGTTAAAATGAAGCAGGCTGTCTCCCTTCAGCTAAAAGTCAGATGGACCTGTCTCCTCAGCAATGAGATTCTTACTATTCTTAGCACAGAATCTGTCCTTTGAGGAATTACTTAGTCCTTAATGTAGAGAAATGCAGTTGTTTGGCCAGAACCACAATGAGTTTGCAGCTAGCTCAGAGCTATTGTGTCTTAGCTCATGCAGCAGACTCAAAAGAATTGGGGTTTATGCTTTTTGTCAATGCAGCATTTAGAGGGTCGGAGAAGAGACAGGACCTCAGGTTTCCTGTCATTCATGTCAGAACTCAGACCTTGCAGGAAGGAGTCCAAGAGGTACTGATGGAGACATCTTCACTTGGATGTGTCCAGGACAGTCAGAGAGTAATAAGTAACAAGCAGGGCAAATTTAACGTGACAATTCACAACTTTGTAATGTGATCTACTTTGTGGCTTTTCCTCTCCACTGTTTCAAGCTATATTTACTTCTTCATTATCATAGTGAAAGTCCAGTGTAACCTCAACTAAGTCCTTCATATTAATTCATATGCATTGGTAAGAATTAAATTCGAATACAGCTCTCAAAAACTAGTATTTGCATATCTCACTAGAGCAAATGAATTGCACTGAGTCACCATGAAAATTGACTGGGTAAGCTAAACGCATAGTTGGGCTGGAGTCAGCAAGCAGGATACTTTGTCTCCACTCCCACAGACACAAATCCACACCAAGATTTTTTGGTGTGCAAATGAGCCTGATTTACTTTGATTATAAAACAGACTCATAGCTTAATAAAAGAAACCAAATTGCCTTAACTTGCATGTGCATGTGGAACCTCCATAAATTATGGTCATATATAATGAATGGAATAAAGCCACAAAAGTTACATGAAAGCAAATGTTCCAATCAAACTTATGCTATGGTGCAAATCTGAAGTGACTTCACCAAAGTCAGTGAAGATTCCCTGAGTTTACATTGGCTTAGCTGAAAACAGATTCTCCTCATTAGCATTCAGCTGAAACTTTCACATGACAAGCAGCATCATGAGGCTGATTTTTAAAGGTGCAGCTTTCTTTACATTACATGTAAGATTCCTGCTTGTTGTGCAGCCTGAAAATAACATCTTGGAAAAATATCGCTTCTGAAGGAGACTTGTCAGTATTTAACATTTTTTGTCATCATATACTTTTACATGTGTGCTTGATGTATTTAACAGTCTCCTTCTCCTGCGTACAAAATACCCAACATCCAAGCACTGGTAAAGATCAGATTTCACTTGGCTCTCTGCTTCCAGTGTTTGTTTCAGGGAAGGCATATAGTATCCCCACCAAATTATGAGTGCTGATTTTTTCTACCAAGAGTTGGGAGTATGTCTTTCATATTTCCTAAGGAAATATGTTGGGAGCAAATGCATAGCCCTGTTTTAAAATTCAGCATTCATGACAGCTGTTGTTCAAAGTCTCAGACTGATAAAAAGGCCAGAAAATCTGTGAAATTCCAGCCACCGTGTATTTAATATGCCAAGGGGCTGGAACTGCAGCCCTGTGTTGCAAGTTGGCTTCCCAAAGTGAACATCCCTTTACAGACAGGCAGGTGGGTGCTCTGGCATGAGTGTGTGATGCAGGAGCTGGAGTGAGCCCACCCCTCCAGCAAGCAGAATTGGGAAATAACCCCTGAGATCATCACCTGAGCTGATGCCCCTTTCAGTGACTGTGACACTGCAACAGCTCCAGCTGCCACCAACGCATTCTTCACTGGATGAATCACTGGGATGGTTTAAAAAATGTGTTTATGTGCCTGGCACAGAAATGATTTCTGCTGCTGACTTTGAATTAAGTGAACTCACCAGCACACACCATGTTCCTCTCTTACCCACAGTTTTTGATTCTGACATTTTGAGCCCTTTTGATAGAAGAACATAAATCTTAACTCCAGCTTCATGTTTACCTCTGAGCAATGGCTATGCGTGGGAGTAACTGCTGGCAGAAGTTTTAACCAGAGTTAGACCAGGTAAAGTCACTTCAGATTCACTTTTCTCTTTCTCACGCACAGGAATTCTCCTATAGAAGGATGTTGTAATGAGGGTGTGACACACAGAAATGTCAGGGAAGAAATGAACTGCATTCTTTTTTCTGGCATATAGAGATCTAGGGTAAGGGTTTAAAAAGTTACTGCACTTTTCTGATGTTAGAGGCAGAGAAAACTATTTTTGGGGACCTTGGTAACCTCAGAAGAAGCTCCCCAGCTCTCATACCTCATAGGAAATGTTAATTGCTGCCATGAAAGCTTGTCTTGGATCCCAGCAGCTGTCTTTTAGAGAGGCAAAATTCTCACCCCACACAGAGCTGGAAACTTTAACAGGAGGCAGGAGCATAGCATGAACTTGACAGACTCAGCCTCTTAAATAACCAAGATGCTTTGTGGGAAACACAGGAGATCCCAGAGCCAGAAACACCTGCCCACTGTTGCCAGAGAGGGCTGCCACATTCCCTCTGTGCTGTGACTGCAGTGGGCAGCAGAGCCAGGAGCAGCTGTCTGCCCTCAGGGGAAAGCATTGTGAACAGTGCTTGTTCACACTCCTTTTTACTCTGAAAAGCATCTATTTACTGATGTTTAAAAACACACAATCGAAGTTATGAATGACTGCCACATCCTGCTCCTCTCGGAGTACTGCTTTTATCACAACGGGGGTTGCGTTAAGGCTGCCATTGCACGGTGGGGAGTGCAGGGCTCCATTCTTTAAAATAGCTTCATTAGGAAAAACACAAACAAACACCACCCTGGAAGCAGCAGGTTTTCTGTTTACTGTCTCCCCAGAGTTTCCAGCTGAGAAGCAACTTGAACCTTATTCTCTCTTGTGGTTTTATTGCTGTTTTCAATGAGCTTAGCATCATGAAGGCAGGTTTGAAGCTGTTCTCGTCTCCCCCGAAGTCATGACTGAGACCTTTTTCCAGTGCTGAGGATGGGATTGAAGTAATCAACCCAATTCCAAGGTGAACACGTGATGGGGACTATGATTTTAATCTGCTCACCATTGGCCAGAGTGGAGACATGGAGCAGCAGCAAAGAGGAGTGGCCAGGAGCACTGACTTTCCTTGCAACTTTAAAATCATTCTTCCTGAGAAAAAGAGAATGAAAGAAATTCAGATGTTTAAATACCAATATACACCCCTTCTTCTTTCCCACAGGACCTTAGCTTAGCTTGTGTTGTGGATGTCACACTCGAGCTAATGACTGTGACCTCCCTGTGTGCCCACTCAGTGACAGAGGACACACAGTTACATAAAACCATCTCCATCCACGCCCAAATTTCTCCTGTGCAAAGGGAGCTAGGGAGGGACTGTGTTTTGAGCTGAGACAGTTGAAGTAGGTTTGATAAAATTAATTTTGGATGTCAGGCCAAAATATGAGCAAAGTAAGAATAAGGTAATCTTGAAATGAAGGACAACTTTCAGCAGCTTCTGGGATTTCTTGGTACTGAGCCAGGGAGGAGTTTGGAGTCTCAGAGCCAGCTCTGCTCTCTTCTTGGCAGAGGGCAGCAGTTGACTGTGAACTGGTCAAAGGATTATATCCTACTGTTTCAGACTGTGAAGCATTTGAGAGCTGCTGAATGGGGCCAGAATAAAATCATAGGTGGAATGAGGACTTTTCCTCAGACATATGGCCTAATATTGCAGATTTGCTCCAGCAAAGCTATCTCATCCACAAGTATAAGGACAGCCCATCATAGCAGCCTTTTACACCTTCTGGAAAGCCATCTCAAGAGATTTGTGGTGATAAAACATTTCATTTGCTCCCGTTAGGGTCCTTAGATGATCAGATCAGATTTCAGATAGATAAATAGCAGCCAGCTAGATAGAAAACAGTAAAACACTTCACTCAACACTTCCAATTTCAAGTTCAACTCAATGTCACAGAAATAGTCTTGCTTGGAAAATATCTGTGAATCAAGATACTTAGTGCTTCAAGTACATCCAACAAGATCTATCTAAATAGCAGCATTAACAAAATGATAGTGTGTCCAGCCTCTATGTGCAATAAAGCAGAAAGCACTGAGATTTTCTGCTTTGCTGTGTTAAACTCTTCGATGAAATTTTTCATCTGTATTTCTAGAATTTAGGATTTTCTCTATAAGTGGGCAGCAAACTCTGCCTCACAAAGTAGAAGTTTCTGCAGCAGTTTTAGTGCGTTGCAAAAACTGAGTTTTGAAACACAACAAAGAAAAGCAGTGAGTCCCTGTGGACAGGACTCAAGCTGTTTACAGGCAAGTAGAGAAAGCCCCTCATGATGGAAAAGATACAGCAACAACAAAATTTTCATTTAAACAAACACCAGATACTAACTAGCTCACTCTTTCAGATAACATCCATGACTTACTGAACTGTTGCAAAAACATAGTCATTGTGTTGCTAAAAGAAAGTGAATGTTTGGTTTAAACACAGCTGCAAAAATACCTGGGAAGAAACCTAGAGTCTTGAGTCTCATACCTTGTCAAAATGAAGTGAAATGACAAGGAGGACCTATCAAATAAAATACTTTTACATTATTCTCAATCATAGTTTGCATTGTACAAGTAAACAGTCATGAGATTTCCTGTTTTGTAGCTAAATCTTACCAAACTAATTATCCATAAATTTATAACGTATAAACCATTCAAATTAATTTCTGAATCAAGCTGCTAGTGAAGTTTACCCTTCTGCAAAACAAAGCCCTCGCAACTGCATAGCCATTCTCAGATTTTAACTGGGATCTGAGGCACCTTTGTACAGTAAGTGATTCCACAAAACTTTTGTTTTGGTTTGGTTTTGGTTTTTTTAGGGGGCATTTTGTTTGGAGGTTTTTTTTTGGTTTTGGGAGGTTTTTATTGTTTGTTTGGTTGGTTGGTTTGGTTTGGGGCTTTTTTTTTTGTTTGGGTTTTTTGGTATTGTTTCCTGGTTTTTGTTTTTTTTGTAATTCAAAGGCAAACAGAGTTTCTGCGGTAGAGTCTATGCCTGAAATGGAGGGTAAGATTCTCCATCTGTGCCTGTGCTGACCAGTGAGTTGAGAAAAAATGAAAATATAGCAACCTTATGACTCATACACTTTCTATCTGTATTGGTGGCTCGGGCTTGGCATTGAGTACTTGTGGCTTCCTTTTACACAAAGGATGTATGTCACTAATCGTAGGCATCCCAGTGAAGGCATCTACGTCGGTGCAAGTCACCCAGGGCTGCTGGCACAGAGAACAGAGAATCAGCCAATGCAATTCCCACAGACTGCATGTGATGCAGCTCACGGAGATGACTACGTTTGGTTACATGAACTTGACTGTATTGACACAGCCCCCAGTGGAAGGCTAGCAAGTACACTGGATAGGCTTGGGCAAAAGGATGCCATCCCCAGGGACCTGCACGGGCTTGGGAGGCGGCCCCATGCAAACCTCATGAAGTTCAGGAAGGCCAAGTGCAAGGTTCTGCACCTGGGTCAGGGAAATCCTCAGTATCATGCAGGCAGGGTCATGGATGAACTGAGAAGGACTTGGGGGTATAAGCAGACATAAATTAGATATGGTCTGTCAATGCGTACTCACATGCCAGAAAGCCAACAGCATCCTGGGCTGCATAAAAGAGCAGCATGGCCAGCAGGTCAAGGGAGGTGATCCTGCCCCTCTACTCCACTCTCATGAAGAAAGGCTAAGAGAGTTGGGGTTCTTCATCCTGAAGAAGGGAAGTCTTTGGGGACAGCTCCTTGCAGCCTTTCAGTGTATAAAGGGGCCTTACAGGAAAGACGGAGAGAGACTGTTTACTGGGGCCTGTACTAAAAGAACAAGGGGTACTGGCTTTAAACTAAAAAAACATGAAAAAGACATAAATAACTTTTTACAGCGAGGGTAATGAGGCAGTGAAACAGGTTTCCCAGAGAAGCTGTGAATGTCTCATCACTACAAGTGTTCAAAGGCAGACTGGACAATCCATGGTAGTGCAGGCACAACTAAATGATCTTTGAAAGTCCCTTCCAACCCAAACTGCTCTGTGATTCTGTGATAAGTAGATCAGATGTAGGAACTACTCTCTTGTCCCCTGCTGCTAGGAGAGATGGATCCCTTCCACAACCTCTGCTGGGCTGGGAAATGTCAACGCTGAGGTACCTGACAGTGTACGAGTCTGTAATGGTCAAGACAGTTGAAGCCCAGGCTGTGCGAAAAAATCCCCTTGAACTCATGTTAAGGTATTCAACATGCTTGCAATTTGCTGTTATGAGAGGCAGGTTTGGTCTGGCAAAGGTTTAGAGGTGCAGGTAAATCCTGAAAGATTTGTTAGCCCAGTCTTAAGCGACCAAGTACACATACCCTCATTATCTTCAGTACACTTTTTAGCAGATACCAAATGTACACAACCGGTCAAATGTACACGAAATTACCTTCTTCCTTTTTGACATTACCTAATTAGACATTTGCTATTCTATCTGTATTGTCTATGCCTGCATTAGCCTTAAAAGTCTGTTCTGATCTCTGCACATGTGAAGACAACTACATTTTTAACACAGCAGCACTATGCATGATGGCTCCTAATGCCAAGAAATAGTAAAGCTTTGAGGAATGCTTGTCAACACGTCTGTTCCATTCCTGTGAACATAATCACCATCCACCATTACATCAGAATTAAAGGACAAAATTGCATGCGGTGGGAAAGGAAGTGTGTGGGTAAGTACTGAAGTAGCTTCTGGTTATGGTGGGCAGGACGAGAATAATGAGTTCGGCTTCTGGCAAGGAAGATTTACGTCAGACATTAGGAAATATTTCTAATGATAAGAACAGCAAAGAACAGGAATTGCCTGAGGATGCTGTGACACCTCTACACTGGAGGTCTTTAAAAACAAGTCAGATTCACGTTTGTCAGGAGTGGCCTGGGTACAGGAGATCCTGCCTTAGGTATCTGTACCTACCAGGTAACCTCCTTTCGACTCCATGCTGTCACCATCCACACTAGTTCCCTATGGTCTTGTTTTGGGGCTGTGGAACTAAAAAGAGAAATAAACTAATGACACTCTTTGGGTCTTTGGGTATTACTCTTAGTAGGAAGCTTACCAGAAAACAGGGGGCTGTCTAGGAAGATCTCAGGATCCTGAAGCCCTCATCGAGTCCCTCAAGCTAGCAGAAAATTATAATCATAATCCCTTGCTTCACTCAGATGAGACCCAAGAGGTGGTGACCGTGATCCTCAAACCATTCAGTCACCTGATGTTTGAGTTCTAGGAGATTATCAAGCAGCACACAATGGGAAAGAGTGGAAAAATCTCCCAGGCATATTTCAGACAACACACAGGCAGTGCAGTGATCTCTCATGGCACGCTGGTTTGTAAGCTACTACTATACCAAACCTGATCCTGGCTGGGAAAATGAAATACCCCAAAATGAAATGTCAGTGTTTTCACCCATGAACAGATGACAGTTATACAAGATAAAAGGCATCAAAAGCAGTACTGCACTTAGACATGTAGAGGCAACTACAGGAAAATTTTATGTTATAAAAAAATATACATATATAAAATCTGATCAGTAGTAAATAACATTTCAAGTGCTTTGAGTTTTCTCCTGTTATTTCTCTGACAGGCAGGAACGGCTTCTGGGATTGTCTCCGTGAGACGGAGTTTATCTCTACATTCTCTATTTCCTTTTGTAAAAGGATAAAGAACAGGGCTTACATGTCTTCTAATTTTTTAAGTCTTGGTTGTTTCCTATACACATATGGTTCTCCTTCCTCCTTCATGAGTAGATAATTTCTCGCAACAGGTTGCCAGAAGGTCTGCCAATTTATAGAATTTTATACTATTTTAACATATTTTTAAAAAGAGAGCATTATATGCAGTTCCAGTGGCCAGGAAAACAATACACACACTGATTTCTGATTATCAGTGTCTTTGGTCAGTATGTGTCATACATAATTGGTGAATAGCCTTTGATCTGACATTCACTTGCACAGTAAAAAGTATTTTTGATTAAATTCAAATGGCAAATAAAGACCTAAATACCTGCTTTTTCCCAAACTGGCCAAGTAAAGAGGGAAATGGTATCAGTTGTCTACCTCATTTACCATAATGTCTATAGTCAAGTTTCAACTTGCTTTAAAATCTGGAATAATCCTATGAATGCCACATATAGTGAAGAAATTGACAACAACAAGTGTAGACTCCCTCTCACAGATTTATAAGGGGATTATGGAAAGAACTCAGCAGTGGTCAAATATTTTTCTACTGGAGTAAAGAGAAGCAAAAACTCCCCACATTAAGGTCTGAGAAGTCTCATGTAATAGATCTGTGGAGGAGAATTAAACTTAAATGACATTTTAATTATCACAGTTTTGCAGAGAAATAGAGGTGCTTCCATTGAGGCCCCCAGTCCAGTTTAGTGTCATAGGGAATAACAGAACAGGACCTTCTCCCCCATACCATATGTAGTGCTTACCGTAAGGATTACCCGTGTTTCTCTTTTGCCCTACACTTAGCATTTAACACGCGCTACACAAACATGGGTGGAACATTTTCTGAATAAAAGGTTGTTCAAAGGCAAATGGGCATAAGCAATAAGGGAGAATCCAGAAGAATTGTCCATACTAGAGCTCCATCTAGCTATTAACTCATCTTCTTTATCAAACACAAGGAGCAGCCTTGCGGATAGCTCACCTTGAAAATGCACGTGGTTATGATCCAGCTGGGCCAAAAGGAAACATATTCTCCTATTAATGTGCAAATGAGCAGTGTCTAATAGTGCTAATCAATGTTGCCCAGGAAAGAAAATGTGTCCTTAAAAAGATAAAGGTAAGTAGCTGATGAGCAGAAGGGTTTTCTAGTGACTAGTTAGCCACTCCCTGTGCTGCCCACTGATGCTTCTGGACAGTTGCTTCATTAGGAGAAGCTCCGCATCAAGCCATGCTGCTTTTTCAAATAGAAAACTATCCAGTTATGAACCTTATTTCTTCTGAGCAGCCAACTATGTAGGCTTAACTGAACTCCCGATGATGACTAAATCTTTTTATCCTTTGTAATATATTTTTACTGTGTACCCCTGTGTGAGACGGAAATACTTAAACTCATAATGACAAGTGGGTGGGAAGGTATGTGTCAGGCCAAATGCTGTGACTAAGCTCCCATTTGCAGTGAGGCAGCAAGCTCAGGCACTGGCAGGAAAAACATCTCATTGAATCAGCACTTCCCAAACCAGTGTGTGAAATAAACATGCAGCAGTATTGCCAAGTTTTGCAGCAGAGAACAAAGGATGCCTGGGAGTTGAACTGGATCCTAGTGCTTAAAATCTTTCAGTATAGGATGCTGCCCTACTTGTGATTCTTTGGTTAGCTTATGTTGCGTTGGCTTGGGTATCTCTCCACAGCATTACTCTACATAGTGCAGACAGGCAGACTCCTACTTGTTTTATTCATCGATTCTCCCCACATTTTGCTATTCCTGCACTCTTTTATCCATTTTTAGGATAAGTAAATAGACTCTGCTAAGTTCCTATTGAGCAGCAATAATAGTCTAAGCCATGGGAGTGGGAACATTTCCCCATTTGTCTTGCCACGCTTTCCAAGACATGCTGCTGAAGGGGAGGGTGTTTGCAGGGAACTCAGTGATCTTGGCTTTACCCAGGGAAAATTCCTTGCTCATTGGGGAGGTTTTGGGAAAAGAAATCGTTCTGTGACCCTGTTACTGAGAAGCATCAGGCTGGTGTAAAACTATACCTGCCAATCCTTTGCAAATGGAAGCCACTTTAATGCCATTTGAAAATATGCTTTAGATCTTCCTCTAGGACACTGCACATGTCCTGATTGGTGAAGCAATGCAGTTATTACAATTGACCTAGACTTAACCTTTGATCCTTGGAGAAGAGCTCTTAAGTCATTTTTTATTAGTCATCTCTTCTGGGTCATGCCTCTGCATCTTCCTCTGTCACAATCCTTTTCTAACTCACCTCCAGGACAGATGCTGGCTGGCTCCTGGCTCAATATGCCAAGGGAAAAATACACTCTACCTACTTCTGTTAATACCCCAAGGGCCCCACTTATCTTTCTGAAGGAAGCCTGGGAAAGTCTAGCAAAAACAGGCAGGGCTGTGTTTTATACCTCAGAAGCCTCTGATGAGAATACAGATTGCAGTACAGAGTTGACTCAAAGTATGCCACAAGGCAGCCAACTCCGAGGGCAGTCCGAGTGAGTAAAGCCTGGCTTGTCTGCTGGGACACACGGATACTGAAGCAATTCCTGGCACAGGGATGTCCTTGTGCCTTGCAGAATGGGGTCCTTCCAGCCTGGGCTTGGAGGTGCAGGTGACAAACCAGTCAGACAAGGATGGCAAAGCTACATCCATTGCTGTGTTCTGCAGAAGATACAGAAAGAGCTACCCAAGCCCTGAGCCTGTCATCAGGGGAGCTAAGTCTCTTGTGTCTTCTTTCATGCTACTGCCAGCATTTCTTTGCAAATCACAGCCTCAGGTATTGTTACTTTATTTTTGATTACAATAAAGACCCAGCTGGCTTCCCCAAGTTATTTTCCTTCAAAAATATGCTTGACATGCTACAAGGGTGAATAGCCTCCACCCAACTCTGTGGATGTACCCACTGAGGTCTCCAAATAGCTGTGGTGGGTTGACCCTGGATGGACACCAGATATCCATCAAAGCTGTTTTTATCACTTCCCTACTCAGCTGGACACGGGAGAAAAAATATAACAAAAGTCTCACGGATCAAGGTAAAGACAAGGAAAGATCACTCACCAGTTACCATCAAGGGCAAAACAGCCTCAGCTTGGGGAAAATAATTTGATTGATTCCCAATCAAATCAGAGCAGGATAATGAGAAATAAAACCAAATCTTGAACCACCTTACCCCCACCCATTCCTTCTCCCTGGGCTCAACTGCATTTACCATTCTCTCTCCCTGTTCCTTCCCAGCAGTGCAGGGGGATGAGGAATGGAAGCTCATAAAAGGAGTCAGTTCACCACTCATTGTCTTTCTCCTTCCTTCTCAGGGGGAGGACTCCTCACATTTTTCCATCTCCAGTGTGAGGTGTCTCCTGTGGGACACAGTTCTCCATGAACTTCTCCAGTGTGAGTCCTTACCACAGGTTGCAGTTCTTGATGTTCTTGCCAGCAAAACTGCTCCAGCATGGGATCCTCTCTCCACAGGGCCACAGATCCTGCCAAGAGCCTGTGCCACCATGGGCTTCCCACAGGCTCTCAACCTTGTTCAGGCATCTGCTTGCTCTAGTATGGTGTCCTCTATGGGCTGCAGGAGGATCTCTGCTTCCCCATGGACCTCCATGGGCTCTAGGGGCACAGCTGCATCACCAGAGGTTGCACCATGGGCTGCTGGAGAATCTCTGCTCCAGCTCCTGGAACACCTCCTGCCCCTCCTTCCTTGCTGACCTGGGTGTCTGCAGGGCTGTTTCCCTCACATATTCTCTCTCTGGCTGCTGTTGAGCAGCAATTCTCCTCACTTTCTTAAATCTGTTATCCCAGACACATTACCACCATCACTGTTGGGCTCGGCCTGGGCCAGCGTGGCTCCATCCTGGAGCTGGCTGACAGACATGACTCTGTAAGACATGGAGGAAATTTCTCGCAGCTTTTCACAGAAGCCACCCACTACCAAAACTCGGCCACACAAACCCAATGCAAAAGCAGAGGGCTCAGACATGGACACAGGACCTTGCAGAGCTGAGGAGAATGGGAACTCTGGGAATATCCCACAGGAGATCACAGCTCCTGAGTAGATAGGGCCATGCTAAAGTGCTGCAGAGAGCTACAAGCTCCAGCAAACTTTATTAGTTTGCATCCTCCTGTGTTTTGGGATTGAGCAGAGCTCCCTGCCATCGTCCTGATAGTAGGTCCAGCTCAGGAGCCCCAACGTGCTTCCTGACAGCAGGTAATCCATCACTGCCTGGCATGCTGTAGGCAGGCATCACCTCATGTGTGTTCACTTTTGGAGCTGAAATTCTCCCCAGGCTCTTTGACTGCTCCCAGCAGTATCCTAGTGAGACTGGCCCCTTGGTGTTCTTCCTGCCTTGGGAATGTCCTCTGGGCATGATTGAGGATATTTGTCTAGCTGCAATTTTCACATCAAATGCATAAGCCTGGTCAATCCCTACTAGCAACTCTCTTCATTTTCAGGACTTGGAGATCTCAGAATCTCAAGAGCAGATTTGTAAAGGCAGCATTATCTTGGCTATCACAGCACACAGTAGGGGAAAAATATGGAGAACACACCAGGCATACAGATGGCTCTAAACACAACTGTAGCATCATGGATTTGATAGAGCTAATACATAAAACATATGGGATTAAAGCGCACAGCACCTTGACCCAGCTGTTAATGGAACTGGGATTCTCAGCACTTCTGACACGGGTCGTTAGTCCAAATCCAAAGAAATAATTCATCACTGACTGCACACTACTGGCCTTTTGTTTTAAATAAAAGCCATGAGAAGCACTGTCACATAAACTCTACTGTCCTGCCTTGATTTTAACACAGTGGATTCTGACCCAGATCTGCTCAAGACTTTTCAGAGATGGAACAGAGGTGTGTGCCCCACCAGAGCTGGGTGAGAGGTGGCTTCTCTGGTTGCAGGTGAAGGATGTGGTAGGAAAGAGGCTGAGCAAGGCTGCAGGGCTGTGCCAGGGGGATGCAGCTCAGGTGATGAGATGCATGGAGGTAGAAATGTTGCTTTTCCTTCCCCTTTCACAAGTATCCCACCTCATTCCATGACTGCAGCCTGACTGTCCCGTGTCCTCATGTTCACAGACTAAGCACCAGCATCATAATCCTTTTAATACCCAGCAGTCAGATATCTGCTTTGTCAAGTGCATGACACTGGCCCTGATTCTCAACCACAAACTGCAGTGGGAAAAGCAACTTAACCAGCTGAGCTGGAGCACAGAGTCTGAGAAGCTGATCTAGCACCTGTTGAAATACTAACAAAGATTCACACTGGTCTTAGTGAATCAGTGAACCAATCCCCACGTGGTAGCCTGCTTGTTTTGAGTCAGTCTTGTNAACTTCTCCAGTGTGAGTCCTTACCACAGGTTGCAGTTCTTGATGTTCTTGCCAGCAAAACTGCTCCAGCATGGGATCCTCTCTCCACAGGGCCACAGATCCTGCCAAGAGCCTGTGCCACCATGGGCTTCCCACAGGCTCTCAACCTTGTTCAGGCATCTGCTTGCTCTAGTATGGTGTCCTCTATGGGCTGCAGGAGGATCTCTGCTTCCCCATGGACCTCCATGGGCTCTAGGGGCACAGCTGCATCACCAGAGGTTGCACCATGGGCTGCTGGAGAATCTCTGCTCCAGCTCCTGGAACACCTCCTGCCCCTCCTTCCTTGCTGACCTGGGTGTCTGCAGGGCTGTTTCCCTCACATATTCTCACTCTGGCTGCTGTTGAGCAGCAATTCTCCTCACTTTCTTAAATCTGTTATCCCAGACACATTACCACCATCACTGTTGGGCTCGGCCTGGGCCAGCGTGGCTCCATCCTGGAGCTGGCTGACAGACATGACTCTGTAAGACATGGAGGAAATTTCTCGCAGCTTTTCACAGAAGCCACCCACTACCAAAACTCGGCCACACAAACCCAATGCAAAAGCAGAGGGCTCAGACATGGACACAGGACCTTGCAGAGCTGAGGAGAATGGGAACTCTGGGAATATCCCACAGGAGATCACAGCTCCTGAGTAGATAGGGCCATGCTAAAGTGCTGCAGAGAGCTACAAGCTCCAGCAAACTTTATTAGTTTGCATCCTCCTGTGTTTTGGGATTGAGCAGAGCTCCCTGCCATCGTCCTGATAGTAGGTCCAGCTCAGGAGCCCCAACGTGCTTCCTGACAGCAGGTAATCCATCACTGCCTGGCATGCTGTAGGCAGGCATCACCTCATGTGTGTTCACTTTTGGAGCTGAAATTCTCCCCAGGCTCTTTGACTGCTCCCAGCAGTATCCTAGTGAGACTGGCCCCTTGGTGTTCTTCCTGCCTTGGGAATGTCCTCTGGGCATGATTGAGGATATTTGTCTAGCTGCAATTTTCACATCAAATGCATAAGCCTGGTCAATCCCTACTAGCAACTCTCTTCATTTTCAGGACTTGGAGATCTCAGAATCTCAAGAGCAGATTTGTAAAGGCAGCATTATCTTGGCTATCACAGCACACAGTAGGGGAAAAATATGGAGAACACACCAGGCATACAGATGGCTCTAAACACAACTGTAGCATCATGGATTTGATAGAGCTAATACATAAAACATATGGGATTAAAGCGCACAGCACCTTGACCCAGCTGTTAATGGAACTGGGATTCTCAGCACTTCTGACACGGGTCGTTAGTCCAAATCCAAAGAAATAATTCATCACTGACTGCACACTACTGGCCTTTTGTTTTAAATAAAAGCCATGAGAAGCACTGTCACATAAACTCTACTGTCCTGCCTTGATTTTAACACAGTGGATTCTGACCCAGATCTGCTCAAGACTTTTCAGAGATGGAACAGAGGTGTGTGCCCCACCAGAGCTGGGTGAGAGGTGGCTTCTCTGGTTGCAGGTGAAGGATGTGGTAGGAAAGAGGCTGAGCAAGGCTGCAGGGCTGTGCCAGGGGGATGCAGCTCAGGTGATGAGATGCATGGAGGTAGAAATGTTGCTTTTCCTTCCCCTTTCACAAGTATCCCACCTCATTCCATGACTGCAGCCTGACTGTCCCGTGTCCTCATGTTCACAGACTAAGCACCAGCATCATAATCCTTTTAATACCCAGCAGTCAGATATCTGCTTTGTCAAGTGCATGACACTGGCCCTGATTCTCAACCACAAACTGCAGTGGGAAAAGCAACTTAACCAGCTGAGCTGGAGCACAGAGTCTGAGAAGCTGATCTAGCACCTGTTGAAATACTAACAAAGATTCACACTGGTCTTAGTGAATCAGTGAACCAATCCCCACGTGGTAGCCTGCTTGTTTTGAGTCAGTCTTGTAAAGGTAAATGACTGTATTAGCTACTTTGGGGTTTTTTGCTTACAGTTTTGTTTGGGTTATTGGCCATGAGAAACAATCTCATCCACATCACAAACATACACATGACTCCCAGACCACCTTGCATGATTTGTTTGTTTTTCTCAAAAACAACAAAGAGTGAAGATGTGCCCTATTTTAATGTGCTAGGTCATAGTCAAAAGAGTCAAGTAATATTTCCCTGTAAGGGCTAGTATTTACTATATGAACCAACTATCAAATTAATCTGACAAGTTAATCCATTAACCTAACCTTCATCTAATAAATACCAAAGAGAACAGATTCCTATTGATCTTAGCTGTCACATGGACTTTGGACTCTTTAAACTCAGTACTGCCTGTAGCTAATGGGACCATCAGAGTTAAACCCTTCACAGACACTGTCTGCTTTCTCATGTCTTATAAATAATTCCCTGAGCCGTTACTCTTATCTGCTCCAGCCACTTCTTCATTTACTTGTTTATACTTATCCTGCGCTCTCACATTGAGTTCATCCCTGAAAAACTTCGGCAAGCTGTTTTCTTCTTCCACAGGATTTACCTCACCTAATCTGATGTTACATTCTTAAAGAAGCCATACCACAAAATAGGTCTGCTTGTCTCCTGTGGTCATCTTTTCTAGGCTGTCATTGGCACCAGAGCCAGACCCAAACCCCCATCATTATCCATGGAAACCCTCTTACCCATTTCACTGGGAATCACACCTGCGGCAGCTCATCTCCTCACTGAATGGCAGTATAAGAAAGGCAGTATTGGCACAGCAGAATCAAGCAGAAAGTAAAGCACCTGCTGGCTGTCAGCAAGCACACAGTTTATAACAGAATTATACAGTTTGATTTTAGTTTGAAAGAAAAAATTTCATTAGACATTCCCTAGCAAACCCAGATATGGTGTCCAACCCCATGAAAGACCCATCTTAGCCTTTGGCTTGTCAGGTGTGAGCAAAAAAAAGACCTTCTCAAATCTCAGACTGGGAAGAATAGAGGTTGGTGAATTAACCCCCACGTAACGCAGGTTGGCCCACCTCGATCTATCAAATCTGTTTGATTTTATCAAAAGAATTTCCACCTTCTCCATGCTCTCTCCCTCTGCTGCTCTCTAAATTTTGGCACCCGTTTTTGCACCGTTGCAGATTGCAGACTGAAAACACACAGTGACCACACGCACAAAGAAGAAAGCTTTTTTCCCTTCTGCTTCCCATCAGCATCAAGAAACCCACGTGCAATGTGGATTTCACATACTTGTTCTCTTGAACTTACACTACTTGCATTCCCCACAAAAGGCAGTCTGAACATGGCTCTTGCTTCATGCAGCTTGTGGAGTTTCTCAAGCCTCAGTTTCTTTTTCTCTGGCCACAAAATCAGCTTTTTGATATTCTATGTGTTTAAAAATATTCAAGAGGCTGCATCTTCTTGTTCTTTTGGGAAGTCATATCTCACACCTTTTCTTTAAGTTAAAATTTTCACATAATTCTTAATTTTTAAGAGAATTCACTATTAAAGGATTCACTATTAACATATTGACTTAAAGCTAAGATGTTGAAACAGACAAGCTTAGAAAGTCAATGCTGACATTACAACATTTGTAAAGGTGATTAAAATCTTGGAATCACCAACAACAGCTTGTGAATAAAGGTAATCAGTGCTTTTTTTTCCTTTCCTTATTAGAAGAATGGGACTTCTATTCTAAATGTCCTTCTCCATAAACATAATCTATCCCATTATATTTGCACTGCTATAGAATGGACCTCTTTTCCTTTTGTTTTCCTTTTGTTTTCCTTTTGTTTTTGACTCTTTTAAAAGGAAAAACATTACTGAAAGGAAAAGGGAAGCTACACCAGAGCATAAATGTCAGGGGTATAAAGGAAGCCATCATCAGCCACCCCTAGTGACTAATAAATGCCAGTAAAATTCATTCCACATCTGGAATGTGGTCTGTAGAAAATCCGACAAGTATAAATCAGTACCCTTGATCAGAATATAAATCCTGACATGATGCAAATAATGCATAGCTCGTGTGTTTGTGTATTTTACTACGGTATCAGGAGGAGGAAGGAAGGGCCAGGTGACAGGATACAGGGAAGTTAGAAAATAACTTTGTCCATTTCAAGAAACAATACACTGCTTCCACCGGAAGAATATTTTTTAGAAAGGAAATTTACTCTCTCCTGCTTCACCACTGCTAACTCCTCCTCCCCCAATTTAGAAGCCTCCAGCAAAAAAGAAATTAAGATATTTTGAACTCTGCAGTCAGAAGGTCACAAAATACCAGCTTGGTTATGCTGGCTACATTCACTTTTCCTTTGTACAGGAGTTATTTGGATCAGATGTAAGTACATGTCCTGCTTCATCTCCTTGGAATATTTGCTCCTTCCCCCATGGCTGCAGTTCACCACAGGGTCACGCCAGCAGCTTTGCACTGATTTGCAAGAGACCAGGTCTCACAAAGGTGACTGTCAGCCAAAGCAGTCAAGCTAACACTGTCTTTCTCTATTTTTTCCCCAGGAGATGGTAAGCTAAGTATGGCACAGACTTGATCCAAAGCCCTCAAAAGCCAACAAAAAATGTAAAGGAAAATCCCCCATAAGGGTTTCACAGCATGGGTGTATGGCAAGGGGGACCTTTTCTACTCTGACTCTGAACATGGAGCTGTGCAGGAGACAGCAAAAGCACAGCTTTGGTGACTGACTGGGAAACAGTATCTCCCCCATTGATTTGTTGTTTGATATTTTCCTCACAGCTCCTGATTCCCTCTTCAATACTCTAGATCACCACAGGAAAAAGAAAAGTTTATTGAATCTCATGGTTAACTGTTAAACTGTGGATCTGAGATGCTGGTGTGTGTGAGCAGGGTGTCCCCCTTCACACTGCTCATCCCAGACATACAAAGGTTCCCACTCGTGTAGTGCCCTCCTCATAGGCAAAGGGGCTTCCACTCATCACGACAGCATAAATCACAAAACTTTCACTGACATTTTCACACACTTTCTGTGCATGTTATCTAGGGAGGAAAAAGAGATTTGAAGAAGCATGTGACAGACATTCTTCACACAAACACAACAAGACAAATTAAGGACCCAGGTGGATGGCTGTAAATGTGGAGTAATTCCATTTTAGATTTATACCATTCAAAACTGTAAAAGAATTGGGCGTCAAATAAGTAAAATAAAAATAATAAATAAAAATGCGGTTTTGTTATTATTAAAAGCAGTTACATGGCATCACAAACTGTAAGGTAAGACCACCTTCATGCACAAGTGCAGTGGGCTGAATCTTGGATCACTGCTAATTTGCAGTGGTTGCTTCAGGATCTGACCCAGGGAATTTCAGTGAGATAAAAACAGAGCATCTATGGAGAAAATGTAAGCCTGCTCAGATATTGTATGAAGATTAAAGTATTTCCCTATCCACTAGAGATAATTTCTATTATGCAGCAGAGAGAAAGCTCTTAGTTAATCCTTGAAAGGCTTGACTTTTCTATCCTACTACTGTACATTCTTTATCAATTTCTTTTTCCTTTTCTTTTTGTTAGGGACTCTTTAGACACAGACATCTTCATTGGAAAACCAACACAGGCAAGAAATGCTTAATTGTGTGACTTTTCTGTGTTTGAATGAGCCTTCTACCCTCTAGAGTGGGATATAAAACTGTCCTTGAACCAAAGGCCAAGGAAAATTTACCCGCAGCTTAAGTACTGTGTTTCAGTCCACATACTCTAGGTAGTCTAAACTGACCCCCCAAAATGCAGACAGTGTTAACACTGAGTCCCTGGTACAACCTGTCACACTGCCTGGATCTGCTCCTACAATGCAGCACTAATTAGTATTGCAGACAGGCCACTCTGCAGTTTGACTGGAAGCTCCTCTGGGAGGAGGTTCCCATATTTTACTGATAACACAAGAACTGTCTTGGTGTCACAGCAACACTGATGTATCTTGCTCATCTCTGCATTAAATTACATTCCCCCTCTCCTCTTGCAAACTTTAACCAGGGTTTTGGAGGTTGTGGGGATTTTTTTTTTTATGATCATAATTTTTTCAGTTAGGCATTCCTTTGTCCTGCTTTCCCTAGAAGGTTTTTCCTGAGGAACAAGTTATGACATTGCAGGTACCTCTTGGTATGCTATAAAGCAACAAAAGAGATCACTATTTCTCAGTTCACCTTAAGAAAACACAGAGTTCAGGTCAGCCACAGGTGTGTTCCTGATGGTGCCAGGTGTCAATACAAAGCTCTTTAATGACTCCTTTCCTAATTAAAGGCTTCCCTCCCCTGAAACACAGATCATTGCATTTTAACTATTCAGTTCACAAAGTTGAATATTCTGGCAGCTGCCTACTGAATCTTCACACTTACAGACCAGAGATAGTCGAAGGTTGTTTTAAAACCTCTGAGATTTTAATATTCTTTTTTAAAAACACTGGCTTTCTAAATACAAAAATGCTATGAACCTATGAGTTGGGTGCTACTAATTTTGACACCACTAAATTAATTTCAATGAGTAATTCAGGGAGAAGAAAAAAAAACTAAAAACAAGCCTCATCCCAGGAGTGTGGTCCTCCAGTGGCAAGGGATAATCTGGTGGGAAAGGTATGCTGGAGGACAGGAGAAAGGACAGGCTTTTTTGATTTCTGGAGAGTAGTTGAAGTAAATTCCTATTCTCTGACTTTTATCCCTTGTATAAGCTGTGTTGTGAGCTACTCACCCATTAAATGTGATCTACAGCAACCATCTTTTTACTAAATCTCAAGTCCTAGCTCATGAGTTCATAGAGACACCACAGCACCATAAAATTTGAACATGTTTTTACCTGTGAGACTCGCGGAAAAGATGCTTTTGGGTTTGAATTCAGGTATAGACAGAGTCACGGTGTTTGAGTCACTGTTGTTTGATGAGCAGCCACTTCTCAGCAGAGGAGTTTAGGCTGTCATGGGATGGGAAAAAAACTCTCACTTGAGCCAGTCATAGTCTCACAGTCACATCAAGCCTTCCAAACCACATGGCTTTCCAATAAGCTTTGGGGTAAGTCTCTAAGCTACTGCTATTAATGTAAGAATTGAAGGAGTTTCAAGCAGGAACCAAACCCCATGGTCATCAAATTGCTATGGACATGATGAGAAAGGTCTCTCTCCCACTCCAAACACAATAATAGATGGACATAGATGGGTGAGCGGAGGGAAACAACAGGACATTCATACCATGAAGCAGCAGCAGAGGAGCAGTTAGCCATCTAGTCTTGGCTAACTAGGCACAACGGTTTGTTGGCTGTACTGAGAACTGGAACAGGGAAGTAATCCAGCTTCTTCAAGCCTGGTCCTCTGCAAGCTGCAGCAGTTCCCAGAGCCACTGCCCAACACAACTGCATGGGCTGCTGCGTTATCCCAGATGGAAAGATGGTGCTAATGTATGGGGCAGGAACACATGACAGGAAAATAAAAATACTTCAAGCTGATCCTGTTGGTGAAAATTGTGTACTCAAAGAAGAGTTGCAGAGTGTTTGCCTCTGATAAGGAATCTCCTGGCTCACCACTTGACATGGGTAATGGTGCAGCACTACCATGTCCATCCAGGGCTACTTGTGGATTTTTTCCAGGGGGATTTTCAGCTCTTGAGCCAGAAATTTTTCTATCTTTGAGATAGCTTATGCATCATTAATAACAAATGCACCTGAGCCTAGAAACTCTTGCCAGAGATGAATAAGTGGGGTTATGGTAAGACTTATTTTCATACAGGTAACAAGAATATCCAGAGCTATAAATATTGCTAACCAATAACTCTTTGTTGTTCAACCTCATTCTTCAAAGTTTAAGCCAAAATCTAAATATTACAGATATAAAACAGACCTACTGGATTAGGAAAGGGGAGAAAAGGAGAAATACTACCCCTTGCCTCCCAGTTAAGTGAATCTCAAACCTTTCTCTAGACAGCCAAACCCCCACCTTGGTGGAGATTTGGAACCAGAGGCCAGATGAGCCTTTGCTCAGCTCCAGGAGCTCTTGTCCTCTTGCTTTCTGTTAACTATACGGGTTTCTGCTGGAATGTGGATCACATAATTAGTGCCATACTAATGGACAAGGGATTCATCATGATCATTCCTGAACCCGACAGGGTCTTCAAAAACTTTCTGAAAGAAAACAGGAAGCTGCCAAAAAGAAGTGGACATCTCTGGTCCAACAGTTGGCTCTTTTGTTTGAAACCAAGAAAAGCACCATTCAGGACTCTAATTGATTAAAACTGAGTGCAATTGCCAGAGCACCAATAATTGCTGGAAGAGGGCAACGGTCACCCTAACGCGTTGTCACTTCACAGGAAGTTGAACACTAACAACCGATCAAGCAGCATTAGTTAAAAGTAACCTTTAATGACCCCTGATTTCTCCTTGAGGAAATATTTCCTACAGAATTTATATTATGGTTTGTGATGCTAGTGCATTTGTCTTTGAATACCTTATTTATTTTAAATTTTAAAATATGCAGGACTCTTCACTGCTCCATTCTGCACTCACTGCACTCTAAATGCCTTCTGTTGTGATTTTCAGATGAATCCCAGGAATTTTGCAGCTCATCTAAATTTGTCCCATCCTTCCTGTTTGTTCACAATAAAACCACTTTTTTTGCTAACTTTTCTGCAGCTGCCATTTCTCCTATTTGTCATGTTTTGCTTGATTACTTACCCACAATTAACTCTCACTAACTTAGTTTTACCTTTTCATTCACTCACTTATGTGTAACATACACATCTTCCTTTTCCACAATGTTATGTTCAGCATTGCAAGAATGCTACTGATAGTCCCATAAACTTTATGTTTTCCTTCCAGCCTGAAGGTTGGATTAGCATGTAAACCCTGGAATCACCACTCTTATTTACACAGGGAAAAAAACCATATTGCAATTCAGGCTTTTTCGGTAAAGATATAAAATCTAACACTACTTGAGAAAAACTTGTGCAAGAAAAATGCACTCAAAATATTTTTTGAAAAAATTCACCATTTTAAAAAGGATTTTAAGTTCTGTGAAAACATATCTACCCTTCAGGTCATCTGGATTTTTTGTTTTTCAAGGAATTACTTTTTCAGTTGTGCTAAAACCTCTGAAAGTTTGATACTATCTTCGTTTTATTTTTCTTTGGTGACACGTTTCTTACATTCCCTTATTCTGCTAAGTGATGTATACATATCAAAATACCTCTTTCGAAACCTCCAATCTTTATTACAAAGAAGAATCAAACCAAGAAGACATATACCAGCATCTTGGTATACCAACATCTTGAACACCAACATCTCTATATTCTCATATTTTTCTACTTCAGATTGTGCCTTGGCCTTTTTTTATTACTTACAGTGTTGTCTAAAAACATACTGCAAGCATTTAAAACCCTTTTGTATGTTGCCAAATTGCCAGATACCTCTGGAAGAGTGTGTAAATATCAAAGTATTAATAACTTAATATTAATTAAAATATCAATTAATAAACCTTCTCTTTGCAAGTGAAAAGTGGAATTATGAGAAGTAATCTGACTCTGTAAAGACAGAATAAAACCCCATTAATGAAGAGGCCTGTAATTTAGAAATATCTGTAAATCCAGGGAAACCTTGTGAGGAAGGAGAGCATTTTAGGTGCAGAGAAACAGAATGATGAAATTGGAGAGGCTTCAGCCATGAGTAGGAGAGTACTTCACCTCTGCCCTTCCCTATGCCAAGATCAGCTCACAAAGCAGAGGTGATCCCAGAGCAAGAATAGGACCAAGAGTCTTCCCCTACAAGCAGGAAGGAGAAGAAACATGAATTACTAAATAGGTTGGAGGCAGCTGCCACCAGAAGAGATTGGATGACACATCTCTTAGAGCTTTGGGAGTGAAGAAGACCAATAACCTCCAAGTGAGTGATGTGATTCAATGAAGAAGGGTGGACAAAAGCATCTATATTTGGGGGATTGTATCCTTGTCCTGGAGTAGGCAAACTCATCCAGATCATCATCTTGCCCTGAACATCCTCCATGGTGGACAACATGGCTGTATCCCAGCCTGACCACGTAAGTTATTTCAACACAACTAAATTGAAACAAGAGAAAAGGTCCCTGGGAAGTATGAAGGATAAGGAGATTTTTGCTGGGTCTACATTCAAGCATCTCTGCACCTAGAAGTAGAGAGGGAATATAATTTTTGATGCTAAAAATAGACTTTCATTTTGGGCACTGCTGCCACCAATGCATGTGTGGGGGAGTGCTTGTCTACACTAAAACTTTATCTTCTGCCTGCATACAGGTGTGCCACTTTTTTGCTGGAAAGATTTTTTAATGTGCAAAAATACTACTTTTGTCCTAAAAAAACCTTGTTTCCTTGTTCCAAGTTGACCACAAAGCCTTGCAAGTTCTCTCCTTTTCCCTCTGATCTTAAAATAATATTGGACACTTGTCTCTGTCTTTTGTCAGTAGCAAAGTGGTACATTCCTCCCCTTCAGGACTCTACATTTTAGCTCCTTTTTTTAGTTAAGGTAGATGATGTATTTGGGATTCATTTGTAACATTCAAAAGCTTTTAGATAACACATCTGTTTTGTAAAAGTAGCACACTCTTGGGGAAGGAAGGGAATATCGGGCTGTTGCAGACTCTCTCTCTATAAAGGGGAAGCAGTCATTCCTCTGGGGTCAAAGTCCAGAGGGTCTGCACTTCGTTCATTTTCTCCTGCCTGCAAAAAGGGAATCAGGAAACATAAACACCTACAAGATAAAAGCAAAACCTAAACCTAGAGAAACAAGCAGTGTTGATCTAACTCTGGATTAGACCCTTGCAACACACACTGGAGTCTGCCATCAGCTACTGCGGGTCACACTACAGTGGAGAAAGGGACTTATCATGTTGAGAATTACCTTTGCAGCAGAGACACTAAGAATAAGGCATAACATCAGACACAAGGAAGGGTATGGGATAACAAAACAATGTTATTTTACTGTGAGAAAATCAAGAATCTTTATATGAGGGGGTGTAGTGGAGAACGTCAGGTATGTACATAAAATAAAAGGTTGTTGCAACAAACCCAGAATATTTTGCTAATCTTCACTGAGAAATCAGCATGAAAAATTCATCATTGCAAAGTCAGTTTGCCCTGTCCTGTCTGTTACCCAATCTATTTGACTCAGACCACGATAAAGAGAAAGGTAAAAGAGATACTGATTTCTGATGGACTTCCCTGGAGAACTTGTTGCCCGAGGGGAAAGGTCTGGCTCAGCAGAGGGTTTGCAGAGCTCTACAGCTGTGTGTCTGTGGGGTGCACACAGGGAATGCAGACATCTACAGTTCTCCCTCTGCAAGTTTGTCGTAGCCTTTATTCTCTTCCTTATCCATTCCTTTGTAGGCCTGGTCTGTTGGGCTTTGGCCCCATTTAGTTAAAGCTCTTGTAGTGATCTGGCTTATCATAAACCTGGTCATTCTAAATTTGTCTGCTCCATCTCCTACCAGCATCACATTGGTTGTCACTGAGTCTAGATATTTACTAGCTCTGTAAGCCCTGATGTTCATCTCCATTTTTTGGAGTGTTTAAAGGAAAAGTTCATCCAGGCTGGAATAGGGAAGAAAAAGTCTGACAAATCAGGAACGAAAAAAGAAAGTCAAAAATGGACCAAATGATGAGTCTTGAGAAATCAAAGATGAAATTTGAGCAATGAACTCCCTCTATTTGCCCTTCAGGTTGGACTTTAGGTGATTATATGACACCACACCTCTCTTCTGCTCTGTGACTCATTTGTCAGATCCTGATTTGCCTGGAGACAAGTAGGAGAGATGCTGCAGCACTGGGCTGCAGTCAGGAACTTGTCCCTGTTCTTGGGGACCTCAAAGCCACGCTCCTCTGCTGCACCCAGCACCAGCTCCCTACCGAGGCATACGCCAGGTATGCAGTCTACCTTGGGACTTCAATCACATGCTAGTACTGGATAAATCTGAGAAGTCAGAGGGCTCAGTGACCATGAAGGACAGTAGGTAGATCCTTACATAAACATCGTCTGACAGAGAGGAGGATGGTGTCTTCTGCTTTCAAAGAAAGCAGTTGGAATCAAGCTCAGAAATTTTCTGCAGCTGTCATAACTCAGCCACACTGCACAGAAAAAACCTGAAGATGCAGAAATGATACAGTACGAAAATGATGATACAGTATGAAAATGATAGAAGTGCTGCAGTTTGGCTTAAAATTGCACTGGGATTTGGAATTTCACATTTCTGAGCTATATGTGTGCTTCAGCTCACAGACACCATGTATTAATAGTGACTGCCCACAGATAAGGTTGTTAGAAAATGTTCAGCAAAGTGGTAACATGCATGAGCCCTCTCTCCAAGAACTAGGTCTTGTAAAAGTATATGCTTCCCACTGGCTTTATGGAGAATTTTTCTTATGGATGCTTGGACAGCCTGCAGCTCCCAACCCTTTCAGTTGGTTGCTCTGACAGCGGTTTGTATTTTAGTATGTGATGTAGAATCACTCTATCTTAAGTCCTTATGCTGCCTGCTGTCTTAAAGAGCTGCTGTTTTTCTTCTCTGAGTGGATGCATTTCAATGTCAAGAGAATAGATCCCAGTACAGCACAGGCAGAACTCTCCAGTGCTCTGTGCTTTTCTCTAAGCAGCTGCATTCCTGCAAGGTGGGTGTGGAAGGCTGCCAATTCCTAGTGGCTGTCTTTCATGCCCTTATTTTATGGGTTATTACAGTAGTTACAAGGCAATGAAGCTATCAGACGTATATATCAGCTTAGGGCTGTATGCATACTTCAGGAACGAGTTTAACAATAGCTTGTGTTTATACGTTTGATTAAGAGTTCAAACACATGCGTTGAAAGAAAAGGAAAGCCAGGACAGTTGAGAGCAGTTGCTGTTACAAGTGGCTGTGATTCTGTTCACCACAGCAGTGCTGGGTCATTTTACATAGGTGATCTGGCTCTGGGAGCTGGTGGCTCGAGGAATAGTGTGAAATAGTTATATTGATGTTATCTCTCCAACAATATTTTAGAGACAAAAGATGAAAGGGCAGAAAGTCTTTAAGAAGCTGCTTTATCAGCATGGTATCAGACAATTGCAATCTGCAACTGGGGTACCAGAATATGCTTGGTAAGCATATTTTTGCCTTTTTAGGGGGGTGAAAGATCATTTGCTCCTTGCAGTAACGTCCTGAAAAGAATGTAGAAGCACAGAATACTAAATTATCAGTATAGTACAAAGTTATGTATTATTTACAAGCACAGTGTGAGCTGTCAGGTCAGTTAAATCAATTATTCACCATTTGTTCAATTTAGCTTTGTGTAAATCTTCATTTTCTCACTCAGCAAATTCCAAATTTACTACAAAGCCTTATGAAGCCTTACAAAGTCTGTAATGAGAACAGACTGAAAAGTAGAAAAAGGCAGACAGCTTACTAAATTTATAAGCAAACGCTTGAAAGAAAGAATGATCAATGTCTACACTTTGCTTGATTTTATCTAGAGTGTGATTTTTGTGTGTAAATCATATATGATATATATATAAATTTACATTTTGAGACAGAAGTATTAAATTCCATCCATTTCTAGTCTGTTACATACAACAAGAGATTAAGACATTCCTGTAAGTACTGAGGGACTGATTATAAGAGAGATTCATGGGCTTTTAAGGCTAGAAAGGAGCATTATGGACTGTGACATCTTGGATCACATAGACAATAAACTTCACACAGGAATTATTATAACAAGCCTGTGACTTCTGATTGAACTAGAGTGTATCAGAAGAACTTTTTGTACTTAATTTGGACATAACGTGCTGCTTCACATCAGTGGAAATATTCATATAGACCAAGGTAAAAAAGAAAAATTTGCTTATTTGTGTAACCAGAGAACCAGGAGTCAGGCTAGATCTAAAATCTGATCTGCTGCATGATGTAGAACTGGAATGCATTGCTAGGAGAAGTCATTTGCTTTAGAGATTCGAGTGCAGTATTATTCAAGAAGTGTGGAAACAGTGAGGTTATCTACCTTACTTATAGACCTCAACTTTGCCCAAGAAAAACTCTCAGCTGAGAAGATAATTCAACTTCTCTCTTTTCCATGCTTGGTTTTTCTTGAGAGGACCCTGGCTATGTCAATGTATTGGGAAAAGGGAAAATAATAATGCATGAAAACAACTGATTTTTTAAATTATTGATTAAAGTTTACAATTTATTAGCTGAGCAAGGGGAGCTGGCCATATATACATTTACTGTGGCTTACTTGTGAACCAAAATGAGTTGGGTCAAACTAGAAAAGCTCATATCTAAGGCTAGTCTGCTTTCCTACAGTGGTCATTACTCTTTGATTTCTGTAGTGGTCGCTGTTGTATTCAGTGAAATGATGTATAATGAAGTCTCTGGTGTACTAAATGAGATTCTTTTTCTCTCTGTACTCGTCTCTTGGAAAAAAAATTCTTTTATGAGGAAATAGTAAATCATACCTTTCCTTCTCCTATGTCCAAAATTTGAGCTGAACAGAATTCTTCAAAGGAGTGCTCATAAGAAGGTCCAGGCTCTGCATTTGTTTACTGTGGTGTAGGATGTAGCTCTACCCCCTCCTTCAGACAAAAGGTTTCCAGTTCTGTGCACACTGAATTAGGCCTCCGTAGCTGAGTTGTCTTTATGGAACATGGCCGTCCTCATGATCTGTCCTTGTCACTAAGTGCTTTGAAACTGAGTTGTGGTACTTTGAGTAGAAAATGGAAGAGGACCTAGCATTGAGCAGAAGAATTATAAACACATTGAAGACATCCCCAGAATGCCAGAGACAAACAGATGAAATCTGCAGGGTCAAAATTCTTGTATTGCATTAATAATGTCATTCTATTAACTACAAGTGTTTAGAGAGAATGAAACAAGTAAACTATGCAATCTTCTTGGTCATCTGGTTTTAAATTTGGATTAAAAAGGACATACGACTTGCCAAAAAGAAGGTGATATGAGTTTAGCTGAAAGATGGATATATATATTCACAGTGTTTCCACTTCTGACTGTCATAATTTCTATTGTTTCCCAAGGCCTCTCACCACCCAGAGTGATAGCTTTTGGAGCAAGGGGGATTTCTGTATAATGAGGTGGGGATGGCTGGGGACCACCTGAACAGAAGCAACACACTTCAGTCTGTCTGTACTGCATAGCAGGTAGGTACTGCAAAGGTGAGAGATGGGCTGTTTGCTTTTGAGAGACCAGAATACAGGAGAGGTTTTTAGTGCTCCACAGTGAAAGAATACTGGGAGGTGAGCTGTAAAGTTGATTTTCTATTGCAGGTGTTTTTCTGAATTGTCAGAGTGTCCTTGTGGTTGATTGGACCAAAAAGCTCCAAATGGGACAAGTCATTCACTGCTGCAGGACAGGCTGCTCTCTGTGTCACAGTTACTACCTTGCTGTGAGTGAAACCTGGATAAGCAGCATAAGCTACAGATGAGCACTTGGAAAATATAAATCATACCGTCTCAAATCTTTCCTTGGACAGAAAGACTTGGAGAGGTCTTTTAGAAGAGGTGGCGTACACCAAAATTGAGAACCTCTACATTTTCTAAAGGAGTTTGATATTGAGAGAGATGTTCAGCTTAAAGCACAGCAGATGTCCTGTATTATACTGTAATTGACTTCCCATTCCTGAGTAGCCACTTACATTTTTGTGTCTTTTGTTTCTTCCTCAGCGAGGACAAAGTGTCTCTGAAAAGTAAGGAGATAATATGTGCAATTCTGAAATATAATTTAAAAATTGCACATTTCTTTTTTTTAAAATTTGGAGTATTTGGAAGGAAAAAACCAAAACATTAGACATCCCAGCAAAATATCAAAAGCCCATCTCAGAAAAATACAATCATGAAATCATTAATTATTTAAAAGTCCATCATCTTGGTTAGTTAGTGAAGAGACTTGCTCCAGAGAGTGTCCTGCAAGATGTTTCAGCCCATGGAAATTAGCATGCCAAAATACATTGCAAGTCTGAGATATTTTTCTTGTCTATCCATGCAAGGAAGTAATTGAAGAAAAAACTAAATTAAACATTCATGACAGAAACTGTTTGAAAGCTGCCATAAGAACTAATACTAATGTGTCAACTTTCCAATCTGGTACCTTGCAGCCAAGCATTGTCCCTGACTAGTCTGTCTATGTTTCTTAGCTATTTAAAAAGTATTGTTATTGAGAAAACACTCCTTGTTATTCAGCTAGGAATTGATTCCTTCCCTGGCATGTCTAAAAATGAGGGTTTTTTTTTAAATGGTAAAATCTGCCCATGTTGAAGCATGTGCACAGTATTGTGTAGCCAAAGGAGAAACTGGCCTATAGCCTCAAAGAGACTACCAGTCCCTCAAAACCCTCTTAAAAATAAGAGCATCATAGAATCACAGAATGGTCTGGGTTGGAAGGCAACTTTAAAACTCATCTAGTCCAACCACCCTTCCAGGGGCAGGGACACCTTCCACGAGACCAGGTTGCTCAGAGCCTCATCCAAACTGACCTCAGGGATGGGGCATCCACATTCCCTTTGGGCAACCTGTGCCTCAGAGTAAAAAAATTTCTTTCTCACATCTAATCTAAATCAATCCTTTTTCATTTTAAAACCGTTACCTCCTGCTATCATAACAGGCCCTGCTAAAAAGTCCATCCCCCTCTTTCTTACAAGCTGCCTTTAAGTATTGAGAGGCCACAATAAAGTCTTCCTGAAGCCTTCTCTTCTCCAAGCTGAACAGCCCCAACTCTCTCAACATTTCCACACAGGACAGAAGTTCCAGTCTTCTCATCATTTTTTGGCCCTCTGGACTCCCTCTGTTTCTTTTTTGTACTAAGGACTCAAGAGTCGGATTCAGTGCTCCAGGTGGGTCTCACCAGAGCAGAGGACAGGGGGAGAATCACCTCCCTTGATCTGCTGTTCACAGTTCTTTTATGCAGCCCAGGGCATGTTGGCTTTCTGGGCCACGGGCACACACTGCTGGCTCACGTCCAGCCTTTCTTCTATCACCATTCCCAAGCCCTGCTTCACAGGGCTGCTCTCAATCCTTCATCCTCCAGCCTGTATTGACAACAGGGATTAGCCCAACCCATGAGCAGGACCTTGCACTTGGCCTTGAACCTTATGAGGTACAATGCTTCCCTTTTTCTAGTCACCAGGGACTTTGCTTGACTTCATATATCTTCATATATCATGTATGGCAACTACATCCGCCAGCTCCCTTAGGACCAAGTGTCTTGTCAGGTCCCACAGACTTAGGTATGTTTGGGTTTCTCAGGTGGTCACAAACCTGATCTTGTCTTATAGTGGGAGGAACTTTGTTCCCCAGTCCCTGCCTTGCATCCCATCCAAGTACCTGGCAGAATACCTGCCTTGTGAAATATACTGCTGTCTTTCAGCAGTTTCTCTGGGAAAATATTAGTAAAAATACATGCATTTGGTACTTGCTATTGAGCTACTTGGTGCAAGTCACAAGTATAGATTTTAAACCAGCTGCTGGTTCTCATAGGGAGAAACGTTCCAAGCGCAATGCTTCCCAAAAACAACAACACAGTCCTGGATACTGTTTCTGCCTAGATTTCTATAGGGTCAAGCATTTGAAGCAATTCAAAAAAGAGGATCAACACCATGACCCAATGCAAACATTGTCACACTACACTGATTCTTAAAAATCCTGCTTTGCTAAGAGGCAGGTTGGACTTGTTGCAAGTCCCTAGGAAGGAGAGAAGGGGAAAGGATATTTGTGTCAGTGCTCCTATTTGAAAAGCAGCTTATGGTTTTCTGCAGATTTGGTGGATGTAACCTTGATGGAGATGAAAAAAGGGTCTTTGCTACTTGGGCTCTGACCATTAGGAAGTGTTGGAATCAAGAGAGGCTTTCCAAGCAAAGGCTTGACAAGCAGACATTGAAGACATTCAGTCATCTTCTCATATTTTGACAAAGAAAGGGTATCTCTGAGGAGTGATTTTACACAAAAATAAATAAATAAAAAAATAAAAAATCAGACCTATACCATAATTAAAAGAAAGAACAGTCCTGAAACCTGAATCATCAGGATACACAAAAATAAATCTTTTAGTAATTTTAGTACTTTTAGTGTGGGTGGTCACTGCTTAACATCTACAGCACAGTTCAGGAAATGGAACACTGCCAATACATTGTGTTCTGCCTGAGCCACAGAAAGGTTTTTATTATCCTGGTCAGTTGTCTAGTTCTTTGTTCTCTGTCATCTCTATTAAGGCAAACTCATGTTGTGGAGGATGAGATCTTTTTCCGTGAGCCACCTTTCTCCTCTAAAGGATCCTCTTAGGCCATCTGTAACTCATCCTGTGAAGGCTAAACATATAAGCCCTGGTGGCAGAGTATACTCACAGAAGTGTTTAGCAACAGAAAATCAGCTGAGGATGCTATACAAGAGTAATAAGTTGATAATATTTTCCAAATGAAACCACTCAGGATAAAAATAACTTCCTTTTTTTTCTGTAATGTCAAACTAAAGGATGAGTGTTGCATCAGCAGACTTTCACAACACATTAAAAATCCCAGAGAAACAATGTATCACACATGAAGGGCTCCTACCAGATTCATGCAGCTAATGAAATTCTACACAACTTCTTCCAGGAAAATGGCTTGTGTACTCTGAAGATATATCTAGGATTTTTACAAACTGTTCTGCATGATTCATTCAGTGCTCGGTAGATTAGATGTTATGAATTCACATGAGTTCAGGCTAAATAACTAAAATGAAACACAACAGCTGGGGCTACTCATCACTCAAGCACGTGACACCTATTGCCAAACCCAAGAGAGACTCAGTGGTGTTGTAATTACCAGGCTGGGTCAGTGGTGAAGTAGAAAGTGTGGATGTTATAACAACTTCTTGGATTATCTGTGATCAGAAAAAAATACCAGAGAGGTTTGTAGTATATGGCAAACAGCAGTGTTCCATGAACCATTACAGAGAGGAGCAGGATTTCATTCTGTAAAATTCCATTACATGGAAAAAGGTAAGTTGGAACTGTCTTGTCCCACACCTTGTAGTGAATTGAATGGCCTGTGTAAGTGACACACATGCACAAATCCAGCAGAGATAAGGGAGCACAGCTTTCTCTCCCAGGGTTTCTCCCCAAATGCCTGTTCACAGCTCTGTGCTTGCTCTGTCCTTTTGCCAGGACCAGGCACAGGAGCAGAAGCAGAGGAAATTTAAAAAAAAGAGGTATGTGACTACAGAACAAGCCTGTGTCAAGGAAGAGCAAAGGCTCGAGATCAGTGTGTGCCAGGCACAAGCAGGACCAATTTCACGCTACAGGAAAGAAGGAGGTGACAGCTCTGGGCACTTCAAGGCTGTTTTATTCATGTTAGGTCAGGCTCCACAACAAAGGTCTCAAGCCTATATCCAGTGCAGACTAGAAATATTAATGTACACCAAGAGGAGTCAGAGGAACAATGCGACTGGCACAGCATCTGGCTTGTTTGAACTTTTCTACCCTGCAAGACCAGGAACAGCTGGAGAGAAGAGGGTGGACTTTGGCTGCAAGACTCACTCTCAGAATTTCCATTCTACAGCAAGACACCTTCACCACTCAGCACCCCACCCCTGGCATGTGCATACTCATTCTTTGTTGTGATAAGCAAAGCAGGACATACTTTAACGTATTATACCTGGGGGAATTTGATTCAGTACGTTGAGCTGAGGTTCCAAGAGGATGTAGTTATTTTTGACGCCACTAATTTGTTTTTTGTTTCTCTTCCAAATAGGACAAAAAAAAAAAGCTAGCACTGGATTTTTGCCTGCTTTCCATTCTAAATCACCATTTATCCCCTTGCTCAGCTGACGCCACTGGAAACATCAGAAAATCTTTATCTTGCAAATTATCATGAAGAATAGAGATTCAAAGAAAACAAAAATAACTGAAGAGGATATAGGAATCACTACTTGGCTCTTGAACTCATCCTTGTAACTGCATTCTGTAATGCTCAAGCGTTTGACCCCTGGAATGGCAAATAGCCCGGCCTCACAACTACCCAAGGATGCACATGCCTGGATTCTACCTAGAATCCAACTCACAGATTGCAGTACACATCCTCTGCTCAGCTGTTACCCATCTGGGAGCATCTAAAACTCTGCACGTGACTCAATTTTCACCTAGGAAGTCACCTAAAATCTGCCTTTGTACATATGGAAATGCATTTTCCTTTCAAGAGATAAGAAATGAGAAGTCATAAACAAAATTTAAAGGCTTCAGAAGTTAGTTGATCCTCACTTAAATAAGTAAAGAATCTCACTCAGAAATCTGAAAAGTGCCCAGAATGAAGGAGTGGCCACATATTCTTGTAAGACTCACTCCTGTGGAATGCTGAACTTGGGCACTGGTGAGTGTAACAGGGAATTACAGAAAGTGGATGATAATGTCACCATAAGCCATCTCTCTAACGTGCTCCAATTGAAACAGTCCGTTATAAGAGTTCAAGTCAGTAATTGATTGTTGATATTAGCAGTCATACAGAAACACTCAGAGCCATTTCCCCTCTGCTCAGATTCTGTCTTTAAATGTTTCTTAACTTGCCTGCTATTGTAGTACAGGCTTGAGGCAACTCTCCGCTCCGATTTCCAGTTATTCATCCCCTAAGAACACAATGCCAAAGATGGGAGACTTTATCAGGCTCTTTTAAGGAAAACTTTAGAAATTTTGATGGCAAGGAAACATGGGGATGCAGATGCCAAGTGTTACCTATTGTAGCTTTCATGGAGAGCTATTTTTAATGCAGCCAACTCAGCTGGCATGAGTGGTGCAGAGCCACAGAATAGAAAGGGTCCTCCTAGTGCTGATCCTGTCACTTTATGCAGCCATGCTGGGTCAGGGAAGAGGGAGAGGGATCCTCCACAAGTAGCAAATGTCTCGTGGCTAAAAAATCATTGCAAGCCTTTCATTTGAAACAGCTACAAGAAGGGTACTGAAAAGACTGAAACTTTGAATATCCCTTGTTCAGCAAGCTGTCTCACTGGGCTGGGAACGTGTTGGAGCTTGCAGTCCTGGAGTCTAACATGTTCCTTCTGTTTATTTGTTCACTCTTCCATGATGTTATAGCTGCTTTATATAACAAACACACAGGCACCTTACACTGCCAGGTGTGTGTAGAAGTAAGATTTTAGCTGCCACTCTAAACTGTAGCTGGGCTGGTATTTTTTAAAGAGCTGCAATATTCTCCTTTCACTATCCCTTGAGGGTATTTCTGGCATTTTGGGGCAAAAGATACTTCAGAGCATCCAGATAAAGCAATTTGGAGTGCTTTCATATTTTTACAGGAGAAGAGTGTTTGAACCACACCCTGGAAGATTTTCACTAGAGCCAAGCAGTGTCCTCAGATATGTCATACACAGGCAGTATTCAGCTCCCCCACAAGACCTGCCAAGACTCATGTGCCAAAAGTGAGATTCACACAGCCAAATACTCCTCCTCCAGATACTGCTCCCTCCTGGCACCTCCTCCTTCACTCACAGCATAGCCCCTCTCTTCCGCTGCCTCCCTCCTGCTTTGGGACCTGGTCAGTGTTTGCAGACTATCCAGTCTGCTCCATCTCAACGATGTGGCCCCAGTCCTCGCATGCATGTGCTGCAGGGATTTATTTTTTTCCCACTCAGGTCAGTCAGTCACACTTCAGTGAGTCTTTCCCTGTGATTTGACAGCAGATAGCACTGCCTTCTGCCTCTAAGAGGAGAGCACTGCCTTCTGCCTCTAAGAGGAGGTCTGCATTCAGTTGCTGCAGATGATGGCTATGCGACAGCCTTTTCCATCTGTGCTGTTACTAATCCCATTTCATTCAGGTCAATATGTGATCAATTTTGTCAACCCCAGCTCTCCTGGCAGCAGGCACAAGCCAAGTGACCAATGTTAATGTGTGCAAGGGCCTCAGAGCTCTTTTAACTAAGCCTCACATCCCAAACCACTGTGCAAATTTAAAGCCAGAGGGGTGGCTCTGGCTATCAGATCTGACCTGAATGATGCAAGACACGGGAATTCATGTGGTCATTTCCTCATTCAGCACTGTCATGGGTCATCTGTCTGTGCAAGAAGTGAAAAGGGAACCATATAAATCAGATGATTTGACCATGGGGAGTTATCAACCCAGAAGGGAATAGAGCGATCCATTGCTCCAGCTTGTGCCCTCTGAGACTGCAGTTAATTAAGTTTAATGCCTTGGATATAAGCAGCTGCTGTAAGACACATTCCCCCAGCTCTCAGAGCACAAGAAGGAAATTCGGGATGGCTCCTATGTGATCCTGCTTTCGGCAGCCACTTCTGATAGACTGGAGGGTGGGAGCAGATAAGGAAGCAAGGGCAGGCTGGACTACTGCCCAGGGGCAAAGGAGTTCATTCCTTCATGTTGTTATAAGCACAAGTGGTAATTACAGGATAATTTGGATTGACTTTCAAACTGCACTAAAGCCCCTTTATGCAGCTTTGGCAACATAAGGTGACCTTGCTGAGGGGACAGAAACAGCTCAAGAAAATGGTGTGGCAAGGGCATGGCTGAGGAAGAACAAGCTGGCCTCTCAATGCCCATCTAGAGGGCAGGGTCAGGAGAAAATATATCCAAGTTCTGCTGGCTGCTGCTCTCTCCCTGCAGCAAAACAGGTTTGGTATTTGGTCTGGGATGACAGGTTGAGTTGTGGTCACTGGTGAGCAGAATGTGTCAGTGACAGCTAGAAGGGGATGAAGTGCAGCAACCACGTTCCAGTGCAGGTCCAGCCTAGCACAGTGCTCCTGTTGCAGAAAGAAAAATGACCCAGGACAGAGCTGATGTTGGGTAGTTTTGCCCCACTTTGGCTGGGAAAGCCTAGAGGAAGGCTGGAGGTGGAGGAAGCTGCAGCCCAGAGTGCTCTGGCTAATCTCTTCTCAAAGCTGCCCTAAGATCCGGACAGCCCCAGGCTGCCCAGGAGCAAGGGGAAGAGGAAAGGTTAAAGAAAGGTCTGTCTGTCCTCTTTCTTCTCCCTTGCCCCAAGCGTAAGAAGCAGACTTGGGCCCACTGGGTTTCCACAAGCAGGGCATGTTTCTTTAGCAGCCCTGTCCCTCTGCTCCATAGAACCGTGGAGTTGTTTAGGTTAGAAAAGACCTCATAGCACGGTTTGGAAGAAAACCCATATTTTCTCGTGCCTGAGGGGCCGGTGTGTCTGGATCCCCTCACCCAGCCCCAGGTCAGGGGCTGCGAGTGATGGGGAAGTGGCCGCAGGAGACTCTCACCGGTGCTTTGGGGGTGCAGTGACCAAAGATCTGCTACACGCGCTGGCTCTGTTGTTTCACGGTATTTAACACTGAATACTTAAAAAAAAAAAAATTTAAATAGAGCAATTATCTTTTCATTCTGCTTTTAAGGAAGACTTTGGCGAAGGAAAACACTAACTTACTCCTTCCCCGCGCACTCCCCTCCTCCCGCTGCCCGGCTGTGCGGGCGGTGCCCGGCGGGCCGGCGGTCCCTGGCGGGGACATGCTGCCATCCAGTGGCCTCCGCGGGACCCGCCACAGCCCCCGCCCTGATCGGGGCTGGAGGATGCTCCGAGGCAGGGAGAGGAGCCAACCCGCCGATGGAGGCTGCGGGGGCTGTCCCCGCTGTCCCCCGCTGCCCCCCGCAGCATGCCGGGCAGGCGGCGCGGAGAAGCGGTGCCCTCCAGCTCACGGGCGCCTTGGTGCCCGGTTAACCCTCCTGCCCAGCTTCCCTCCAGCAAAGGGCTTCACAGAAGGGAAAGGCGAGCAGGACTTCACGGCTTAGGTCCCTTTCCTGTTTCTTTTTCTTCCTCCCCCTCTGTTTGGAAAGGATAGGCAAAGACTTGATTTGTAAAGATTTGTAAGAATTTTAAAAGATCTTTAAGTGATGACACCGTGGTATCCGATTTATCTCTCCTTTTTGAAGCTGGTGATCCTTCTAAATCAGTGAGAGTTTAGCAGCTGTGGAGATGACACTAAGGCAAGTTGATGCATTTAAATAAAATACTAGAGGAATCACGGCCTAAAACATTAATCCACGATCACTTCCCCTATTTATGTCTCTCAAACAGAATCTTAGAATGGCTTGGGTTGGAAGGGAATGTTTTAGATCATCTAATCCACCCCTCCTGCTGTGTGCAGAGGAGCATCACTCATAGATCAGGCTGCTTGGAGCCTTGTCTGACCTGACCTTGAATATTTCCAGGGATGGGGCATCTACCACCTCTCTGGTAACATGTGCCAGTATTTTACCATCCTCATGATATAAAACTTCTTCCTTATAACTAATCTAAATCATTCCCTCCTTCAGTTTAGAACCATTGCCCCTTGTCCTATCCCAACAGGCCCTGTTAAAAAGTTTGTCCCCATCTTTCCTAGAGAGTGGAGGTCACTATGCAGGACAAGCCTGCTAGAACCTGACACCATGGTGTGACATACAACCCAGCACTGCAGCTGGTGATACCAGCTCAGGTATTCCTGCCCCATCCTGCCCTCCACTGCTCAATCCAGACCTTGCTGCTTTCATGTCAGTGTGACCCTTAGTTCTGTCAATGTTTACATTTCAAATAGGTTTCTTCCTGTATGCAAGTCACAAGGTAACAGCATTACAAGAGACACCAGCTTGATTGAAGAGATGATAAGATGTATCAGGGCAGGAACCAAACTGAATCCCGAGACACACAGTGTCTGCTACAGTGTCTGCTGGTTCATGTGGGACTTGCAGTGAGCTACCGGATAGTCTTCTACCACAGGGCTCTTAAATACAAGGATCTTTAAAGTGTCAGATGTCCAGCAGCAGCTCAGGACCTTGAACTGTCTACAACTTATGATCCAGCTTTCTGTCCAAGAGAGCATGTCTTACACATGCAGATAGGGTGACACTGCACACCTTCCCAGCAAGGTAAGGCAACAGTCAAATGGATCTTCATGTGCACCTCAAGAGATCTGACAGTCCTGCATGACACAGTGGATGCCAGCTTTACCTGTAACTATACATACACACATTAACACTCATTATTGGTGGGCCAAGATCTTAAACAAAATACAACGTGGACAACTGACGTCAGGGATTTTCTATGACTATGGAATAAAGCAAAGGGTTGTGTTTTTTATCTCTGTCTGTGAACTCTGAACAGTTTTAAGAGCAAGAATGAACCTGGAGAGAGTGACAAATTATAATTGCAAACTCCAGCTGATAAGCTGGCAAATTCCATCCTGCTTATCATGTCCAAATGTAGATCAGGGAGGAAAACTGTGCCTCAGCCAGACCAGTCAACACACCAGCTAACAAACCCAACTCAGAATGAAGGGAAGGAAGCCTCCTTTATGGGGAGTATGAGGGAAGATGGGACAAGGACATTTGAGGCCATCAGTTGTGCTGTGCAGCCCACTGGTGTTTCATGAAGTGGAATTTGCTGGCAGTGAGCTCTGCTCATTACAAACTCCTGATGAGTATCTTGTAGCCCTACTTGGGACTGCAGCAAATTATACCTTATTTTTCAAACCCTCCATCAGGAGGGCACCTTGACTGCTGCTTCTGAAGGACTCTATTGTCCAAACACTGGGTTTCTCTGCACTAAAGGACTTATCAAGCTGCAGTCTGAGATGGTTTTTTTGTTCTCCATTTTCCTTTGCTTGCCAGTGCCTGGTGATAAGGGGCTTTAAGGTCTAGGACTGAGGACTCCCAGGTATTTCAAAATGCAATAAAAATTCATATGGAGAGTTTTCATCTAGTTTGAATTGTGTTTTGTACTTATTTTGACGAGAAACCTCAAAACTATTGCCTTTCTCTTCAGTGTCTCTGGGGGCTTAAATGCAGTGTGGTGCCTTGTTCTTTTCAATCTCCAAACGAGTGGGGAAGATTGAGGCCACAGAGGAACATGTTCACAATTAGGCTCATCCTCCTACAGCAATTCTCCCGTGTGCACAGTCTTCACACTTTCAGACGGAAAGTGGGAAACACCTTGAAGCAAGCAGAGATCTATTGGGATCACTCCTCTTCACAGACAGTGTCAATGGGAATGAAGGAACCACGGGTTTAAATGTCTCCTCACCATCTAATCCCATCTGATCCTTGGAGATGACCACATGGAAATATATGGAAACCTCTAACCCTGCTGAGTTAGGAAGAGTGAGGGCTCTGGGATTTCAGGAGCACATAGAGGGGTGCCTTTGTCTTTTTATTTCTGTTCATTTTCAAATGCATGTATCTAAAACTCTGCTGATCCCAGTTCTATGAGATTTCTGTCTGAGAAATAACACTGTCACATTTGGGAACAGGAGAACAGGACACCCTACACCTCTTCTGTCTGAGAAATAACATAGTGACATTTGGGAACAGGAGAACAGGACACCCTACACTACCTCAAAAGGGCAAAGGGAGGGGGCTGTTTCACCACCAATTTTCTCTCCTACAGCCAGTTTAGCTGGGGTTCTCAAGGGCCTGGTGATCAAAAGAGAAGTTAATTCTCCGGGTTTATGTCAAAAATTACCGCCCTCTACAGTATCACTCCTTCTGCCTCTCCCCACCTCCTCTGTGCATCTGAATCTGTTCTCAAGCCCTTTACACCCCACTTAATCCCCCCTCCTCTTCTCATGGCAAAATCAGTCCTCCACACCAGGCTTCAGCTGTTTTTTGGAGCTTGTCTGCTCACATCACTGAGCAAGGGATGAAGTAATGAAAATTACAAGCTGTGGAAATTTGATCTCTCTATTCTGTAATTACTGCTCTCTGAAATCTGAGAATATATATTTACTTTAATATTCTTGCAGAGGAGGGAAGTATCCCCAAGGCATAAAGGAAAGAGACATAGAACTAGGAAGAAGGAATAGCATGAAACCATTTGTACTTGATTAAATGTTATATACAGTAGTGAGTGGATCTTGCCTTTAAGGCTGACACAAAATCACAGTGTTGAACTCATCTTGGTATTTAGAAGCAGTTAACACTTCCTCTTTGCAATGTACATTTATATATAGTCATTTGAAGGTGAGGAGTTGTCATCTTCTGCTTTCCCAACACAAATTACCAGTGCTTGCTGTTTCATTTTGATATATTGTCATTTTGCTTAAGAGCCTAGATCCCGGAGTCTTGTAAACACAGTAAGAATCATAGTTGTCAGTCATAAAATAAAGTGAAAGAAACTCAATTTATTGGTCTTGAAATTATCACATAAGGCTAGAAAATATGATTAGAGTAAACCCTAAAGGGTCAAAATCTGAAGTAAAATATCTGCTAGAATTTGTTTTGAACTTGTATAAAACTTCTAAAAATGCCATGGTTTTGGGAAAGCAAATTGGCACATGCTATGTCAAAACTACTATTGCTGTTGCAATAATATCTAATTTAGTAGTTGCTATATAAAGCAAAATCAGTCTCTGCCATGAAAAGCTTAGACTCTATCTTCTATGCTTAGACTCTATCTGCTATGATTTTACTGTTCAGATAACCATAGAATAAACATGAATGTCAAGTTGAGCATCAAGCTGACCAGGACAAAAGGACTAAGGAAACTCTGGCCTTTGCTAGTGTAAATTTTCAATGTTTTGCTTTGCTGGTCCTCCAAAACCTGTGAAGGAAAATGTTCAACAAATGTCTTTCCAGACCTGTGTGGTTTTTCTTTCTTATAACATTCTTACACATATATGTTCATTGTGTCCATTGTCTTCCTGGCTCTATTGTCCCTTGGATTTCTTTAATGAAGGAGAAAATAATTTAAAAATTGCATAATCAAAATGAAGGAACCTTAAAAAAATGTTGCTAACAACGGTCTTGTGTTTCAGAGCTATCTGAATGACAAGACCTTCTTTTTGTTTCTGACCCAATCTAGTTCAAGAGTCACTGCCTTCATCTGCTTCACATATTTACAATAAATATAATCCTTGCTGAAATATCAGTTGAGTAACAATAAAAGCCTGGCAGCTGACTTGCCTTCAGAAAGGCAGCCAAATCAGCCTCCCAAGATCTTCTCTACTTCTTTTTTCCTCTCCAGGAAAAGTACACCCTGAAGTAGTACATCTTGAGGGATTTCAGAACTGTATTTTTTGAACCCTCTCGTTCCTGGTAGCTTGGTATCACAAAGGCATGAGAACCAAAATAGGGAACATTTTAAAGCACAAAGTACAAGCTTCTGATTGCCAGCGAGTAATGGCTGATGCATTTCTGGGAGAAGCCCATTGCTGAAGCTATTCTGTAATGCTCTTACCCTTGTGCTCAGCACACTACGAGGAGTAGGGGCCTCAGTGGATGCTGTGTGTCCTGTGTCACCCCTCAATATTTCTGTAAGTGCTAGAAAAACTTCATGAAGAAGTGTCTATGCAGAAAATGTTCTTCATATGTTTTTATTTTTTCCCTTGGTGTATTAATTATATGAAAGGGGAATATGTTATCTCTTTCCCAGCTTCCTTTCTCTCGCTGTTCTCAGGACATTCACAGACCTAGCCAAGTAATTAACACATGCAGTTAATTTAATTTCATGTTTGTTTGCTGCCTGCAACAAATCTACCCTGTAAGCACTGGGCCATCCCTAGAGGATATCACTTTTGTTACAGCTTTTGCTTTTATAACCTTCTGCTGCTAGTGAGAAGATTTTCTAAGTTATTAAAAAGTCTTACAGACCAAAAGTTAAGTCTAAGTGATCTTTGAATTCTGCCTAAGTTAGGCTTGGCCCCACAAATTGTTGCAGGGAATTTAGCCAAAGTACTAAACTCAAAATCTAAAAATAAGTAATTTTTTTCATTATCTAGTTAACAATGCTGTGAGACATTTAGAATTTTCCGATATTCTGGCTTGCCTATTTTTGAAAGTTTTCTGAAATTTGCATGAAGTTGTTTATAGCCTTGGGCTAAAACACATTTCTTATGCCTGTACCCATCATCTTTCACCAAAGAATGAGAAGCAAATTATTTTAAATGCAATACACTCCTGTCTGCTTGCAGGAGCATCTCTTTAGTTTGAATGACAAAAATCTATCATTCACTTTTGAATGAAGGCTAAAAACCAGATATCTACTGTCCCTCTGTCACAAGTGCAGAGAAAACAGCCATTTCCAGAGAGAGGTTCTTGTCACCAGCCATAGCTACCTACATCCCAAGGCGTGCAGGGAGTCTAATGACCAAAAAACTGGATATTGAGCTTGCAGATGGCTTAAATAAGGTGAGATGAGTCATATAATAAGATTTTTAGAAAATCTACAGCACATACCCACTTCCACGCAGCCAGACTGTCCAAATAATTGGTCCTGTTAGGAGTAATTCAAGAAACTATTTGTACCTATATGCATCTAGGATTTTTCTTCAGCTGTGGACTGATGGAACTAAAACCATTTGTGAGATCTTTCCTAGAGCTTTCACCTGCTTCTGAAGTGATGACAACAGTAAGTCAATGAAATCCAGAGCACCTCAAAGGCCCTAAGGATTTTGATTTCACTGGCTGATCCATGGTTAGAACGTCTAAAATAACACAGTGAAGAATAAGTTTGTTATAAATGGCTTACTACATCCTCCTGCCACTCTAGCCACAACCCACATCCAAGATAAACCTGAGACATACAAGGGCCAAACAGCCACAGGTCACTTTTCCATCCTCTAGCTCATCTCATTTCTGACAGAAGGCAGTTGACAAGGCAAGTTAAAGCCAACACCACTGGAAGTTCCCCCCTGCTTTAGGGAATTGGATAAGCTTCTTTCGCAGCTGCTCTGGTCCATCAGAGCAGAACAGAAAAATTAGGGTCTGTATCTGATGTATGGATCCCTGTGTAGGGAAAGTCACTGTTAACAGAATCCTTTTTGCACATAAGACTCAATACCCCTGACCTTATTTATATTAGTCCAACAACCAGTAGTGCTACAGTTAAGTTGCAACTGGTTTTAACCACACATGTGATCTCAGAGTCATTGAAATCAGATGTAAAAAACACCAAATAAATCACTTTCCTGACTAACTAGAATTACTCTTTATGCTACATTCCAGTGCCTGGGCTGAATATCTCTCCTCCACAAAGATTCTGTGTAAATTAAAAGCTCAAGAGAAGCCATTCCAATCAATTGGATCAATGACACAGCAACTAAAACTACATTAAGTAGGGCCTTGATACAATAAACTAAGACAACTAGGAAAGGAGTTGTTTGATTTTATTGGGACATTGATTTGTGAACTAAAGTTTCCCTAAGTTATCTACTGTAACAGATTGCAACAGCTACTTTAGAGACCTTGCAAACCTCTCCTGGGTCAGTGATCTAAAAAAGTATTTCTAAGCTGTAACCTTGAAAGAATCTCCTTTAGTCACATAGCCACAGTAAAACATACATTTAGTGGACTACCTTTAGCTGTAGTTGTTACTTTGCTTGAACTTAACATGTGTTCCACTTGAATAAGTTCTGACCTTTCCTCATACTGAATATTGTAGAATCATTGAATGGTTTGGGTCGGAAGGGACCTTAAAGGTCCAAACCCCCTGACATGGGCAGGAAACCTTTCACTAGATCAGGTTTCTCAGAGCCCCATCCAGCTTAGTCTTGAACACCTCCAGGGCTGGAGCACCTACAGCCTCTCTGGGCAACGCATTCCAGTGCCTCACCACCCTCACAATAAAGAATTTCTTCCTAATATCTGATCTAAACCTGCTCTTCTTCAGCTTAAGGTCATTCCCCTTGTGAAAAGTCCCTCTCCAGCCTTCTTGTAGGCTTACCTTCAGCTACAGGAAAATTCTATAAGGTCTCCCCAGAGCCTTCTCTTCTCCAGGATGAAGAGCCCCAACTCTCTCATCCTGTCTTCATAAGAGAGGTGCTCCTGTCCTGAGATCAACTTCGTGTCCCTCCTCTGGGAACAAGTCCACATCTTTCTTGTCTTGGGGGCCCCAGAGGTGGATGCAGGACTTCAGGGTGTCACAAGGGCAGAGTAGAGGGGAAGAATCACCCTCTTGACCTGCTGGCCACACTTCTTTTTGATGCAGCCCCAAGGGCAATATTGAGTCCTAGTGAGCTTTTGGCCAACCAACACTCCCCAAGTCCTTTTCCACAGGGCTTCTCTCAATCCATTCTCCACCCAGCCTGTAATTTTGCTTGGGACTGCCATGACCCAGGTGCAGGACCTTGCACTTGACCTTGTTGAACTTCATGAGGTTCACATAGGCCCACGTCTCCAACCTGTCTAGATTCCTCTGGATGGCATCCCTTCCCTATAGTAACTTGACACAGCTTGGTGTGGCCAGAAAATTTGCCATGTTGACAACAATAAATTCAACATTCTCCAAATAAAACCCAGTATTTTTTTAATTATCCTTCTTCATGAGATTTAATACCTTAAATCTGGTTGTCTAATCAAAGCTAATTGTCAAGGTTCCCACTATTTTAAAGAGAATGTGAGGAACATCTGCAGTGTGGTTTATGTCCCCTTCCTTAATCAAGATGGGCTGAATTGCTTTCTTGAAGTAGATTTCTATAAGAAAAGTGTTACTTTGGAATGCCTGACTTTATATCTTCAGTTGCTTTTATCTCTTTATAGTCCTTCAATATATTAACTCACAGCCTCAGCATTAACTCTGGGCCATGAGTCATTGTCCTGTTATTGCCCTCAAGTGTTAGGATGTTATAAACCACTGAGTTGCCTTCAAACTTGGTGCAGTGTCTCTCCTGTGCAATCAATGCAGTCAACACAATATTTCTGACATACCTCAGAAAACCAGATTCCATAATGTTTGATGAGCCATGTAGTATATTCATTAAATTATTATAGATCTGTTTTCTTAGCTAGCAACTCCATGCACATAATGAGGGATCTCACCTGCACAGTCAGGACAGATTTTGCCAGCCAGTTTATGCTCCATGGTGACCAGGACTTTGGCATCGCCTGAAGAGCAGTTCCTCAGATGATAAACCACAGCTCCCTGATATGCACTCAGCTCTGCTTAGGTGTCAAAGTCAAATGAGTCAAAGTGGAAGACCTGTGTTTTTTCACAGTTTCACAGGAAAGTGAGAGAAAGGCTGGGCAGGGAAGTGTGGAGTTACATTTGGCTTTCTTTCCCTTCTCCAACAAACACCAGACCTATCACTTGCTTGTGGATGGTGGCACATTCTCACAGGCATGTAACACATGGACTTGTAAAAGAGATAACATGGTGTGTGTTCAGGAACACACCTGTATTTATTCATCAGTGGGCACCAGAGAAATGGAGAGGAGACAGTTAAATGCAAGAGGAATGCTGACCCAGGGGCTCTGCTGACGTGTTCCAGGCAATGAGTGATAAGGCCTCTTGAAAGTCCACCTTATGGGAATAGATGGACTTTAAATAAAATAAATAAGATTTGTTGTGCATGTTACAACATGATCATTTTCACAGCAGTTATTTTTCATCCTAAGTTAGGAAGGGCATTCAGAAACAAGATATGGAAGACTGACAGGAAGGGAAACTTGTCTTATAGATTGTTAGAAATAGCACAAAGGTTTCCTACAGATCAGCTAAGAAAGTTCACACCTGGTGACTCTATGAGGATAAATCCTCACTTGTTTACATAAAATATGGAGGATGATAATATCTTCAGATGAATACCCATTCATAGCTTACTTCATTGGTTTTGACAAAAAAAGACAAAACTTTTCCAGGACCTTGATTGTTCTATCAGTCCCCTGAAAAAATAAATGCTTTCCAATAAAGGACCCTGCAACACAACTAGGATCTAAACATCCAGTAAAGGACAACATCCAATTATTTCCCAGATAATCCAACAATCTCTGCAGGAAATGATACATAAGCTGCTAAGAAAGTTTAGCAAAGTAAGCTGGAAAAGAACAGGTGAATTTCTAGACATAAAGAAGATGACACAGGATTCGTGACTGAATTCTTCTCTCATCTCCGATAACAAAAATAAAACAATCTAGACAAATTCCAGTCAAAAACTACAAACTGTATGAAACTGAGTTGTCTTACTTTTGTATACATAAGACCCAGAGTGCCCTGCAGGCTTCACTTTTAAAACTGAGAGTATCTTGGTGAGAGGCTTATCTTTGTGCCTCCAGTTGGAGGACAGTATTACAATTGTAGGGGAATACATTGCAATTGTCTCTGAAGAAAAATTGAAACAGAAAGGCTTCATCTGGTGATGGGGGGAATCTAATCATGGTGCATCAAAGTGGCTTGTACAATTCCTCTAGTATTCTGCTTCTCTGCCTCCAAGTCAGGTTAGAAACAGGAGCATCCAAAGGAAAAGACCAGCTGGAAAACCCATATCCATGTAGCTAGTACTGTTAAAGATAATATTATTTTATTATTGCTATGGTATTACAGGAGTGCCTATATATTTCCTCTGAGATTTGTCTACAGCTGTGTTAGATGCTGTATAAATAGGATAAGGTAGTTCCTGCTGAAGTCAACAGAAAGATCCTTCAGTAGAATTTAGATCAAGCCACAGATGTTCCGAAGTTCCCAAAAGGTAGCTATTCATAGCTCCTTTCTGTCTCTCTCTTTAAATTCACATGGGGGGAACTGACAAACAAAAATATCAATACAAGGTTTAACATGATGCAAAAGATCTGTTAGAAAAGATGGTAGAAGAAGGAGGATAAAGGCAGGTGTATCCTGAAAAGAGTGATATTAAACCAGATGCTGCACTTCAGTTTTAATGTATTTAACAGCCTGTGGAGCATCCACTTAGCCAGCAAGGTCATTCCATCTTTGAACTCATGTCAGCTCAGACTTGGGAGTATTGCTTGGTTAAATTTCCATGTTCTCTTGTACTAATAGTGTAAACATTCTCCACCCTTGAAACAGCCCCCAATGTTTGTCTTTATCATCTTCATATAAATGTCAAACGCTATTCGCTTACATTTGCATAGAGCTGCTCTGCTTGTCACTATGATTAAAGAACTGGTGTCACAGCTGCACAGCACAACCTGAGGGGGAAGAAGGAAGAGTCAGTCTTCTCCTCTCAGGCAGAAAATATTGTGGAATTGTTGGCACATTGGGTAGGTGCGCTTGTTCTGGGGAAAGAAGGGAAAATGTATTCATCAGAACCAGTAACAGAAACAAGGCAAGTGAAATGATAAACTACTTGCTCCCTAAGGGGAGGAATCTGCACATCCTTTTCCTTTCTCTCCCATTGACTGATTTTGTAATTAGGCATTAATCACTTCATCCTCTTGCCCAGTGTTTCCCTTTCCACAATTTATTTAAATCTGTTTAGATCTCGATGTCTTCAAAGAAAAGTTTCCCTCCTACTCTATTTTTATACTGCACCTAGCACAAAGTAGCAGCAACCATTGTTTCAGTGTCTATTTGCTGAAATCTAGAAGGTTATTAAGAAAAGGAAGTTAAGATGCTTATGGGAATAGATCAGTAATTAGGAAGGATGTGAACACTTTGTATAAAGAACAGAATATAGATATTTCAGATCCCTTTGAATTGCCGGGTAAGGTCACTGAGTAGCAAAGGGAAGCTTATCCTCAAGCCTGTTGTGCTCCCCTTGTGTCTGGAAGGACTCAGAGGGACAGTACTTGCACAGCCCAAGAACAGCTGATCTGTCAATGCTGTGACAGTCTCCATCTTTTTGCTAATACCTTGTCTTTATGTAGTGCCACTTGTCAATAAACTTCAAGTGCCTCCCCTTCTCTGCTTAATACCTGAATACCCTGAGGCTCAGACAGCTGGAGTGCAGCTTGGGATGACTCCATTTGCCCCAGCCTTGAGGGCAAAAAAGGCTGTGCCAGTAATGGGTACTGAGTTGGAGGTCGTGAGCTCACAGCAAACTACAGCAGAATGAACTGATGACAGTCTGTGCTACAGCTGTTAGGCAATACAGCCACACATGTAGCTGATTCTGTCCCTAAATAAATCCCTCCTTAACCTGGAACATGAAAGTTTGATATCTCAATGTCCTCTCTAGCAGAATTGCCAATCATCTCCTACTAAATAATTTTAGACTAGTGTTTTTTAACATGGGTGTAAAACTAGCTAATGCAAATACCTGAGCACGAATTCAGGTGCATAATTTCAAGCACACAGGTTTAAGAAAAGATCTAATTATGTATGGATTTATTTTAATTTTGATAGGGTTGGTGCTGTCACAGGATGCTGACTCTCTGTAGCGTTCATTACAACAAGAAATTGTTCTTTTCTTGTCTTGTAAACCTATTCCACGCCACTGAAAGTCTGTATACTGTTGGCTAATGATAGTGGTAAAAAGTAGCACCCTTTTCATTTTATTCCATATACTTTTTGTCTATATGTTATTTTAACATCCTCCTCTCTCCGAGGATATGTATGTGCTCCTTCAAAGTCTACAAGAAGATGCTGGATAAAATCCTTTGTAAATCTATCCCTCCATTCCCATGTCCGGATTTTCCACTCCTGTGATAACTTCTGAAACCAACCTCTGCCTCTCCCCACCTCCATTTTTGCCATGTCTGGCTACAGGTGGATGCTGACTTCCAGGTGAGGAAGTAATATTTTCTCTAGTATTTTCTGTTCTTTTCCATGTTCTTGCTTGCTGCTGGTTTTCAGCTACCAGCCCGGGGAGGGAAGGCAGTAGACCAGCAAACCAAGGCTGCTTTCTTCAGCTTGACAGAATCTCTTCATGTACTTCCAGCATCCTCAAAGTGCCTCTGTGTTCTGCTTTTGGCTGGGACAGAGTTCATTTTCTCCATAGTACTTGGCATGGGGTTGTATTTTGGATTTGTGCTGAAAACAGTGTTGATAACACAGGGATGTTTCTGTTACTGCCTGTTGTGGACCCCTATTCCATGTCCCTGCCTGCCCTCTCCATGCAGCGCTCTCAGGAAGGTTGCAGCCTGCCATGCCACTGCAAGAAACCAGGCACAGCAACAACTGCCCAGCAGTGCTGACACAGAGTCAAGGCCTTTTCTGCTCCTCACCCACCCCATCAGCGAGGAGGCTGGGGGTGCACAAGGAGTTGGGAGGGGACAAAGTTGGAATAGTTGACCCCAGCTGACCCAAGGGATATTCCATACCTTATGGCATCATATAAAGCTGGGGAAGAAGAAGTAAGGAGAGTATTTTTAGAGTGATTTTCAGAGTATTTTTTTCTCAGAACACCTTTACGAGTGATGGAGCCCTACTTTCCCTAAGGGTGTCTGAACACCTGCCTGCCCATGGGAAGGAGTGAATCAATTCCTTGTTTTGTGCACATTGCTTTTGCTTTACCCATAAAGCTGTCTTTATCTAAACCCATGAGTTTTCTCACTTTTTTGATTCTCTACCCCATCCCACTGAGGGGAAGGTGAGCGAGCAGCTGCGTGGGGCTGAGTTTCCAGCTGGGCTTAAATCACAACACTTTGTCTTCTGGTTTATCCATAGGACTTTAAAGAAATGGGAATCAGCCATGATGCCCTTTCAAAGCAATTGAACTACCAAACACAGTAAAAACTTTGTTTTTAACTTTCTGGGGAAGCTCAAGTGACTTCAGGGAAGAGCTGTGTACAAATTTTCTGATTTTCACTCCTATATGTTTGTGTTAGCCCTGATTTGCACAATGTTATTCAGATTTCTCCATTAGGTCTTTCTATCCTGCACATCTTCCTCCTGGACACCCAAGCTCTCTGATAGTTGCCTGAGATTTGTGCGTTGTTGTCTTACACCAGAGTGGTCCAGTTTTGCTATCAAATACTGTGCCAGGAATGTGCTTCTGGGGAACTCCTTTAGAGAAAATTAAAAGTGCTCCATGACAGGGTATCACTTCTTGCCAGAGTTTAAATCTGTGATTGAACACAAATCTGACAGCACTGTGGCTGCTGTGGGGCTGTGGCTGCTGCCTACCAATTATCTCATGACACCAAATCAGCCTCCACAATAACTGATGGCAGCTTTATCCACCTAAAACTAACTCTCTGGTCTCAGCTGACCCATTATGTTCTTTTGACAGTCAGCAGAAAGCTTTCAGTGGTTAATTCAGCCTATTCATCTTCAGCATCAAAATTACATGTACATAGAACTAAATATTCCAGGGTCTCTGTATTGTTGAGGCCAGCTGACACATAAGAGGCCTCATGCCAGCTCTTGCAAGTCCAGAACAGAGTAGCTGCATAAAAACCATGCTTAGGACCAGTGTGGAGATTCAAGTCCCAGTACCTGGGTACATGGCTTGGCTTTCATACATGAACTCATGTTCATGGTGCCAGGGAGTCCAGAAGGACCTTGGATATATTGCAACTGTGCAGCTTGGCCTCTGCTTCAAGATGAAGTACCACCAGAGAAGAAGTGCTCCTCACCCTAGTTTTTATGGCATAGATTTTCTTAGGACAACAGATCCCTATTGCCTTCACACTCACAGTTATTCTGGAGATGACATATTATTCATGTTTCCTGTTAAAGCTGGCCCACTGTATGGAAGAGAACTCAAGAGTCTTGGGTAAGGTAAAGGAAGCAAAAGTAAGTCTGGCTCCACAGCCTTGTGAGATCACTCACTTGGCTGAGGAGTCCTGAGTTCCAGTCTTTTCTTTCAGGGATTATTCATGCATCTTTTTTTTTCTTCTCTTTTTTTTTCTTTTTTTCTTTTTTTTTTTTCCAGTGGAGTATTCACTTGTGACATGAATAGCTAGACAAATGGAGCAAGCTCTGCAGCCCAGAAGTCACTACTTCTGGACTATTCTGGACTACTCATTGTCTATGCACTAATCACTGTGCCAAGCATTGCAAGGCCTAAGCATCCTTAGGGTCTACTCTGCACTTTGTATTATATAAGAAGCCTTTTAATTACTGGATAAACAGAATCATCCAGTCACAAAAGAAGATGCTTGAACAGAAGGGCCCACTCCATAGGCCACATGGTAACAGAGTATTTGCAGTCCTGGGCAACTTCTCATGCCTGGATGTCACAGCATCCGGCCCTCGTGTGCCTCTTGCTGCCCTAAGTAAAGGCACAGTCATCCTCCCATGAAGGATTTGTCTCTGACAAATCAAGAGAAGATGATCCCCAGCACAATCTGCGTGACTGCTGGAACTGTCAGTCCAGCAAAAATCTACCCCAATAAGGTCATTGTAGCCTATTAGAAAAGAATTTTTGGCAGCTTCTCATTGTTTGTGAATACTAGTCATTTGCTAATTGTCTGTCTTTTTGATGGAATGCTGGACCCTGCCAAGAGGCATTGCTCTAGGCACTGCTTTCTACTTAATATGAGAACTCAAGGCCAAAACTGCTCCTGATAGATTCCCCATGGAAACTCACTGACTTTAATGAGATTGTGCTGTTTGTGAACCGGGAAGGAGTTTGGCACAAAGATCCTGATTGTATTAATTCATAAGCTAATAACTACAAAGGATCATTAAGACATTCTAGACATTAGCAATTATTCAGGAAAGAAAATAAATTTCCTGAAAGTGATGATGTTGATCCAAATAGTCTTTAGAAAGATGTGCCAGTTCAAGAGAAATAGGTTGGCATAGAGTGCTTTCCAAAGCCCTACTTGTAAGAGGCTCTGAGCAAATTCACCCACAGCAGTGGGGTTGTGGCAAACTGGGCTTTAGTGTGGGCTTGTGGCACCCAAGTCATAAAGGAGGGCAGCTGCTTTGCCCTGAGCTAGCAGCAGGGCTCACCAGTTCCAGCTTAGCCACGCTACAGTCTCACAGAGTCTATCTCTTGTTAATGTGCTAAATTAGCTTTGCCTCACACGCTATTCCTGAGCCTTAGCATCTCCACTCCATTTCGGTTTGCCACACAATGCTCCTTCTCCAAGATGCATTTCCCTCTCCTTTGAAAGAAGAGGCAGGAGTTGTGACTGTGTCTGTACATACAGCTTCACTTTTCTAGTCGTGGAACAGCTGAAGGCTTATAACTTCCCTTTTCACATCTTAATTTAGGTGAGACTCACTTTGCTCGAGACAGTGACCTTTACTTCTCAGAAAATGCTATTCACAATTATGCCGCTGTCTAAATAATGTCTGTGGTTATATCGAGGTGAACTGAGCACCTCGTAAATAATTCCACTAAACTCCATTACCGCTGAAACAAAGAATAGAGAGAAACTTATTTACGGGAGAGATTTTCAATTTGAGACACTGCCTCATTTATTTTCCTTCCTTTGCCTGTCCCACAGTAGGAGGAGAAATACAGCACTGAGAGAAAAAAAAAGAGAAAGTGACGTTTCTGAAAATATGAGACCTTCATCTTCACTCTTCTATTCAGGAATATACATTTGGAAATTGGAATATTTTGGTGAATTAAGTTCACCAAGCTTGTAGAAACAGATTTATCTAGGACAAGTTCATTTTGTCCATTTTATCAGATATATGACACCAAAATCATAAGAACTTGCCTATTAGGGACAAAATGCATCTAGTGATGCCCTGCAAACCTCTGAAATGCTATCAATGAAGACAAATGAAACTCAAGGACAAAAAATTTATTTCTAAGCAAATGAAATGCTTCTTATGCACATTTTTCACTGGACTTGAAAGAAAAAGTCATTAAAGACACCAGAATATATGCTTTATTGTTGCTTTGAAACGTGAGTCATTAAAAACAGACACACTAGCTAAGAAAATGAGTAGTCTTTGAAGGTATCAAAAAGACTTATTCTATAGATACTTATCTGCAGTTATAGAACTTAATTTAATTCTTGCTTGCCACCACTTTTTAGTAGTTTAATTTCAGCAGTTCCTTTACAAAATACAGAGTAGATTTTGCTCAGCTCCATTTCAAGTGCTTCAGGGAATGAAATAATTTCCAAAACTGTAAAGATCACTCTGAATCTTTCTGTGAGTGACAGGAGTAGTTAGCAAGAACTGGTTTTAATTTTATCATATTGTTAAGGTAAGCACACCTGTCATTCAGAGCAGAATAAAAAAGTGCCAATCAATTTGTTTAATTACTGATCACTAAAGGTTGAGTGCAACCTAAAGACTTCATGGACAAATGAACAGTTGCAACAGCTGCTTTGTTCATGACTTTTTCTTTAGTTATGTCTACCCTTCGCAGATCAGCTCTGATTTTTCAGGATCAGAATCTCTGTCATGTAAGAATAGAATTGATATCTACTTGTGATTACTGATTGCCTGGAAAAAACACCCCAAAACTCTATGCAGTCACCTACAGCTGATAACACAATTCTGCTGTGCTGGGGAAAATAGATGACTTTGCATGGATTTGGTCTGCAGCCAGAACACAACCAGGAGCAGGACCCAGGACCTTCTGAAGAAAGCAAGATGGTTACAAGCTGGAGTGTTTGACCTGTGAAAAGAGGTGTGCTCAATCTGGGAGAAAGGAGGCATTGGAAGGATCTGATAGCAGCTTTCCAGTGCTTACAGGAAGGTCATTGATAAGCACAGATTCCTTTATATAGGAATTCTGCCAGCCCTGAAAGGGCATTTGACAATAGATCAGGGGGTCCAAGGTTCTTCCTACAAGAGTCTCCATATCATTTGTGGGAATTTCTGTGTAGTTTGAATTCAGGCATGATGAAATTTTCAGTGATTTAAAAAATCCTATTTGAGCATTTCATATAAGCTCCACAAGTATAAAGCCCTCTGCTCTTCATTTAGAGGACAGAAAATTCAGGCAAGTGTGAGAGTCTCAGAAACCATCTGAGTGTGGTGAATAAATGCATTAGGGAACTGTGGAAGCACCAACTTTATCATCAGCTCTCCACATTCAAATAAGTTCAGATCAACTGAATACCCGGGAATCTCCATCATCTTTCTGGAAATCTGCATTCACCTCTAGATTCAGAATCTTCAGCCAGCAACCTTCAGAACTGCCTCTAGACCCTGCCAAATGAAATAACAATCTAAGAGATACTTTATCATTCTGGAATTCTTTCAAATGGTATTTCACTGGGTATGCCAGACTACTTATCTTCCTTGAGTACTGTGTTTAGTTTTCAGTCACTCACTTCAAAAAGGACATTGAGATGCTGCAGCATGTCCGAAGAAGGGCAACAAAGCTGGAGAAGGGTCTGGAGCACAAGCCTGATGAGGAGCTACTGAGGGAGCTGGGGGTGTTTAGTCTGGAGAAAAGGAGGCTCAGGACAGACCTTACCACTCTCTACAACTCCCTGAAAGGAGGTTGTAGCCAGATGGGGGTCAGGTCCTCCCGCCATGTCTCAAGCAAAAGGATGAGAGGAAATTACCTTAAGTTGTAGTGGGGGAGAGGTTCAGATTAGATACTAAAAAAAAAAAATTCACTGAAAGACTGGTTAGGCATTGGAATAAGTTGCCCAGGGTGTTTGAGTCACCACCTCTGGAAGTGTTCAAGGCTTGTCTGGATGTGGTTCTTGGGACTCGTTTAGAAGCAATTTGGTTTGTCAGTTGGAAGCAATTGGTTTGTCAGTTGGACAAGATAATCTTGAAGGTCTCTTCCAGCCTTGATGATTCCACGATTCTGTGACTCCTGAATGGTTGCTCCTAGATCTGGGAGACCGAAGTGATTTTTATACATCATTGAAACTGATGGGACTTCATTATGGTGCTGACCATGGCCTTTGAAAAGGCACTGCATCTCCAGAGGTCCACTTCTGCTGCCATCCATTGATAATGAAGGAAACTGTTATTGATGGAGTGTGCAGGACACGCAGCTGAATTTTTCTAGTTCTGTCTGATACAGAAGAATCCTTTTTATATGTACAAGTTAATTTACAATGTGGGCACAGTAGTGGCTAGTTACGGTTGAGCTTAGAGAATAGCACAAATTCATGCTATCTCTGAATTTGTAAAATGACCATTATTTGCTTCTAATATATACAGATTGATTATACCAATTGCTGGCAGATTTATAGTTTTCTGTACTTCATAAAGAAAAGAACAAAATCTAAAGTAGTCAGGAGGACAGAATCACATCTGGACATATAGGCAAGCATTAAGTTGCCTTTCTAGGGTAGTCCCAGCACTTTCTTAAATAGCAGTTAAAAAGTCTCTCTCAAACAATTTCCTTATAAATGCACATACTCCAAAGGTCAAGCCAGAGCCATTGTGAAATAGGCTTTAAAAGAAGCATAAAACTCCTGTCTGACGCAGAGTCGGTGACAATCGAAAAAGCAAAGACTGGGAAGGTTAGAGGCTAATTACTAGAAGAAATCTGGCCTGCTGGCCTGAGGTCTTTTGAGTGGGAGCACAGTCAAATTGGAGTTGTGGAATTAATTGGGTGAAAGACACTGTCACCTTGACATTCATGAAAGTACGTGAGAAGAGCACTGTTTCCTGATATACTGCGGACAGTTCATTTGAACCACAGAGGTAAGAAAGATATCTCTTTTCTACAAAGACTTCACCTTTGCTTTTTAATTGGTGTCAAATGCAAAAATTAAAATCTCCGGTGTGAGAAACCATGGCACATATTTTCTCAAGTTTGTAAATGTCTTCCTGCTCTCACTGTAATATATGAAAAGTAAATGTATATCCCAAGGACAAAATTTTCAAACCCTTGGCTTAACAAAACGAAGAGTGTAAAACTTGCAAGCTGTAAGTCCCTTTGGAGCTCTTTGTGCTGTGGGAACATAATGAGCAGCTCTTTGTGCTTCTTATAAATAACTCCGACATCCACTGATCAGCAGCATGACCTCAAGCCAGGCAATTCAGCTCTTTACTTCTCTTTACCCAATAATTGTGATATGATGAATAGGTATCTTATCATCAGGGATGACAGTTTGGCTACAGGGGAACCAGATACAGTCCTATGCATAATAAATACTGTTTGCTGCAAAATTTCACTGGAGTAATATTATATCAATACATGGAATTGTCCTTTTCTTCTGCTACATCATTTACTCATATGTCTTGGGGTGACTGTGCTGTTGTATCCCCTACCATTGCTCTATGCCCAGACATGATTCCTGAGCCTTTCTATGCCTTTAAAACTGGATGCAAGAGAGACAGAAAAAAAAACTGAGCGAACTTTTCAAAACAGTTTGTGCTTCAAGGACACAGAGATTAGCTACTTCTGCGGCGGGCAGAGGAAGCACTTCTTCTGGCTTTTCGGTCAGTTTTCTTCAGCTCTGTTTCTTCGGAGAGGGACGGAGAGTTGAGTTTTTTTTCCTCTTGGGACTTCGTTTTTTTCCCTTCTTCTCTTCTGGACTTGTTCAGAACACCAGAACATCAGAACCCCACCGGGGGACCTTCCACCGGCCTGGAGGGGGGCCCCCCACGCCAACCCAGCTCCGAGGAGGAGGAGAGAGACCACACCCACAGAAGGACTCTAAAATCTTTCAGGTTTTCTCTCCAGAGCGAGAGATTTTATTATTTAGCATTATTAGTATTGTTTTCCTGTGTGTTTGTTAAATAAATAGTTTTATTTTCTCCTTCACTTTCCTCTGAGGAAAATTTGTTTTTTCCCGAACCCAGCTGGGGGGAGGGGTGGTTGTGGCCTGCCTTCCTTTGAGGAGACGTTCCTTTTGGACGTTTCCCTGAATTTGGCCTAAACCATTACATCATATTAATTCTTCTGCCCCATGGCATAACTATTCATAAAAGTTTAGACTTCAGGGTACTTTTATCCCTTCAGGCTACTTTTGAAGCACCGTGTAGGCCATGCTTGAACAGTTTTGTGAACAGGAAGTATAAATTAACACTGCTGATCCCTCCTTATTAATGCTTCAGAATACCTCAGATCTTCTTGTAAAGGCCAGTTAATACAGCGCAGGTCTCTCTCATTGATAATTTTTTTATTTTTTTCACCTCAGCATCACACTCTAGCAGAAAATAAATGAGATTTCAAGAGAAATTCCCCAGCTTTCAAATCTGAATCCTGTCCAGCATACTAGTCTCACTCCTGTGCAGAAGCATCATAAGCATTAAGAGCCTGGTAAATCCTCAGCAGATACAACAGAGATCCACTCTGGTTCAGCACTACAGCTGCCAAAGCCTGCACAGGGTTTCTGTGTGATATGATAATCCAGTGATTCCAGAGGAGTCACCTTTCAAGGTGATGAAAACTTTGCACATCTGGAAATTTAGTTTGGTCAGGTATTATGGAAGGACTGGTATACACTGTCTCCCCAAAACTGGACACAGCAGTTCCCTGAATCCAAAATGGAAGCTCTGGTCTGCTTTTCAAGTGCTTTAGAAGACATAATAATCCTCCAAATCCTTAACCAAATTATGATTCTAGTGAAAAGGACTGGCCATTTTTATGAGATATAATTACCTCACAATGTTCATCTGTTAAGCCTGCAGTATGAAATACTCACTCTATTGAAGGTAATCAATGTTTCACTGCCAGCGGATGCGGGACCAGGATTTCAGACACAGGATATCAATGGCAAGTTATGTGGCTTGAAAAGTGAGACATAGCGAAGACTCTTTACTTTCTCATGAATTCAGATGGGAATATGCACTGAATACTGCATTTTAGTAAAAGCAAGTGCCTCATGGAGCATTTCAAACAAGGTGACTTTCACCTTGACAAAAGAAAGAAGAAGCAAGCCCACGACCAAGTGGGAATCTTTCTGTCAATTCAAAATCTTCATGAAGTGAGACATGTCCAGTTTATTCTGTTCTAAGAGTATTTTCCCTGTTTCCCAGATAGAGGAAATCAAAAGTTTAAAATAGGAATGAATTCTCAGATTATTGATTTAAATTGAATTTTGAGGTCACAGTTCACGTTCAAAGAAACCGTTCGTTGGGCCAGAACTTCACAAGCATGAAAAGTCCTACTCAGTCCCAGCCTGCAGATCTAACTTACTATAGCAGCTCTATTGAAAGCAGACTCTCACAAGGTGAAGAGAAAAAGTAAGAGTGATAGATGCACCAAAAATCATGGATGCACAAAAGCCAGCACAAAAATCAGAGGTGGACAAAAGCCACTTAAGGTAAAAGATCACATTTATCATATCAACAAATGCTTGCAAATTGTGCCTAGATACATTTAGTTAGAAAGTAAAAGCCAGTTTCTGGTCTCAAAGGTGTAAATATGTTTATCAGCCTCTGTGGGATTCTGTTTTGAATTCCACCTGTTGATCTTGCTGTGCCTTAAATCATTCCTCCCCTGCTGGGGGAGGACTTCTGAGTCCTTGCCTGGATTTTTGTTAATTAATGGACATTCAGCCTTCTCTGCTCTCAGATAGTTTATTAAGTCTTATCAGAAAAGTTAGGAGTACAGCAGAGGGACGTGCATGCTCAGGAAAATGCGCAGAATGCCGCCGAAATCAAGATAACACGGTGTTTTTAAAGCTAAACAATCCAATCAGTGTTTGAAACGACAGATATTTTCACTTTTCTACCAATATTCAACAAATGTTTTTAAAACGTCCACAGGAACTGCGGAATTTTCTATCCAATCACTTTAAGCAATTTTGCCGCATTAAATGGAGTAGCATGAAGAACAAGAAGGAGGTTATAAAACAACAACAAGCCTCCTCAATATGAAAAATTGGAATAAACTTAAGATGGAGTTTGATGAAGGTATAAATGGAATCAGGGACAGCTTCAGGTACATATGAAGTATGCAGCTGCTAGTGTAGGTGACTAGAGTAACAAAAAAAATTGATCAGACTCCCTAGACATCTCTATTTCAGAGCAGATTTGTGAGTCAAACTCAGGCAAACCTTCCATTTTTGCTAAGAAACAGCCCCATGACCCCTCCTGTCCCTACTACCAGGGTGGGAGCAGCTGTGCCAGTGCTGCCTCTGTGCGAGGGAAGCAGAGCTGGACCACGGGCTAGAGGTGTTCCCACAGCCAGAGGCCTTGGCCTTGGACATGGTGTGGGATGGACACGGTGCCAGCGAGCAGTGCTGGGAGGTCATGTTTGGGGACAGAGGCCACGTGCCATCTGTGTCTTCGGTGCTCGGGAACGGGGGTATTACAGAGCAGCCACCAAAGTAAAAGGTGCCTGCACTAAGGAGAAATGGGAACTGCCTGTGGTGGTCTGCAGTTTTCTGTTTGGTTTTCAGTCCACATTCCTAACTTCAGTCCTCATCAAGTCAGTTCTGCCCTAGCCTCTTGCATTATGAAAACTGATTTACATATCCAAACAAATGGCCCTCGAAGGGAATATTCAGGCTGACAAAACATAATTCATGCTCATCCTTTTTAGAGCTATCTTTGCATTAAAGAAAGATTAACAAACAAAACCAAGGAGATAAAGAAAGAAATGTCATGGAACCACTGGGAATTCTGAGAAACTATTCAACCATCCATGTACATTCATGAAGAAGGGGTTGGGGGTAAAGAGATTTCCCAGTTGACACGTTTCTCCACTTGTGAACATGCTGAAAGATCACTCATACGTTTTCAATGAAGTCACTGACAGTCAAGAATGCTGGAGGCAACAGCTGTTGGAGATTGATTTACCCCAAGGCTATTTAATCTCTCAGCCTCTCATAAGGACGCTTGCTAGGGGGGAAGGTAAAAAAGCACAACTAAAAATTGTATTGCTTTCAGCAGCTGTTGTTATTCCTGAAAGCCAAGAATGGGTCAAAAAAATGTGATGAAAGTCTTGGATTGTTATCAGCTATAGGGGTGGCCAGAGCTTACTGCTTCCTTTGGGGGTAGGATTTCCTTTGTGGAATGAAATACAGTCAAATTGCTAACTCCAAGAGGGCTTAGTTGCCTGGGAGTTACCATGAAGTGTATATATGCCTTGGAATCTCCAGAATTATAAGTATATTATGTCAGTGTGGAGTGATACAGGTTGTGAAAGGCGGCCCTTGTGTTCAGTAACAGGAGCTGGGACAATCGAGCAGCAAGAAAAGATAACATAAAACATTCATTAAAATGGTGGAAAAAAATTACTGAAAAGCAGAGTGCAGCTGCTGTACATGCCAGTTACTATTTCTGAATGATCTCCTCCTGTGAAACTGAGTTCTTATTAAATCAAATTGTCCAACCATGCATTAGACAAGTAAGACATTTGCCTACCTAGCTGAAAACACAGCACATGCATCTCCCAGCAGAGCTGGTTTTTGTAACCATGTGTTTTCTCAGGTTTGCTAGCAGAACTTTTGAAACAGGGACTGCATCTTCAGTGGAGAAGGAAATAGCATCTTTGGCTCACCAGGGACTTCATTGCTGTGAACATGTAGGATGCCTTGTGGCTTCTCAGATCCCACCACTGGGCATAAAACTTCTGTCTGTTCCCTCCAGCAGTGCAAGCTGTTGAAGACAGTGCTCCATCCTGGGTATTAGCTGTCTACAGCCTGACAACCTTCCAAAACTTTCCAGCATATCACTCAGGATGTATCTACATCAGAGCTTTAGTTTGGATCAAGAACACATTTTTGAAGCAAATTTCACATTATCCCCACTTATGGTGTTTTGGTTCCCATCACAACTATGTCTTGGCAACCATGAGCCAGATTTCTGTCAGACAAAATTGGAGTGGGAAGTTTGCTTCAGGAGCATACCTCACTGCACTGCACCACAAAGAGTTCTGCAAGACCAGATCAGAGCTAGCTCAGAGTAGAATAACCCTGAAAAGTGAATAACATGGACATTGGACTTTTAGTACCAGCTGTTACATTATGCAGATTCACTCCTACCAGTCCACAAAGGTAGCTGATACCCACATAGCCATACAAATATATGAGATAATTAAAATCTTCTTCATAAAGGGGAAAGAACACAAGAAAAAAAAAAACAAAACAGCATCAGGTAGTGGAACAATGGATCTATGGATGTAAAAGACACAGTTATCCTGATAATTATTATAATCTGAGAAGGCTGAGTATTTTTCATGCCATTGCTGTCTCAACTATAGAAGAGTTCTCAGGAATAACACAAATGGCAGCAAAGATAGAAGAATTCAAAAATTGAAACCTTTGGTTATAATAGGCCTAAGATTGCTTTAACTGTTCTTCAGGAGCTGAAAAAAAATGCCAAAGCCATGGAAAAGGTCATAATGCTGAAAACCAGGTAGTGTGCTCCTATGTCAGCAGTTAATTGTGCAGTGTATTTAGTCACACCACTGCAGCACAGACTATGGACATCTATACAGGACTACATAGGAACTGCTTAGCACAGGGCCTTGGGATTATTACTTAGTCCTGTGAACTTGATTCATGAATTAATTTTATCCAACTTGTTTAAAATGTTTAGCTCTGAGAAAACTTTAAAGGGCCATTTTTGGTGAATGGTTTTGGTCTATCAGTAAGAAATATTCAAACTACTGAAAATGTCTGTCCTACATGTATTTAAAAGAGAAAAGTAACTTTTTGTTGCTATTGAGAAGTTGTCTCTCTGGACAAAGTGGAAATTGGAAAAAGAAGAAATTCAGAAATTAGAGAAAAATTAATTATGGATTCTGTCCATCAGAATCTAATAACAGTTTTTCTGCTGATTACACCAAAGGTTGTTTTGTTACTAGTTTTCAGAACATTTGGTAGCTTCACAGTGGTATGACTAGATAGATATCCAACTCCTTTTTTATATCCACTTGCCACCAAGCTGACAGTAATTTTACACTAGTGATGGAATATACAATTCCTGCAGCATGTTGACCTTCCCAAGCAAGAAGTATCACGCAAAGATTATTCAGTTTCCTAATTGCAGTTAAAAAAAACCCAAAACAACAAAAAACCCAACAAAAGCCCCCCCCCCCCAAAAAAAAAAAACCCAAAGCCTAAAGCTTCAGAGACTAGATGGTAACTAGATGGAAAAATGGATTAATGAAAAGTTTTGATACTTGCATGAATTTACCCTCTGGCAATCTAACAGCATATACTTGTACTTATCAGAACATCCACCGAAGTGCAGCCATTCCTGGTCCATGGATAACCCTTGTCCTTAAGAGGACCACTGGCACAGACATCTGTGCTCTTTATTTCAGTAACTGTAGGCACAAAGTGAAGCTTGCAGGGGCCTGACCAAGGTTCCTGCTGACCTCACTGGCCGTAGATCACAGCCTTTTCGTGGGGCTGTTCCTTAACAACTTAAAGATAAGGGATTTGTTCAGTTCCAGCTCCAGTGTTTAAAGAAGTATGATCCATCCAAAACCCATCCTCACAGGTCTCCAGGATCATTTTCTTTTTCCTGTGTATTTGAACATGTCCTTCCACATCTTCTCTTGTAGACACCTGAAGACACCCTGATGCATCTGCTTCCCCTGTCATCTTGCAACAGCAAGAAAGTAGGCTCTTTTTCAGCCACCGGACAAATAAATTTCTGTGACACTTGAAAACAAGGGTTTTTGGGGTTTTTTGGTATGTTTTTGGGGGTTGGTTTTGTTTTGTTGGTTTTGGGTTTTTTGGTGGGTTTTTTTGGGTTTTGTTTTTTTTTTTTTTAATTTTAACCCAAATTTATCATTTCTATTTTTCCAGGGGAGCATTTATATTCCTCCTGAAAATACACTCTATAAGCGTTCTGCAACATTGAGTATTCACAGACAAACCTTGCTTCAGGAAAGCTTTTGTGCTGACAGCTCATGAAGCAGCAGCAGCAGCACTGAAGGTATGAAGATGCTGCCTTTTGAGCTTGTTCCAAGCACAATCTGAGGTCATATTCACATCCCATACGTGCTCTTTCAAAAGAAGTCTGCTCAAGTAGAGCAACCAGAGGAGGAAAGCAGAAGCTCTCAGTCCCTCAGCCTGGAGCCAACTGTGCCGATGTACCCTGGGCAGAGCCGTGGCCATCCTGGCTGAGTCCTTCATTCCCACCTCAGCCTTTCCAGGCAAAATCACCTGTTCCTACAGGGCAGAGAAGGGGACAGGGATGGCTCCTATCAGGGCTCAGTGGAAAGGGAGCTGTAGCCAACAGAGCCCCTGACCTCTTGCTGTTGTAATGACACACTTGGCTCATGTCAGAAGGACAGATGTAGGCTTAGCAAAGAACCCATTTGCTATATGGAACATTTTAGTGTGTTTTTTCCTTGGTAAATTATTGTAATAGCTGATAGCATTACAAATGACTGAGTTAAAGATATTATAAATCAGACATCAAACATACTTCTCAACCCTATTTAGACCAATTTCATAACACTTGGTTCTATAATACAACTGCCTCGATCAATGCTGGAACATGTAGAAAAATATAACTCAATTTCATGAGAGAGTCAGGATCAAGACAATCCGGCAGGTGTCTGATCATTTTAAAGCCTTCTCATATACAATCACCCTCCTACTGTAGATGGAAATCTTGGGGGCAAGAGCCAGTTGCTTCTGTCTTGTTCTTAGGTGTGAAAATCAGTAGAAAAATGTGAAAGACTTAGAACATGCCATCCCAGACCAGTATGTCTCAGCTTGCAGAGTACACTCTAGTTAGGCAATGACAAATTCCTTCCTCTCATTAGAGACAGTTCCTCAGTATCAGGAGCCTTGCCTGGAATGTGTCTTTGAGCTCCAAGGTCATTCTAATGACGGAAAAAAGAGATCTTGATGGTCTAAAGTGAAAGGCTGTGAAGCAGCTTTCTCAGACCCCATAGGCCTGGTGTGAAGGGAAGATCTGCAGCCCACGAAGCTGTGAGCTGTGTCTTACAGTGCATGGTGAGGTCAGCTCCTGGGGCAAGCACAGAGAGACAGATAAGAAATCACCCACACCATTTCAAAATCTGTATCCAGGCAAAACAGTGTTGCTTTCCACAAAAGAGGCCAAAAAAAAAGGAGAACGTTTTGTGGCCCTTTCCAGTGGTAAGAATACATTGGGTGATGGCAGAAAGCAAGGAAGCAAATTGAGTTCCTGGGCTCTGTGGTACTGCAGATCCTTGAAGTCTCTAAAGGACAGTGGGATCAGCATGACAAATGAGAACAAATACAGAGAGAGTACAGGAAACATTTTGATTCCCCCAGCCTCATCACCCATGAATGACAGGAACATGGAAATTAAAAAAAAATCACTAAAAATGGCTTTCATTTATCTGTGCATTCCTCTGCATCCAGAGACAATGGGGAGTTCAGAGCCACAACGTACAACTCTGGCAAAAAGCACGGGAAAAGACAGGAGGGAGGGTTAGTATTGGTCTTGAAGCAGACATCATCCCTACAGAAAAACATTAAAATAATTAAGGATTCATAGGAAACATCGTTGAAGAGACTCTTGAAAACTTTACTAGTTTTATCCTCAGGCCAAAGAATACAAGTCAGCTGAATTTAGGAAAATTGTCTTTACTTATTTGCATGTAAGTGCCTAATTAATTACCTATTACAAAACTCATACACTTGCTTCTAACAGAAGAAGGTTTTGTTTTCATTGCTAATGACTGAACATCAGACTAGATAACTTAAACATTTCAGGGAAAACCTAAGTTCTGAAATGTTCCCCTCATCTTCTGAGATGTCTTGGTCAAAAGAGGAAAATCCCAAATCTCCCAACTTCCATATTAGCTCACTTTTTACTGGGTGAAGCATTTTGCTGGTGGAAAAAAGAAAAAAAAAAGAGGAAAAAAGGAAAAGAGCCACAAAAAATGTATATATAACCAGAAAGTGGAAACTTAAACAGGTGTGTGTTCATTTATATAGTGTTACCTTCTTAGAATCAGCATTAGTCCCACACTGACTGCAATGCCCTTTAAAAATCATTGACTGTGTGAAGGTAGGTGTGGAGGCTTTCCTCCAAGACACTTCCTCGTAAAAATTTCTTGAAGGAGAGATGAGTTACAAAAGCCTGTGTTTGTGTACCTGTGTCTGCACATGTGATTTCAGACTGGAAGCAGGAAGGAATGCTCTACCACACGGGAATCTCTGTGTCCCAGATTATTGCAAATGGGGTGAAAAATGATAAAAATTAGCATGATGCCTGGTCCTATTTCTCAATTCCTCATGGAGCCTGGAGGCACAAACTATTCAGCAGCTGGGCTGGGAAAGAAAATTCCCCCTCCATGAAACATTACAGCACAGTTGAGCGCATTTACGGCTGCACAAAACTTTTCATGGCATCAGCTATTTTCTTTTGGGAAAGACAAAACACTTGAAAGCACAGCCCTGTTCTGCTGCTGCAATTTTCTAAAGAAATTTTCTCTTTTGCCTGAAAGAATAGCCAGCCATGAATATGCATGTGTATGTGGGCTCTGGGCAAGCCAGGAGAGCAGAGTGCCTTTCCCAGGGACCCTGCCTGCAGGATGTCTCAGAGGGGCTGCCCACTTCCAGTGCCCACCAGTTCAGCCTCCCAGTGGGTCTCGGCACAAACTGATGGCCTGCCTGTTGGAGGTGATCTGAACAAATGTACCCAAGCACAGTGCAGGAGTGCATTGCCCTAAAGAATGAATTTGAACACTGTTTTAAATTTCTTCCACAAAAATCACAAGGAGACAACTGGATAAAAAGAAACAAAATGCAGGAAGATTTAACATCTGGACAGCAGGAGTGAGGGCTGTCTTGGTTGCTGTGATTTCTTTATCACTTCTGAATATGTTGTCTATGTGGGATGTGGTAGAATAGAAATATATTATGTAATATATATATATACAAATATGTGGTAATATAGAAATAGATTTCTTTGTTTTTCACCTTTCCTTATCCCAAGGTCAGAGTGATTCTAGAGCTGCTGGATAACAAGAAGGCAGTCCTCTGCCAGGCCTGTGTTGAGGTTATCAGCAGGGGAACCATAAATGCCACAGCCCCTTGCATGTTCCACAGAGAATCAAATATCCAAGCACATTTATACAGAAAGTGTGCATCAGGGAAGAGCAGGCATCATGGGGGTCAGAAGGGGAACAATCACCTTTCCAAGATGATGTCAACTCTAGGGGTTCTCCAGTGTGCACAAGATCTTACAAGTGTGTCAGAAAATGGAGTTTGTCATGTTCTTCTTCATCCTAATGTGACTTGGGTTGGGAATTACTAGTTTATAAGGTTTGTTTTACTACCATAACATCACCCTAGCTCAAAGCCATTGATTGCAAAGCCACAAAATCCCATCTTGAAGCAGGAGTTGTGTGTAAGATTAGAATGAGGAATTGGTGAGATTTTCGACTTTTTTTTTTTTTTTTTTTGTTAAACACAGTGTCTGAGTTTGGTTACACATCTCAGATGCCAATAAAAGTTGCAGGTACAGGTACCTCTGTATAAAATAGGTTCCCATATTGTTTCAAATTTTAGAAGCTGGTTTTGAGCCTACATTTCAAAAACAGCTACTTTAACTGGCCTCCACTTTCTAAGATCCACATCTCAGACCTTTTTCTATCTTATCACCAGAGTCACTTGTGTAAAAACAAACTCCAAAGGGCTTCTTCTGAGATTCCTAGCCCTAAAGTGAGCCAACCCATGGATGTCAGTTGGCCAAAGAAAATTTTATCTGCATCTGCATGTGAACAAGAAAACACATACCTCTTCCCATTGTAAAGCCCATGGGATTTACAAGATGTGGAATGGAACATTACATGACTGAACAGTTCTGATATTTTTATATTCTGCATACTTTTTCTCTCAGAGAGGAGTCCACACAATCAGAAAAAGTGCAGCCATCATGCTGCCAGCAATAAGTAAACCTGACACACCTGGAAAAGAGTTAATCTTATTTGCTTCAGAAGGAATGCTTCAAGATACTAATTGATAGGTATCACCCTCCTGTCTGAAATCAACTGTCATGTCCATTACCAATGTCTGCGTGGGTAGAGAAAAGTACTGGAAAAAGCAGAAGGTTAAAAATGTAGCAAAACGGAGAACTTGGCCTGCCTGACAAGTCGGACAAGTGACCATTTGTAGATTGTTGTCTACCTTTGAGAGGAAAAAAAAAGCTCTGTCTAGAAATGAACCATTTTTGTGAGCACAAGGACCATGCAGCTAGGTTATCTTTCAATCTTGCAATATTAAGATTAAACCAGCATCATTGTGCGGGTTTTTGGGGGTTTTTTTTTGGGGGGGAGGAGTTTGCTAGGTTTAGCATAGTAATCTAGGAGACTAAGAGTTTAAAGTCACAGTGCTGGACTCATCACATGATACTGACTTTCAATATGCTAGCATTTCAATTCCCATTTTTTAGTCTCGACAGGTAAATGGTATAATACGTGGAAATGTTTAGATGTTTACTCTGGGCCTTGGAAGATGTTTAGGCATTTGAATTAACCTGAGTTTCAGCAATGTAGTTCTGCTGAAGACAAGTTTTCAATATTTTCTACTATTGATGGTTTGATATTTCTTCCAAATAAGCAGCTTTAGAGATGCTAAAAGCATCTCTTTCATGAGGTGAGTGTTTCCAGTGTAAGCATCTACGTTTATGTTCACTGCCTAAGCAGCTTTTAGTCAGTGGTGAGTTACTCGATACAATTTAGGGAGTACTTTCAAAGTAAAATACACTCTCACATCTCGTCCAGTGAATCACATCCTAAATACAATTGACTCTATTGACTGGATCTCTACTGAATTTCAGAGAAGCTTAGACACCGCATCCACACACATATGCATTGCAGACACCTAAAATTAGCAGATATAAATCCCCCCTTAGTGTCTCACTTTCACTAATACACAGTAGAAAGGATACTTTCTAGATAAATCTTTTTTTTAATACTCAAGGGTAAAGCTTGTCATTTGGAAATTTTCATCATTCCTTGCACTCACATACACTTAACTCATTCCCAAAACGATTGCATCCCATACTTATTGTAGCAGGTTTAGTTCCCAAACCAGGCAGAAACACCAATTTAGTGTAGTGGTTTTGTTCGCATTTTTACCTTCTGTGAGATAAGAATTAGGAGGAATGCAAAGCAGGCTCCAAACTTTAAAGAATATAAAGAAGTTTATTACTAACAGAATTAAAAGTAAAAAGAAATAATAAGAAATTAAAGCAAAACCCCTTTTTCCTCCAGCACCTCCCCCTTCTTTACCCAACTCGCACAAAGGATAACAAACTATGATTTTGGTCAGTATTATAGTTCTTAAAAGTCTCTCCCCGATTAGGGAAAAAAAGTTTCTTTTGCTTCACGTGGTTTCCAAACTGCTCAAAGGGCAACAGACCTGCCCAGAAATTCTGCTGCCGCAAAAAGCATCTCTCCCATGAATCTTGCAGTCTTCCCACAACTGCCAGCACGGGCCATACACGGGGTGTATCTTTTCAAGGACAGGCAAATTCCAGCTTAAAAGCAACTGCTCTCTCTTCTTCACAAAATCTCTAAAAGTCTCTTATAGCTCCGAGGTGACCTGGCATGGTCACGTTTCTTCTTCCCACAGGCTGCACAAAAGTTCTCATCCCCCCATGTCTTTAAGTGGATTAAAGAGGAAAAAACAGTTTGTGATATTACAGTTTTTACCACGGCCTGCAAAAGGTATTTTTAAGCTTCGCGCTGGCTGCGACTCCGCCCTCTTTTCCCGTCGGCATCTTCAGCTCAGTCTCTCATAACTTACTTTCTCTTTCCATCTGACCTTGAAGTCGCCATGATTTTCTTCGGCCTTTATGTTGGAGAAAAAAAGCCTTTTTCTCTTTATGCGGCTGGCTCCTCAGCTCGACTCTGGCTACGCTGGTTGCAGGAAGCTCTATCGGCTCCCGCCGGATCTGCGCGGGGCTGTGTGAGGGGGGGAGGGAGATCGCCAGTCTTTAAGAGCCGTGCCGGGTGGTTTCGGCTAAGCAGCACCTTAATGGTTGTTTCTTAGCTGCCCGCGGCTCTGAGGGGTTCTCCCACTACCTCCCGGGGCCCGTGCCCCGGCGCCGGGGGAGGGGAGGCCTGGGGCCGCTCCAAGAGACGGGGCCCAGGGCCCATTGCCCCCCTCGCCCGCAGAGGCTCGAACACCAAGAGGAAATTCCCGCGTCTCCACGCTGTTTAAATATGTAAATTTCGAGAAGCGTTTTTGGTGTAAACGACTGCCCATCAACTCAGGTTCAAACGCCACACTTATGTTTTGCCTCCTCTATACATTGTTGGTTGCAGCTTTAAGACGAAATCTGGTCCTTCCCTGAAGAGATACTTTTCAGCACTACAGATTCAGCTGGGATTACCCAAAGTTCTTTGGACTTTTTGAGATGCTCATGCAAGTGCTGGTTCTCTTTCTTCTCTGTTTTCAAAGAAGTTGGCACTGCTTTATCTCACATACTCACAAGAAGCAAAGCAAGGGAAAAACCTCCCAAACACTGTGATATGTTCCCCCCTTCAAAGAATACTAATGTCAACATCACACTTTGATCCTCACAGGCAGCCAGAAGTGTTTCAGAAATATCTTGTTATTCAAATATTTAAGAACTTACAGTGAAGATCCACAGCAGGTGACATAACTTAGAGGTTGTAGAACTCTGTTCCATAATAAAACATACTGCTGTCTTTATACTTAGCTTTACCAGATTTTGCTCTCAGAGCAAAGTCAAAAGGACCTCTCACCCTGGTATAGATCTGGGATAACCCTGCCACACTGAACAGAATTAAAAGGCTGTGAAATAGAGTAAATCACAGCCACAGCAACTCATTTAATTTTAGCAGAGCTACTCCAGGTTCCCAGCAGTCTAACTAATTGCTTGGCATTGTTCCACTTTCCCTAAAGACTGAAGCATACATTTTTTTTTCTATTAAATATTAACAGGAGCCTATGTATCACTTGTCAGAAGATGCTTAGCAAACTGAACATCCTTCAGCAGCCCCTCTGCAGCCCACTCACAACTTCAGCTTTAGGCTTTGTCCTAACCCCAATTCAGCCCAAGGGTTTGACTGAATCTTAGCCCAAGATCCTCAGCTTTGGTCCAGCAGGAAAAGTTTTCATCGGAGACTTCTCTGTGCAGTCTACCCCTTCCTTTGACAGCCCCCTCCAGCCACAAGCCGACTGAAACTGATTTTTATTCAGGACGAAACTAAAAGGTGCAAAGTGATCAAAACAACAGACACAGAAAAATGCACCCAAGAGTAAGGTGACCAAAGAAAAACGTCTGTTTTATACCAGTAAATGTGAGTGGTAGCTGAGAAGAATAACTGTGGATAACAGCAATAAGGCACTGTCCTAACTGCTGTTTTCCATTCTATGGTTTTCAGCCTATTTATCTTTTAATAGGTGACATTCCCTGTCATGCCCCTCAAACCTCACAAGTTTATTGCTGTTTGTACAGTGTAGCTTCTATTCCCAAAGGCTGTATGCCTGACAGGAGAAGAAATATATGTAAGTAAGATTTTCCCTATATTCCCCTGGCCAGAAGGAGGCTGTGCATCTCCCACATCCAGAAATGTGACGGTTTGGAAAACTTGCCAGCAACACTGGTGAGCTTTGGGGCCAAAACGGTAGCAGTCGAGTGGAGGACACTGAGACACAACGAGTATGACACAAAAATCTTTTGAGTTGCGGCTAGAGAGTGCAGGGCTGAGTCTCTGCATGGGCTGGGTACAAATGCCAGACTCGTGGGAGAGAGGCAGATTGTGAAGTCATTTGGTGCCCTCTAATGGCTAGGATGCTTTTAACCAAAATGTTCCGATAAACGCACTTTAACCCCAAAACGGTCACTGTCATTGCTGACAAGCTCAGTTCAGCTGGCATGGTCCTATTTTCAAGCATTAGTTTAGTTGATTCTCTTGACTGATAGGATCTCTCTCTCACTCTAGATAATTTATGTTATTTATCATCTGGGCTTTGTAGAGGCTGACACATTTTGTGAATTCAAATAAGTGAGATCCTACTAAGCTTTATGAGGACTGTGAAGACACAGCCACCTTCTCAGCTCTGCCACACCAGGAATGATGTCTGTTTGCCCTGTCTGAGAAGCCAGAAAACTCTACTGGTGCCATGGTGGGGACATTCATGCTTCATCTGCAGTGACCAAAATAAGTATTGGGCAGTGCATAACGTGCATGCCTTTTGTGCAGATGAATTTGATGAGCTACAGAGTATATTTCTTAAAGATTCAGAATTTAGTGGAGTACAATGAGCAGTTCAGTGTTCCCTGTAATCGTTCAACCATTCACCTTCTGGAGTCAGATCATGGGTGTTAACCTGAAAGAGGAACATGACTAACCATTGATCAGGCTAAATTGCCTGGGAAAAATGGAAAACTAGGGGAAAACAGAACTATTTATAAATTTAGGCTTTTCCTTTTTCTACTGCTCTCTCACTCCAAGCTGGTGGTGCTGTCTCCAACAATTCTCTAAGCCCTATCAGGGTATCCTGAGAGTTTTTATAAGATAATGCCCACGGAGCAATTCAGGAAGCTGCAAGTTTCTGTGCACCTTGTGTGCACTGGCAGAATGGAAACTCATTTGTTTTGTAATTTGTTCACATGTTGGTTAAAATCAATAAGCCTTGGAAGAGCTGTGGAAGAATCATAAGATGCAAAGTAGCTGAGTGATAACATAACGATGTAATTTAGCAAACATAAATCTAAAGTAATGAACATAAACAAAACCAAACACAACTCTATCTAGATAGAGCGATAGCCTCTAAATCAGATTTTACCACTGAGAAAAGTGATCTTGCAGTAATTGTTCATGCAGCCACTCTGATAAAGGCAAATTGAATCACTGAAAAAAAGAGAAGATTAAACAAAACATCATCATGACATTATGTTCAAATTCTTTGGTGTGTCTAGAGCTGTCTGTGTCTCTGGTAGTCTCAGCTCAGCAACTGACAGTAGATGTAGAAAGCATGCAGGGAAGCATGGCAGAGATCAGCAGCATAGAGTAGTTTCCATACAAGAAACAACTGAAGAGTCAAAGACACACAGAATCATGGAAAATGTGAAGAGAACAGTTGAGAGAGACCATCTGCTGGTTTTCATAGCACAAGAAACTGAGGGACCAACTGCTTTTTGGCCACAGGTTTAAAAGCAAGAAGTGATCCTTTTTCTCATATGCCCCACCCCATTAAATATTGTAATTAATTGCCACAGGATTTTGGGGAAGGTATAAAGATGAGCTGGTCCTATGCCTTAGAAGTAGATTCATCAAGATCTGCAGGAGCATGAGTTCGGGGTTTTCCTATCATCCATGGTGGAAGCTGGGAGGAGGAAGAGAGAAATTGTTCATAGAGGCAAGGGAAAGGAAAGGTACTCGGAAATTTGACTTAGAGACCTACACCTCTGCAGGTCTTCCAGATTTTGTCTGCCTTTGTACTGCTGAGTGTGAGAAAGAGCATGTGAGAGAGTGACCTGTGACTGAAGCAATAACAAAGGTCTGTCTCCCTTGTGATTTAATCAGATATTTGACTCTTTTCCTGAAAATCACGAGACAGAGGAAAAGCAGACGCATGTGTGATGTTTATTTTGGCATTCACCAATAATATAAAAGCTTGGCATTGGTCAAAATGTTCTATGTTGAAACCCTTCCCTAGAATATTCAAGTACTGATAAAAAACAGTTTAAAGCTAGGAGATGTCATTTCTTCTCATCTGGCACCCAAAGACTACTTTTTCTTCCCAGCTGCCCTTGAATTTTGTCCACTGATTTCTCTTCGGCATCTGTCTGTCTCCTAGAAAGATAATCAATTTGGATATGAGTGTATTAAGGTTTGGTAGACCCACTGTTCTCTGCAGCTCATTCCAACAGCAAATCTCAATATTAAAAACACTTAGCTAATTATCATTTGAATTAATCTTGTTTTTTCACACAACCATTAATTCCTACTATGCTTTTTCCTACAAAGTAAAATTCCAGACCTGGTATTTTTCTCTCCAGAGAGCTGATCACACACTAACCATGCCTCCTGCTGTGGTATTTACAGTACATGGACAGAAAGCTCTATGCAGTGCAAGGTTGCTCTCATCCTCTTGCCTCTGCATCAGTTAATGTGTTCCCCTGACTGAGACCTTTAAAAGGATGTTCTGTCAGGACTCTCAACCTCCTTTTGGATAAACTAAGGAAAGAAAACTCTTCAAGTTCTTGAGTCTGTCAAGAAAAGCATCATTTTTCAGACTTCAAATAACGTTTATGGTTGCTTCCTACCTCACGACACTCTTTAAAACCCTGATAAATTAAATGATTGCAGGATCCCTGTAGCAGCAGAAAAGGCACCAGAGGCAAAATGCTTCTACTCCCATTCCAACATTTTTGTACTATACAATTACACCAGGACTTCATGCCTTATTTCTTGCCCAATACCCCTTCCTTCTTCCCCATTTTCTTCCAGAGAGTCTGCTGTGGAGGATACAGATCCAGTTTGGCAACTCTTACCCAAACAGCCTGGTCCTAAATGCCACAACTACTCTGAAAGCCAATTACTGCACAGTAGTTCATAAGATTCATAACTTCCCCAGAAAATCAATATACAGCCTGGAAAGTATCCCAGAAGAGAGATTAATTTTCGATAGACTGAGTCTTGGTATGCTTCCATGGGATTTACATTTAACCTCTGACCCAGCTGAAGGCTGTGGAGGGACCATGCACAAGAGCAGCATTCTAGTTCCTGGCCCATGTAATTTATATCCCAAATGAATATCTGGTATGTGCAGGCACCATAAATTACAACTCAGAGAGTTGGAGAGAAGTTCTTGGTGTCACAAAGGAGTATCCTCCTAAGAGGGTCACTTAGATGAAAACACAACTAAGGTGATGGTGCCCTTCAAAGAGCTTTCTGTCCATGGGTGAGCATTTTGATTACACTGTGCTACTGCTGCAAAGACAAAGAGATTTTAAGCTTTAGAGCTGAGAAAAGATTCATTATGGTTCCACACCTTTAGGCATGTGAAAACCAAGTGCTTCATCTCCTTTCAGGATTAAACTAATAAAGATGAGAAGAAAATACATTCTGGAGTAATGAGCTATTAAAATACCAGATAAATAATTTAAGCAGAGGCATTTTCTTGGTGTGCTTGAATATATTCCTGGAGAATGGTTACCTACTTCCTCCTTGCTGTTACACACCTGCACAAATGGTCAGTATTTCAGAAGGTAAAAAAAATATCCCTGCATAACTTCCCTGAACGTCAAAGTGCTTTTCCTTCAGGGTCTCTGCTTAGAGTCTGGTATACAATGCACAGTCTGAAATACAGCAATAGCTGCCTTAGTCTGCTTGCAGCCACATCTGGATCCACCACTGTACTAGTTTGAAAGCAAACTAGTGAGAGATTCCAAGTCAGAAATACAATTTTAATGGGAAAAATAAAATAAATGCAATAGTACAAAAAAACAACTCACTGACGGAGTCAGAATACAACCTGACCCCCTGATGGTCAGGGAGTTGGTAGCAGTCTGATTAAATGGTGGCTGCAGTCCTCATGGAGTGATGGTTATGTTGAAGCAGTGATTCTGTAGAAGGGGTCTGGTCTTCCTCTGAAGGTCCAGGGGTGGTGTAGAAGGCTCTGGTCTTCCTCTGGGAATCTAGTGGAAAAAGCTGCCCTGTGCTGTTCCAAACCCCAGACTATATCCAGGTGGGAATGCTTGGTTCTTCCCCCTGGGCAGAGCATCTTACAATGGGGTGATGTAATTCTATGAGTCGTGTGGTGGGTCCTTGATTGCCCATTAAGCAGAGATAGCTCCGGGAGGGAGTTATCAGGGGTGAGTCATGGTAGGGGATAATGAGCACAGCCCCACCTGCTGTTAACATTTTTGTGAAGATGATAACAGAATACATACTTTTGGTTACATCTTATATTGTAACCTAGGACAACCATATACAAGTTCCTTACCAAAACCACAGAATCACAGAGTTACTTAGGTTGGAAAAGACCTCTAAGATCATAGAAGCCAACCTTTGACTGATCACTTCTTTGTCAACTAGACCATAGCACTAAGTGCCATGTCTAGTCATTTGTTGAACACCTCCAAGGATGGTCACCTGGTTCTGGCCAGGACAGGGTTCATTTTTGCCATAGCCAGAAGGGGCATGGCCAGGCCCCAGAGGCTGTTCTACACCACCCCACATCATACATGGGGTCCCTTTTGGTGGGGTGGTGGTGAAGCCTGGGGTCAGGGTAACACTGAGTTCCGCATGGTGAGCACTCATGTGTGAATCATGCATCTATCCTGTACACCCTGTTATGAATATTGTGCTGTTACTGTTTGTTTTATTTCATTTGCTGTGTCTAGTAAATTGTTTAATCTCAACCTGTGATCTTTACCTTTTGTGCCTCTGGTTCTCCTCTCCATCCTGCCTCAGAAAGAGCAGGAAATGGGAGGGGGGAAGAGTGTTTCAGTGGGAACACTAAATTGGGGAATACCATTCCTAAACCATGACAGATGGCGATTCCACGACTTCCATGAATCCATTCCACTGCTTAACAACCCTTTCAGGGAAGAAATTTCTTGCTGATGTCCAGCCTGAACCTGCCCTGGTGCTGCTTGAGGCCATGTCCTCTTGTCATGTCACTCGTTACCTGGGAGAAGACCCAGACTCACCTGGCTGCAGCTTCCTTTCAGCGAGTTGTAGAGAGCAGTGAGGTCTCCCCTGAGTGTCCTTTTTCCCAGGCTAAAAACCCCCAGCTCCCTCAGCCACTCCTCACAGGACTTGTGCTCCAGTCCCTTCCCCAGCTCCATTGCTCTTCTCTGGACACACTCCAGCACCTCAGTGTCTTTCCTGTGGCAAGGGGCCTTGAACCCAGGATTTGAGGTGCAGCCTCACTGCTGCTGAGTATTAGGCCACAATCACTTCCCTAAAAATTTATAGTATTTTACTAAGAGCCACATTCAGGGGTTCATTATAACTCACAATAAAGAAGAGTTTGGGTTTGTGAGAAGGTGAAGAATCAGACAAGGAACATGACAATTAAGGCCCAACCAGGGCAGTTCCCCAAAGACCAGAGTAATCTCATGGGTCAGTGTTGCAGAAAGTTACTATCAGTTTCCCTTCTGCAAAGTCCTATTGATCTGAGCTGGGATGAAAATGATATTACAGCAAAAGCAGAATATGGAACAAGATTCTTCCAATTATTCAAACAAAAAGCAGGGTGTGCAGCCTTCTGTACAGTGACCTCCATGCTGTTTCAGAAAAGGACCTTTAAAGTGTTGCTTTGCACACAGTCCTAATGAAAGGGGAAAGATCCTGAATTCTCCCAGATACCTCACTGGAACCTCCCTTCCACAAAAAAAAAGAAACCAAAACCAACAATAAACCAGCAAACAAAAAACCACAAACAAAACCCCCCAAAACAAACAAAAAAAACAAAAAAAAAACCCAAAAAGCAAAAAACAAAAAAATAAACTCTACAAGAACGCTAGAACAAAGCAGTGTTATCCTTTGCTATACTCTGCAGTACTTTCCTCTAAAGCACATACTAAAGAAAGCTTTCCAAAAAGCATAATTTCTGCCTTGAGAAAGATGGTCCCTGCTATTCCCAGCTACCGGGACAATCACTTTATGTCTATTACATGCTCACATCAGAGCAGTGTTGGTGGCCAAGAGCCGTCAGGTATTTGTCACCACAATAACCACATCTCCCCAGTTTTGAAACATCAGCTCCCGTTTTCCCAACTATTCAAAGGCAGTTTGTTTTCCTGGCAATGACCACACGGTGGTGATGTATTACCATCAGTTCAAACTTCAGGCCTGGCTCCCAGGGACTCAGTACTTTGTTAGAGGAGCTGGCAACTTAGAGCAGCACTCTTTTACAAGGATGTTTGTAGAGTGAGCCCTCTAAGCCTGCTTTACCTCACAATTTATACTCACTGTTTAACTGTTTCGTTTATGGGGTTGTGCAGCTTTCCAGCCAAAACTATCCTGGAGTTTTTTTAAGAGCAGATGCATCTCTCAGCAGGTACATCCAAATGCAGCAGTATTTGGAGTTACTCATAGCAGGTTTAATTTATTTGTCCATCTGATTCAGCTACTGAAACTAACCTGTTTCTTTTTTCTTGTTTTTGTTTGTTTGGTTAGTTGGTTTGGATTTTCATTTGGATTTTGCAGGTTTGTTTGTTTGGTTGGTTGTGTTGGGTTTTTTTGTTTTTTGCTTGTATCCTTTGGTAGTTTATCGACTTCCCAGAAAAAAAACAAAAAAAATTAAAGCGCTTCTGCGAACTCCTTTAGGGTCAGGTAATTATGAAAGCTCATTGTTCCAAATTTCTTCCTAAATGTCTTCCTCAACAAAGTTTTCCCGCCACCTTTCACCAAGGGCAGGTGCTAAATGGAATGTGTACTGCATGGTCAATGTCCTTTCCATCCTATTCACAATATAGGCTTTAAATTAGCTACTGTATGTCCTTGGCTGAATGTAGACAGTGACAGCCTGATCTAATATGCAGTGAAGTCAATGAGAACCTTTTGGTTTTCCTTCACTTAGCCCTGAATCAAGGTCAAAGTTGTCTGATTCAGGAACGAGATCTTCTCTGCTTGTACAAGGATGATTATTCTCCAATACGGATGTGGGTTACAAAAAAAATCCATTACAACTTTGTGCACAAAAGGAGCTATAAGTAACAAAGACAGCATGTCTCAAACCAACAGAGAGATTAGCTCCAGCTTAATTGGTTTGAAACAAGGGCAGATCATCAACTGGGACAGAAGAGCTGGTTTGGACTTAATAAAAAATGTATAATTTCCCACTCACGAATTTTACTCCAAACTCACATTGAACTTTTAGAGTCAAAATTATTTTAATGATCTTTTTGCTTGCATTGTTATGAGTTTTTCTACTTCTAAATTTCGTCAGGGATCAGAGAAATACACACCACCACAGAAAGAGGGCTCTTTTTGCAAAGGGAGTGACTAAATACAGGAAATATAAGAAATGTCATGAAATATTGTATTCATGTATATATTCTAGACCAAATGCACACAGGCTCTGACAGTTCATACAGGACACTCTAATAACATTTTACCCTCTTGACTGGAAAAATCCTTCTGTGCTTTGGAAGTGCAGTGTGTTTGGTATCCCACCCCTCTGTTGGTGTGGACAAGTCTCAGCATGCCTTCTTAAAATCTTTGGAAATGGACAACATTTTAATCCACATCCACCTATTTCACATATTTATTAGATACTTGAAGTCCCCATGCAGCTGCTGCCCACCCAGGAAGAACTGAAATTCCCTGCCCTTTTTTGCTGCTGGATGTTTGTGGATCCACTCAAGTCCTCACAATACAACAGAGATTAATATCTCCTTCCTGTGACTGCCCTGACTTTAGACACCTCCACTACTGTTTTCGTAAAACACTTACTGAATTAGGCCCCTCTGAAAGGCTGGCATGTAGGACTTTCTGCCCTGCAGATGAAACAATGTATTAGATCTCTTACTGGGATCTGGGTTCTTCTCTTTTTGCTTTGGATGAGACCTTGAATCAAAATCTTAGAATCACAATCATAGAAAGGTTTGGGTTGGAAGGGACATTTAAACATCATCTAGTTTCACCTCCCCTGCAATGAGCAGGGACATCTTCAACTCAGTCACATTCCTCAGAGTCCTGTCCAGTCTGGACTTGAGTGTTTCCCGAGATAGGGCACCTAGCACCTCCTTGGGCAATGTTCCACTCTTTTGCTACCCACATCATATAAAATGCCTTCCTTATATCCAGTCTAAACCTACCCTCTTTCAAGCCATTGCACCCTGTTCTATCACAACAAGCCCTACTAACAAGTCTGTCCCCATCTTTCTTACAAGATGCCTTTAAGTACTAAAAGGCTGCTGTGTGGAGTCTTCTCTTCTCCAACTTAGAGAGAACTGAACAGCCCCAGCTCCCTCAGCCTTTCCTCACAGCCCTCTGATCATCTTCATGGCCCATCTCCAAACTCCCTCCATGTCTCTCTTGCACCTAGAGCTGGATGCAGCACTCCAGGTGGGGGCTCACCAGAACAGAGCAGAGGGCCAGGATCATCTCCCTTGATCTTCTGCCCATGGGGCTTTTTATGCAGCCCAGGTCTGGTTTGGCTTTCTGGGCTGCAAAAACACACTGCTGGCTCATGTCCAGCTTTTCTTCTACCAGTATTTCCATGTCCTTCTTCACAGGCCTGCTCCTTCTTCACAGGGCTGCTCTCAATCCCTCCATCCTCCAGTCTGTATTGTACCAGGGGCTGGTCAGACCTTGCACTTGGCCTTGTCAGACCTCATGAGGTTCACGTGGTCCCACTTCCTGAGCTTGTCCAAGTCCCTCTAATTGGCATTCCATCCCTCAGGCGTGTCAACCGCACCCTCATCTTGGTGTCACCTGCAAACTTGCTGAGGGTGCACTCAATCCCAGTGTCTGTGCCATTGACAAAGATATTGAATAACACTGACCCCAATGCAGATCCTTGAGGGACACGCTGGTCACTGATCTCCACTTGGACATTGAGACACTGACCTCTGGATGTGACTCTCCAACCAATTCCTCATCCACCAAACATTCCACCCACCAAATCCCTCTCTCTCTAATTTAGAGAGAAGGATGTTGTGAGGCAGTGTGTCAGAGGCCTTACAGAAATCCGGATAGATGCTTTTCTACTGCCCACAGCAGATCCTGAACCTGGTCAATATGGCATTTGGAGAGTTCTTCACTAGTTAAATTGCTTCTCACATAAATTATATAAACATCAAGAAAATTATTGGAAATATTTCTAGAGCCCATGGTCAATGTTCTTAGTTGAAAAAGCAAAGAAGAAAGCTTAGACCTGTCTTTTCTCAAAATCCATAGCAAATGAAACGTGTTATTGTTATGGTTTGGAAAGGAGATAGCTCTTTAGAAACAGGAGTAGGTGTCTGATTCAGATCTGTCAAGGATCCTAGAAGGTGAATGCTGCAAAACAGATCAACTGACCCTCAAATTAGACAGAAAATGTAATTTATAGAGCAGAATATGGCAGAAATTAGATCAGTCACAAGGGTGGCTAAATTTTCTCTCCCTGATTTTTTGAAAACTGCTGGATTTTTTTGTTTTGTACTTAGAAGAATTAGGTGTTCTATCCTCTTCATGAAGATATCGTGTCCTCTCAGTGTTCTACACTTGATGCTTCTTTGGTCATAATGTGACCACCGCAATATTCAGAACATAAAGTTCTTCCAGAGCTTGTACTACACAGTCTAGTGAAATAAATAGTGGTATAACCTGCCACAAATCCAGTGACAGTCCCAAAGTGCCTTAGTGATAATGGTTACTTCAGGGACACAGAGATACTCTCTCAGCTCTGCCACAAGTGACGGAAGAGCAATGTCTTACCTGGATTTACACAATAAGATAAGCTGGGGTGAGACACCCACTCCTCTGCTTAGTATCCTTCATAAACACGAGTCGAGACTGTGTTAACCAAAGCAGAGAGCTCAGAGTACCTTACCTGCGTAGCACCAACCAGCACGTCCTGTCCTTCTACACCTTCCCCTGGCACCAGGGACAAACACCCTGTTCTCCAGTGGCTCATCCAGGAAGCACTCACTGCATCTGCTTCTTCTCCTTGCATCTCCAACTTGGGAAGATTGAAGCACCTCCTTCATACCTTTAATTTTTTCTTGCTCCTCAGTTGATCTGCTGGTGTCTGCCCAAAGGAATATTTTGCTCCTTTCAGTTGTCACTGCCTATTGCATTTATTGGGGACTGGATGCCAAAGGTTCCGTGATCTCTTACAGTGTGGGTGGAAGAAAATTGGAACCAGGTAAAACCTGTGCTTTGATCCTGAATGAGCCAAAGACAATTGTCCCAAATCCTTTCACCCTTTGTGCCAGAGGCAACCCTGCTGGGAAATTGAATGAAAAGAACAATTTCACTGCAGATCAAACATAGTGTCTGAGCTGAGCTCTCCTGGGCCAGTGAGTTACAGTGGCTAAAAAATCTCATCTGAGCACAGGATCTGATTATAACCTTGGTAAGATGGTAGAATTAACAAAATTAGTTCTTTATATAAATGCTTAGCTGAACCTAGGCTCAGAAACACTACTCTGAATGGGCAAAGCTCATCTTTTGTTTGCAATACTGGGGCCTGTTTGCTGGGCACCTCCAGAGATGTTAGTTAAAAATATAAATTGCTGTTTATCAGTCAGACTTTCCCCTGAACTAACACCATGGCAGCTCCCTTTTTCTCTCTGGGAAGTATCTCAGACCTGGGGGTATGGATGTGCAAGTGTGGAGGAATATTCACAGGGCTTTTCACTTGGCCAACAAGAGCTTTCCTCTCACCTCTAGACCTCTCATGAGCAGGAAAAAAATACATCGGCTAAAAGTGACTAGCTTACCCCCAGTTTGCTTTATGTTGTCGTGTGGCCCTGAGCATTTTTTTCAAAACTTCAGCATCTCTGTTAAGCAAGACTGGTAAGCCACTAGGTCTGCTTAGGAGAAACTTTGAAGTGCAACCTGCTCTGATCTCAACTCATTTGAGATCCTCTTGGGCTAAACAGTTAACCCACCCCCCACCCCCCCCCAGCACATTCCTCAGCACTGATAACCCGGACTGGAAGGCATGCAGAGCAAGTTCACAGATGATACAAAACTGGGAGGAGCTGTTGACTCCCTCAAAGGCAGGGAGGCCCTGCAGAGAGACCTCAACAAGTCAGAGGACTGGGCAATCACCAACCGTATGAAGTTCAACAAGGGAAAGTTCTGGATTCTGCACCTGGGATGGGGCAGCCCTGGACGTATGGACAGACTGGGGAATGAGAGGCAGGAGAGCAGCGCTGTGGGAAGGGACCTGGGGGTCCTGGTCTGTGGAAAGTTGAACAAGAGTCAGCAGTGCCCTGGCAGCCAGGAGGGCCAGCCCTGTCCTGGGGGGCATCAGGGACAGCATCACCAGCTGGGCAAGGGAGGGGATTGTCCCACTCTGCTCTGCACTGGGGTGGCCTCACCTTGAGTGCTGGGGGCAGTTTTGGGTGACACAATACAGAACAGAAATGAAGCCATTAGAGAGCATCCAAAGAAGGGAAACAAAGATGGTGAAGGGCCCTGAGGGGAAGCTGTGTGAGGAGCAGCTGAGGTCACTTGTTCTGTTCAGCCTGGAGAAGAGGAGAGTGATGGAGACCTCATCACGGTCTACAGCTTCCTTGTGAGGGGAAGAGGAGGGGCAGACACTGATCTCTTCTCTGTGGTGACCAGTGACAGGATCCAAGGGAATGGCCTCCAGTTGTGTCAGGGGAGGTTTAGCTTGAATATTAAAAAAAGGTTCTTCACCCAGAGGGTGGTTGGGCACTGGAACAGGTTCCCCAGGGAAGTGGTCACAGTACCAAGCCTGACAGAGCTCAAGAAGCATTTTGACAAAGCTCTCGGGCACATGGTGTGAGTCCTGGGGATGGTCCTGTGCAGGAACAGGAGCTGGACTCGATGAGTCTTGTGGGTCCCTTCCAACTCAGCATATTCTGTGATTCTGCGATTCTGTGAAATTCCTTTCCACCAAGAGACACAGAGCACAGAGTTTCGCTGACCAAATAGAGATATTTCTAGTGTCTTCAGTTAGAATTAGAGTCAAAGAGACTCAGGGAAAACTAGATCAAAGGGAATCTTTTGTGAATCTTTATGTAAATCAAAGCCCACTTGTTGTGTGGAACTCACCTGGCCTAACATTCAGTGTCTGACACAAGAGTCTATCTCAGGTAATATCTGGTCTGTGGATGGTCAGTAGAGATTTAGTCAGTACAGTCAACAGACACTTTGATGTGATTCATCTAACCAAACAGGGAATGTAGTTCACAGAGGTGAACGGCATCATAAACACCTCTGAGTCTGTGAAGGGACCCTAGGTGGCTTGCTCAGCTGTACATACCCCATTAAGGCATTGCCAGGATATGTGAGTTGCAGAAACTCACAAGACCACAAATTGTGCTGAGATCTGGATCGCCATATTCATTCCTTTATACAGCTGTCAGTCAGGAAGGGTTGCAGCATATTTCAAATGACACAGGTGTGACAACCTTCCCTTTCGAATCTTAAGTGCTTCCTTCCCCTTAAAGAAGGGTCATTACAACAGAAATACTTGAAAAAATTTAGCAGTGTTGAATAAACCTGTCCTGTGTGACTGCTGTAGCATCACTCAGAAGGGACCCTTTGCAATATCCAAAGTGTAATATTTTAAATGAAAATTAGAAATTAACAGCCACCACAAACAAATTCTGTGGACCTTCTCTCCTATTCCTGTGGTGCTAATTTCTTTTTGACAGTCTATCACATGTTAACTAGTACCTGGAAGGAAGAGATTGACTTCAGAGCCCTAAGACAGCCCCAGAGGAGCACCCTGTGTTTCTCTGCAGAGTCCCTGATTGCTCCCTGGGTGCTATTGAGTATGAGGGCTGTGCTGAGCAGCTGGTGATTTCCCTTTAACATCCTGCTGCAAGAACTGCAAATCCAGACGTTAGACCGTCTAATAGAAGTAATAAAGCTGATACCAGGTACATTTATTTTAACTATACAATAAGGCACAATGTTACAACTGCAAAGTGCCAGCCTGGTTTTCTGCAGTACGTAATATGTCTGGCATTTTTTACAGTAACCAGAAAGGCATAAACATGTCAGAGAAACTACCCAGGATGCAGAAATATTCCTTGCAGAGTCACATAAGGAAAGGCAGGCACCATTCTTTAAAACCAAGCATGCACAATTAACAAGAAAAATATTGCCAATAAAAAGGGGAAAGATGGCCAGTGAGTATAATTAGATGGGATAGTTCAGGGTGTGAGTTTGGCAAGAAAATGACAGTTAGAAGTAACAAAAGCACTTTCAAGACAACTGATGCTTGTAGCTGCAGTTTCACAGAATCTTGTGTGCAAATGGAGCTTCATAGAGGATTCGTGGCTGAAGCTCATGGTGAGTGTCTGTCAGAGAAGAGTTGAGAGGGATCCCAGAATGATAATAGGTTTGGTTTTCTATGGGAAAAGATGTCTTTGTTGTTATTTATCTCCAGTGAAGGGTCAGACTCAAAGGTGTTTAGGTGTCAAGGTTTCAAAACTGGGATGTAAAATCTAGCTTGTCAAAGTTCCCCTCAATTCATTGACCAAATATTTCTGAGGACCTGACCCTAATTATGTGAAAAAGGATAAAGACAAACAGTATAGAGAGACTGGGAATACAACATATATCATGGGATCCACGTTTGGTGCATTACTCTTTACTTCTGCACTGATCAGCTGGCACAGCCACCCACATGCCCTGACCCCTGTTCCACCTGAACCAACCTCCTGGTCATGACATGCCCATCCTCGTTAACTTCCTCTGAGGCAGGAGATCATCAACTGCCCCATTGGGATCTAAGATAAAAGTTCATATGGCCATATGGAAATGCTGTGGCGAAACAAGCACTGGACTTTGCTCCTTGCCTTTGTTCAGATTCCTTTGTCACCAAACTCATCATCAGCTCATTGCATTTAGGAATACAGATCATCTCTAGTCTCTATATTGCCACAATAACAAACAGCTCAAACTCAGTGGGTTCAGCTCCAGAAAGCATCCATATGGGAACACTCACTGAAATCCAAGGACTGTGTTGGAAACAGCTGGCAAATATACAGGACTGGAGGCAAGACTGCAAGCAATACAGCAGTAAGCACCACAAATTCAGTATGGAGAGTGTCTTTTAAAATGTAAACGTCCTCAGTGCTTTGCAGCAAGAAGCAATAAATGTTTTATAACATTTTAATTGAAAGCACATAAACTGAAATGATTTGAAAGAAAGAATCCATGAGTGTATATTCAGTGTTGAAGAGACATAGAAGCAGATTTGTGTCAAATTCCATTTTGAAATATATATTGAATGGGTTGATCTCAAAAATCCTTGAATTGCACAAAATTGGCCTGGAAAAGACCTCAAAGACTCATGTAGCCTAGTCCTCATGTCCCAGACCACAACTGAAGAAGCTCAAAAATTGTCTTTACCATTGTTTAAATCCTCCAGTGAGAATATCCTGGGGTCTTCTCAGGCAGAAAAAAGCACTGTTCTTCCATGGAGAAGCTCAAAAACTCCAAGGTCAATTTACAATATACCAAGAAGAAACTTAAATGTGTGAGGTACCTTCCCCAAATATCTTCCATCCTCATGCCTGCTTTTGCTGTGTTAAGGGTGGGTTCAGAGTAGCCTTACTGAGTATTCATTATCTGATGATTTTTCTTTGTTTGTCAGCACACTTGGCCACAAGGCTTGCAGATGATTCCAGCTGAGGAAACCAAAACAAGAAAAGGTCTTTTTAGCTAGAGAGAAATGTGTCTTGTCTGTAAAGCTCAAAAAGTGCAGTAACATTCAAAGACAGTTTTCATCCGTGGAGGAAGCCTGTGCGCTACCCTGGAGAGGGGCGGGACAGATTAGGTCAGTCACAGGGGGGCACATCCTCTCTCACAACCAGAGAGAGGTTTTGCTGGAAGAAAGTTCAGTGTATCATAACCTATCTTAAAAAAACAAAAAAGGCATGCAGTTGTAAAAAGGTCTGATCTTAAGAAAACTTGCATAGGATAATCCGTGTTTTCTAATTTGACAGATTAGTAATGATTGTTATGCCAGAAAACAGAGCTGCACTACAATTAACTACTCTTTTATTATACAAAGTGCCCTCCTGTTTTATTTAAGTAATAAGGGATAACGACTCTATCTAGCAAACGTGCTGTGCTCTGTTCTGACTGTCAGGTCTAATTGACTGTCTGCTTCTTGTCCTGCCCCCAGGGCACTGCAGCTGAGTTCTCTCCTGTACGGGGCTGGATTGCAAGTTTTACTCCAGCCTGTTTAGTAACTGAATATAGATGAGTTTAATGTGAAAGCTCTGCTAGCGATTTCTGAAAATATGCATGTTTTGCTCTTTAAGCAAACTTGAGAGGTGAGAAGACACAAGCTTTACTATCTTTGCTATGAACACCCTTACTATGGACATCTTTACACAGTATTTTCCCAAGCATTTTAATTGCAGGACTCCAGGAATACCAGAACAAGAGAAAATAGGAGTCACTGTACTGAGTCAGATCACCAGTTTCCAGCAGTTTCCAGCCTGTGTAAGGGGTCAAGAGGGTTCTTAGGGAAACATTTTAATCATGAGAGCAAACATGCTATCTCCCTGAACATTTTATTACCTGCCAACAGTTAGCAGGACAAAACCATGAAAGAGCAGTCACATCTTTATGTTCAGTAGACCTTAATGGATTTTTCTTCCTTAAACTCATTCAGTTCCTCTCTGATTTCACATGATCTAGTAGTCAGTTCTTGAACCCACAACACCCTGTGGTGTGGTGCTCCACACCTCAGCCACACAACACCCAAAGAGCCTTCTCTTTTTGTGCACTTTGAACCCATCATTTTCTAGCTGCACTAAGTGCCCACTAATCCTATTCTTGGAAGAGACAGGGAGTGATAATTACCTGTGTACCCACTTCTGGCCACTCATGGTTTTATAGACCTCTATCATATATCCCCTCAATAGTCCCTGAGGTCTCCTAATCAGCTAAATTGTTCCTTGCAGAGAAGTTGTTCCATACCTTTATTATCCTTGTTGCCTCTTCCTGAACCTTTTGCAGTCTTGTTATAACTCCCCTGAGACACAGGGAACAGGAACATGCGCCAAGATGTGGTATTTATATAGACACACACTGTGCTGGTTTTGACTGGACTAGAGTTAATTTTCTCTGTAGTAACATGGCACGAGGCTGTGTTTTGGATTTGTGCTGGAAACAGTGTTGATAACACAGGGATATTTTAGTTGATAGTGGGCAGTGCTGACACAGAGTCAAGGCCTTTTCTGCTCCTCACCCCACCAGCAAGGAGGCTGGGGGTGCACAAGGAGTTGGGAAGGGACACAGCCAGGACAGCTGACCCCAACTGACCCAAGGGACATCCCACATCACATGGCATCGTGCTCAGCATATAAAGCTGGGGAAAGAAGAAGAAGGGGGAGGAAATTCAGGGTGATGGCATTTGTCTTCTCAGGTTGCTGTTAGACATGATGGAGCCCTTCTTTCCTGGGGGTGGCTGAACACCTGCCTGCCCATGGGACATTGTGAATGAATTCCTTGTTTGGCTTTGCTGGCACATGTGGCTTTTGCTTTGCCTGTTAAGTTGTCTTTATCTCAACTGATGATTTTTCTCACTTTTGCTCTTCTGATTCTCTTCTCCACTCCACCAGGGAGGAGTAAGTGAGCAGCTGCGTGAGGCTGAGCTGCTGGCTGGGGTTAAACCATGACACATACTCATCTACTCTGTTCATTAGCCCTTTCCTAAAAACTCCCAGACTAGATTTGTTTTTCCAAGTGTGTGATGACTGACAAAAAGTTTATGAAGATAATATCTTTGTAAACAAGATACCCAGAGATCTTGTTCCTGAGTGGTAAAATCATAGAAGCTCATCATTCATTCAGAAAGCTTGGGACCATTTTTTATGCATTTGTATTATTTATTCACACTGAATTTATCTGCCATATTATTGCTAGGGCAATACCTTTTGCAGTTCCTCAGAGCTGGACTTTGTTTCTATTATCTTAACTTTGTCCTTCTTTCCTAGATCATTGATAAATTTATTGGGCAGAATGGCCACAGCAATCTCCTTGTAGAACTCCACTCCATGATGACAAATGATCATTTATTTCTGTCTTCTATTTCCTATCTTTTATCTAATTCTTTGTCGGAGAGCTTATGCTGAAATTCTAGTGCCTATATGAGCATTTTAGAGATTATGTCAGCCAGAAGAGTTGATTTACATCACTGGTTTCTACCTGATACTAATTTTAAGTGAAGAGAGATCCCAACATTAGCTCTCCGAGGTTGCAATCTGAATATGACAGTCTGGCAGATAGCATGTGAGCACTACCCCAAGATAAAGATCTTCCCCTTTTCAACACCATCCTCCTCTCCATCTCCTTCCCATCTTTCAAAAAATCACAGTATCATGGACTAACTTAGGCTGGAAGGGGCCTCAGGGGGCCATATGTCCTACACAAACAGGCTATCTTTGATGTTTGGTCAGGTTATCAGGGCTTTGTCTACCCAAGTTTTCCATATCTCTAAGAATGCAGAGACCACATATATTGAACCACATTATACATGAGGAGAGAACTGGCATACAATTAACTGCAGCATACATATTTGGGGTTTCTCTAACATATGACACAGTTATGTTTCCCTTTGGCTTTTGGTGGTGATGTATTTCTCCCAGCTCACCTTTACTGTTGAACTGGTGCTTTGTACAATGCGTATTAGGACAATGTTGGTGGGACTTGGTTACCTAAATATAGATATGTGCAATCTGAGATGCCCTAGTGTATTCCTTTCAGCTTCTAACCCAGGCTGCTGAAAAACACAGATGTCTGCTTTATCCTATATTATACTGGTGAGCCCCCAGATGTGTCTTAGACACAAAGGGCCCGTCAAATAGCACAGATGTTTGTGTTTAGTCAACTAAGTCATCTTAGCACAGTATTTCCCCCTCTCCCTTTTCTATTTGTTAAATTCAGTCTAGGCAAAATCCATTTAAGTTTGGCTTTTCATCTGAAGGGAAGAATGTTCAATCACAGCTCTCCCCTCACAGCACCACTACTATCAATAGATGCAGGCTAAAGTTAAATGCTTTCTTCCTCCTGTGGTGGAAGAGCACAGCTTTTCCACTGCACTGTACCTGTGCATGCCACTCTCTTTTGCATCATAAAACAATGCTTGAAGTGATGGGGAGTAAGCAAAGCATAGTTCCTAGGGCAGTGGGGCAGGCTCAGGGAGAGCTGAGATCCTCCTTGTCCTACACAGAAGCATGCCCAACGTGCATCTCAAGTCCAAGTCTTAGATACAAATAATGTTATAATAAGAAAAACTACAGGGAGCTCCTCCCCTTGCTTATGGGTTACCTTACTCAGAAGATGAAACGGGAAATGGGAAACCCATGGACCACAAAGCAAACTCTTAGTATAAAATGAGCTGGTGGATCCAAAGCACTTCTTTTTGTATTCTTCAGTAAAAAAAATATCATTGACATCTTCTGCCCATGCTGTAAACACAACCATTGCCTTTTACTTTATTTGTGACAATCTCGTTGAAACTCTGTTTTACCTTACAAAAACCAAATCCTGCTTCAAGTGATATGTTAAATGAAGCCTGAGTACTGTGAAAAGGGTTGTATTGGCCTCTGAGCAACAGGGAAACAATTTTGCATCAAATGGATTTAATTACACAGAAGTTTGCATTTACCAGTGTGAGGTGATGTATGAAACAGTGAAAGAGAGAGTGTGAATCTCTCTTTTGTTCTGTTAGGGTAATATTAGTAGAAACTAACTTAGAAATTTCAGCCCTTTAACTAACTTAAGTAGCTGAACAGGGTATTCCTTCCCATTTCTCTCTGCCACTACCTGAAAGGAGGCTGTAGCAAGGTGGGGGTTAGTCTCTTCTCCCAAGTAACAAGTGACAGGATGAGAGGAAATGTCCTCAAATTCTGCCAGGAGAGATTCAGGTTAGATATTAGGAAAAATTTCTTTGCTGAAAAGGTTGTCAAGCATTGGAACATGCTGCCCAAGGGAGTGGTGAAGTCATCATCCCTAGAAGTATTCAAAAACCATGTAGGTGTGGTGCTTAGGCATATGGTTTAGTAGTGGATCTGACAGTGTTAGCTTAATGTTTTGACTCTATGATTTTAAAGGTCTTTTCCAACCCTAATGATTCTACGATTCTCACAGATCACACAATCCCTTTCAAAAAGTAGCTGAACTACTTCTTAAAACTGTTTTTCTGTTCTCTTCCCATATGAAGAGAACACTTCTATTTTCCACCATTAATTTATTCAGAACCAGCCTTTGTCCATTGTTGTCATGGCAGTGCTGTCCTGAAGGCCAAGCAGCTCCCATCTTCTTCCTGGTGCTTGCCTTCATGTTGTGTGTGCATTCAGAAATGGATCCCGTCAGCCTTCCCTGGTGCCTGCAGAGCACTCAGAGCTCTCTGCCTCCACAGTCCTTTTTTGTCCCTTTCCAGGCTGTGTTCATCTTTTCTGACTAAGGGTGACTGGCTTTACTGTCATAGTGTCCAAATCCCTTGGAATGTGCAGTGTTCTTAAAAGATAAGCAAATGCTTAAATCAATGGAAAAACAGGCAAAGGACAACCAGACTTGATGGCTGCCATGCTGGAAAATGTTACCACCTTGGCAGCAAAGAGCTGATCTCTGGCAGTGTGTGTGTTCCTTGTGCTTTCCAAGCTGGTTCACCACTGTGGCTGCAGAAACTAAGCTTTATCCCAAGTTTATTTGCCATTATAATTCACTGGGTTCATGGACAAGGTTGTTCTCCGCAACTTAGCTGGCATGGCAGTGATTTTCAGTTCAGGGCCAGACTGGGATTTCCCTTTGCTCATTCAGTGAAGAAATACTCTTAGATTTCCAGAAGACTGCTTTGCAGAAGAAGCAGCCCACCTACATGAGGATGGATAGTCAAGATCTATCCGCAATATCTAATCCTGTTTTTAAACTCAGCAGGAGTCTACACTTTGGAGAAAAAGCAACAAGTATAAACCTATGAAATTACTGACAAAGCAGAGGCATTAATGTGGAGAAGCCTGACACTGAGATTTGTTAGACTTTGGAACTGTTTCCCAAGGTTAATGATAAAAACACCATCCATCATTTAGGTCTTCTAGAACTAGTCAAAGCACTAGAAAAAAATGCACTTTCAGAAAACAATGTTCTATTATCAGGAAGATGGGCTGGATGACCTGATAAATCTTTTCTACCTCTGATCTTTTGTTCTACTAAAAGCATGGAAANTTTTTTTTTTTTTTTGTTTCCAGGGGTAGATCTGCCAAATGTGGCTGGTTGGGAGGTAGAATAGGTCAAATTTTATTCTGGACAATTCTGAAGTGGTGCTTTTATTTTTGATCCCTTTTAGAGAAGATTTTTTTTTTCAGTATCCCTTAATATTCCCTGTTGTAAATATTTGAAATTGTCTTCAAAATTCCGGCATGTTCTGCTAGCCCCTCACCAGAAGACCAGTAGTTTTGCTGACAAGTGACAAGATTTAGTTTTATACAATACCTGCTAATCTATCATTATCAGTACAATGGACAAAGACACCCATCAACAATAATATCTGGGAATCAGTGTAGAGATAACTTCATGGTATTCTAGTCAGTTCCTGGTTTTGAATTCCTGTACAAATGACCATCAGTGCAACAAATTTAGTCCCCATTTGTACCTACATCAAAGACAAAGCAAGACCTTGCCGTGATAATCATCACCCAGCTCTGAAAACTGTCCCAAATACTATGAGTAGACCTGACCCAGCATAAGACTGGTTTCTAGCAAAGGCTTTTAGGTGATTAACTATTAAAGGCAGCAGGCAGAAAAATGGTTTCAGAAGAGGAAAAATAAAATGCTAGGTCCTTCTCTTGTCATGAACCTTTGCCTTAAGTATAATTCTGAGAATGGTTTGGAATAATTCACTCCCAGGTGTCTTTACAGTAACATGATGGGACTTAACACTTTCATCTCTAATACTAAGAGAAAATTTTCTCCTTGCTGCAGAATTGTAGGTTCAAGAATCCTTAAGAAAGGATAATGTTTTCCATTTAGCATTTTAGATTTTTTTGAGTAATTTTGATAGATGTCCATTATATTGTTCTGTTATTTCGAAAGTGAAATCTAGGAATCTAAGTGGTTATTTTCAAAGCGATAGCAGTCTTTAACATAAAAGGCATAAAGAACCAGACAGGGCTGAAGTACAGCTGTGTACACTGTGACTTTTTTCATTTGGGATAAAAGATTTCCCCATGTGTACAGCTGTGTTTACTGATTTGCTTCTATAAAAAATGTAAAACAAGCTAACAGTGAGACATCATCTTTGCCTGGATTGGCAGAACTGAATCCTGATTTACACAGCTGGCATCCTTTTACACAGCAAACTACCCACACTAGCACTCCCCAGCCTACTTGTCAGATGCTTCTTCCCTAAGCATCCTTGTTTTTCTCTTTCCTCCACTTTCTAAGAATTTACCTAATACTAAGTGCCACAAATCCAAGTGTTCCTCCTTACCTACCCCATGGGAAGAGGAATTTCTTTAAAGTAATTTTATTGTCTGTCAATAACTTGCCATAACAGGGTCCTCACAGGTTTTCTTACTAGCTCTGAAACTCTCCTATAGCCTGCCATGACCCTGGCTCTGCAGAGAAGAAAAGTCTCTTCCCAGATCCATCGCAGATTCCAGATCCTGTTCCTCTTTTCCAAAAAGCTAAGCATGGTGACTACATGGAAACATATCTGCCAGATAAGGGCCACCTGAACCCACATCATACTTAGTCTTGCACAGTGGAGCTCAGGCTTAGTGGCTATGTGCCCATAACCAGACAGGTATCATCAGCAAGTATCTCTTCCAGCTTCCACAGCAGACAGTGAAGGGCTATGAATGCCATCACTATTATCCCTGCTGGAAGTATCTCTGTGTTGTGTTGCTTGGTCCACAAATTAACTAGGCTGACAAAAAAACTGGGCAGCCTGAGATAGCAGTTCCATGATAAGGAGGAGGATTCGGTGGCTGTGGTGGTTTAATGAGTTGCCAGGACAACTTTGGGAAAAAATGTTTTTTCTTCCACCAGCAAGTCCAACCAGCCAGTGTGCTGGTTTTGCACAGCCTGGTTTTTGGTAATGGGCGGGGGGCCACAGAGTTGGCTTCTGTAAGAAGCTGCTAGAAGCTTCCACCATGTCTGGCAGAGCCAATCCCTGATGGCTCTGAAGATGGACATGCCGCTGGCCAAGGCTGGGCCAATCAGAAACAGTGGTAATGCCTCTGTAATAACATATTTAAGAAGAAATCAAAACAAAGGTAGTGGGGCAGTTTTAATTCCAGCTAGAGAAGAGGGGGAGGTGAGAACCTGTGAGGGAAAAAACAACCTGGCGACACCAACGTCAGTGGAGAAGGAGGGGGAGGAGGTGCTCCAGGTGCCAGAGCTGAGGTTCCTCTGCAGGCCATGGTGCAGACCATGGGGAAGCAGCTGTGCCCCTGCAGCCTGTGGGGAATGCAGAGATCCACCCACAACCCATGGGGATCCATGGGGGATACAGAGATCCACCCGCAGCCCATGGGGAAGGTGCCCATGCCGGAGGGGGTGGGTGCCTGGAGGAGGCTGTGATTCAGTGGGAGAGCCGGTGGAGAGAGAGGGTCCTTGCTTCCAGGCTGGAGCAGCCTGTCCTTGGAGGACTGCACCCCGTGGAAGAGTGACCCATGCCACAGCAGTTTTGGGAGGACTGTCTGCCCGTGGGGGGAATTCACGCTGCAGCAGTTTTGGCAGGACTGCTGCTCATGAGAGTGGACCCATTCTGGAGAACTTTACGGAGAACTGTCTTCCATGCGAGGGACTCCACTGTCTCACAGGGGAAGGACTCCTCTCCTGGAGCAGCAGAAGAAAACCTTGGGTGATGAACTGACCAAAACCCCCACCCCTGGGCTGTTGGTGGGAAGGAGGGAGGGGTTGGGGAAAAAAGGTGTTTTAAGGGCTTAATTTACTTCTCATTATCCTCCTCTGATTTTGTTAGTGATAAACTCACTTTGTATCTCTTAAAATGAGCCTGTTTTACCCTTGGAGTGTTTTCTTCCAGTCCTTATCTCAACTCATGAAGCCTTCATTAAATGTTTCTCTCCTCTGCCCAGCTATACCAGGGGAGGATGAGTGAGCAGCTTTTGTGGGTGCCTGGTGTTTGCCCAGTGTCAAACCATGACAGCCAGTTCTGGCACAGCCCCCAGGCAGACACAAGGGAGGGACAGAGGCAGCATTTTCTGATGCTGGCATTCCCTAACATGAGCCATGACCTAAGATCCTTCTGTTGTTCCTAAGGTCTTTATTTCTTCAGCCTGAGCCCTCTGCTGAAGAAATCCACTCATGTTCTGCTTGTGCCCATTGCACAGTTAACAGAAAGTGAATCATGGGGCAGAGTTTCCCTGCATCTGACTGGTTACAGGATGGCTTATTTCTCTGAGGATCAGGAATGAATGAAAGCCTGGAGTACCCAAGCTGAGACACTCCAATACGCAGTGAATCATGAAGAGCAGCTACTACACCTTGGAAAGGCAGTATCCAACCCCATGCCAGGCTCAGTGTTATAGCAGTGACAGGACCAGGAGAAATATAGGAAGGCAGAGATATAAAGCGCTGAGATGCCTTTACTGTGACAGGGACACACTAACAGAGCACTCATAAGGGTAAATCATGCCTCCCTCATTTCTTGGGGTGTTTTGAGAAGGCTGAGAAGGGAATGTGTGAAGAAGGGGTTGAGAGCTCATCATGATCAGTCACCAATGTTCCAAAGGGCTGTTTTGAAATTGGTCCTGGGCCCCGTTGGTAGTTGCAGCTCCACAGTGAAGAACAAGCATCAGGGCTCAAGGCTCAAAGCTTAGGGCAATGGTGAGGGCTTGAGTCCAGATTTCACCAAATAAAAGATTTCTCCAATGAAATGGAGATTAAGAGGAAAATGTGACACAACATCCCATGTCATGTTCACGGGTTGAGTTCCCTCTTCTGAAGGAATTTTGGCCAGTACAACATGGTGGCTGCGTTCCTGCCAAGGATGAGACTGAAGCTGCTGATACTGCAGCAGAAGCATCTGTGCTTCATACAGATGGCTCTGGCCCTCCTGTAGACCAGTGAGATTTGCAAATTAGCCCCATGGCAAGTTTTTCAACAATGGGGGCTGTTCCAGCTGCTTTCATCTAGCAGAGCCCTGACAAGAGCAACAAAGCCAAAAACCTCTCCACTCCCACACAAATCTTTGTCTGCCCCTTTTAGCAAAATCAGTGAAAGCAGTAGTACCAGAATTCCTTTTTTTAAACAAAAGATTTGTCCCCCAAACATTGGAAATGCACGTTTATCTATACCTATTTTAACTCCATTTTACTTCTCAGTGTCAAACCCTACCATTTCTCTTCCATTTCTATACACTGTGCTGCACAGCTGACACATTGCTAACCCCATGCCAAAGCACAAGCTGTAATAATACTATCAGACCAGCATTTCAGAGAGTTTTTCCTCACTAACCTGTGTCTGACCTTTAATTGATGAACAGCAAAGTGGATCTGATAGTGGGGTGATGCAGAGGCCTTATATCTCTCTATAACTTCAACTGATTGCCACTAAAATTGAGATAAAGTGATACAAGACCACAGTGCCTGATATGAGAAAACACATTTACTTAGCACACAAGCTGAATGCCAAGACAGAGCATGGAAGGATTACAAAAGTAGAAAAAAGAGGAGGGTATGTGGAACAAAAATATCTATGTTGAGAATATTGGCTGATCTGTCAGAATTAGTCATTCAGCTGTATACAGATTAAAACCACCTTGTTTGATTAGTCTCAAAGTTTACTAGGGAATTTAGCCACACAACTCATTGATTTCAGTGAGCATGCTTGTGGCTAACATTTCAGAGTTTTGTTGACTCTGAAAAAGTGGAAGTCTTGATATGACATATTCCTTCCCAAGACTGAGAGCAGCAACAATGAAGTGTTCCTACGTGTGCGAGTTTATCCAAAGGGATGCTTAATGTGGTGATTTATTTTCAGCTGCTACTGCTGTTATTAAGAAGAAGATTAATATAGAAAAATTGCTATAAATAGAAGGCCAGGCTCATGGCCATGTGCTGTGAGTCATCACTGTTAATTATTCAGATGTATTTTGAAAGATACCTGGGGATTTGCAAAAATGAATGGTTGCAGACTAAGAGTTTAGCTATTTAGCATTTTTACTGACATATATGTATATGTCTAGATATATATCTATTTGGTTTTCTCCTGTTTACAGTTTCTCTGTGTAAATAAAGAGGAGGAATTGTATCACATGTTAGAAGTGGCTAGTCACATGATGCAGTGAATAATGAACTGTGTGTGCAAACCAGCTGATAAATCCCCCATGCTAAGCTTTATTGTATGCAAACTATTTGTCAGGTGCTTGTGACTAACAGATGGATTTTTCTAGTAATCATGACCAGCTAGTGGACAGCAGACTAATCCAAAAAGTAATGGTATTTCTAATGTGTGGTGTTCTTAAAATAAATTGCTTTCATAGCTTTATTAGCTACCATGGTCAACCAGGGGAGTGTTTTGGTTCTGTGCCCATTTTAGTTGTGGAATCTGAGTGGTTTTTCATAAGAGCTGTAGCAACAGCATACAGAAAGAGTGAGACTGTACAGGAGTAAGGTTCCACTTTGAGGCTGGTTCCGTCAAATCAAGGATAGCCTCAAGAATCATTACTTTATTTGAAAACTAAACAATACAGGGAATATTCCCAGCCTGGAATGGAGTTGTCTGCACTGATAAGTGTTACAATAGTTCACAGCCTGACTCAGATCTGGGACTGCTAATACAACATCTTCCCAAACCATTCCCAGCTCAGCAACTAGCACCAGTCAGGGATCATTCCTGGCAGGTTTTGTATGTAGAGCCATGCAATTTCAGAGAGTTAGGGACCAAGACATCAGCAGCATGGATGTGAAGTCTCCAAAGTCTCCTACAGGAGTTGTTCTCACTGCCCAAAAATATAAAAAAAAATCAATCTACTAAGGTTGATGTAACCCCTGTGCCCAGGAAAGCTTTTCACTGTGCACCAGCTCCTCTGCTTCCCAGATAGGTGGGACACCACCTTTTTGCTATCCTCAGTCCTGGTCCCTAGGATTGTTGTGGATTCATCAGCATCTTTACCTGTCCTTGCCTTCTTGCTCCCTATGAGGAGGAAGCTGGCTTGGTCTCTGCTAAGCCAACATTCAGCCCCACAGTTCAGCATATGCAGAAGTTGCAAGGGGGATGCTCTGCTCAAGTCCACCTCACTGTCAGTGAAAGGTTTACAGGCTCTCCCAAAACTTTATGTTTTCCAGTTTATATTTCCTTGTTTCTTAAGATTCATAGAATCACAGAATGTTACCGGGTTAGAAGGGACCTTAAAGATCACCTAGTTCCAACCCCCCTGCCATGATCAGGGACACTTTCCCTTAGACCAGTTTGCTCAAGGCCTTATCCAACCTGGCCTTGAACACCGCCAGGGATGCAGCATTCGCAACCGCCCTGGGCAACCTGTTCCAGTGTCTCATCACCCACACCCACACAGTACAGGATTTCTTCCAAATACCTAACCTAAATTTCCCCTCTTTCAATTTTTATCTATTACTCCTTGTCCTATCAATCACTACAATACCCCTTATTGTTTTACAAATCACTCTGGGACCTTCCAGCACCTTATCTAGGTCCCAAAGTGCCTCCACTCAATGCAGTGAATAACCAACTCATCTTCATTCAGCTTATTTACTCCAGGAGGCACAATCCACCTCTGTTTTGCTCATTATTTCCCCTGGCTACCATTCCTGTAGCAAATGCCAGGATTCTTCCTTCAGAGAACAGCCAAGCTGAGCTTTATCTCACATGTGCCAATATCAGAAATGAATGATAAAAATAACAATAAGGAAAAGCAAAGCCATATCACCTGCTATCAACTATTTTTGTGGTGTCTGATAAGTTGTGTGGACCATGCACACAATGAATGGCACTGCTTGGCAGCACAAATTTTCTCAGAGATCACAGGACAGCCATTGCTTTTGAACATATGATTCAATAAGGGATTTGTTGAAATCCAAGACCACGATCACTAAAATCCTGAGTTTCCTCAGTGTTTACAAAAAACACCCTTGCTTTCACATTTGTAGGGAAACTGTTTACCATGTACTTCCAGAGAACCAGAATTACTTTTGCTGCACAAGATCAGTGGAGCTCAGGGTGAAGGATGGTGCATAAATACCAAATCTTTGACCCACATCCTCCTTTCTAAGCTCCACGTCTTCTCCAGACCAAGCAGAGAGGAGGTTTCCATGAATATACAGAAGAAAGAATGAAAATCAGCTCTCCTCAGAGCTGGAATATTTGGCCATGCCCTGAGAGCTCAGTTAAAAAAGATCTGTCTGATGTACTAGAGATGTAAGAGAGTGTTTCCCTCATGACAGTTGCCCATGTCTCTAGCAGGACTGATATTAATTCCTCACTGCACTCAGTGTTGGGGATACTACTGTGCTGGCCAGTGTTTGCTCACCCTGATAAAACCTCAGCGAGCCTGGAAGCAGCCCTACCTCCTCCTCCTGGTGCACACTGCAAAACGACTCTGCCATGGCTGCTGAGGATGTTGACAAGAACAGAGCCTCTTCAAAGAGCCATTGTTCCCCAGCCAACACAGATGCGACGTGTTGCTTCTTTACAGGTCACGTTGGTCAGTTAAGTCTATCAGCCAACTAATTTATGCCTTGCAATGGGTGAGGTAAGAGGAAAAGAAATGTGTCTTGTTTAATCCTCATCTATGTGGCAGATGTCAGTAGGTTTAGTGCAATAATGTATATAAAACTGTTGAGTGCCAGGTGAACCGCTGGAGCAGGCTGAGGAGAGCTCCGCTGTGATTCCATTTCCAGAGTTTGTGCAGAGCCTCCATGCTCAGTCATCACCATAAGGAGCTGCTTGGCTTTGCCAAGGCAGCTCCTGAAAGGCTTAGTACAAAGAAGCACCAATAAAAGCCAAATGCAGGAATTTGTGCCCCTCTTTGTCTTTCTTTATGACCAGAACAACTGACCTAAGCACTGGTACTCATTACCCTGCATCTTTGAAAGCCATGTCACTGAGCAGGGGTTACTTCTGGGGCTAAATTCTTGTCTTGCCACCCTGGAACAAATTTGGAAGGTCTCCATGTAAACTAAAGGGTCATACTTAGATTCATATTAGGAGAAGAGACTTCCTCTCCTGAGGTTTTTAAAACACAGAATAATTTTTTTCCTTTTCCTTTTTTTTCCTCATCTTCTTTTCTCTTTCCTTCTTTTTTTTATTTAGTAACTATGCATTTGGAATCTTCTAATAATTTTTTTATCAGAACAATTTAAAAGAACCAAATCAATCTGTAAGTTGCTACAGATTGTTGCTATGAATTATCCCAAAGCCTTTGTGCCAGCATATTGATTGCTTTAAAGTCAAGTGAAAATAGATGCACAGCTTAGAAGAGCCATAAAAAACCCTCTACAAGAGCAAAGAGATTATTCATCCATACCATTTAAAAATGTAGCTTGTAGGTACACGAGTACGATTAGCAAATAAGTGCAGCTCTGACAGCTTCAAAATTGTGACACATACACGCAGTCAACTGTCTGCCAATTCCTTAAATAAACTGATTGTCTAGAAGGAAGCTTTTCTGATTCGTAATAGAAGATTCAGGTGGGGATTTTCCTTTTTTTTTTTTTTTTTTTAAGGTATAAGGAGTTGTTTTGTAGTCAAATTTTATAACACTAACCAAATCAAAGCATTGTTTCAAATATTTATTAGAATTGTTACTGTGGATGTATCCTTATTCCGCAGTGAGCTGTTTTATAATTTATGGTTTATAATTGTATAGATTCTCAATGTGCTGCAGCTAGACTTTGTTCCTCTCTCTGCCTGTCGACTCAATTGGTTGCTATCTGTTCCATGCTAGATTAGCACTTATTAGTTCTGATAGATGTTATCCTTTCAAGTTGTTGCTAGCTTGGCTTTGTGGCTGGGTTAGGAGGAAACTGTTTATCATAACCAGAGCTGAGAGCAAGCCCTTCAATGCAGATTTTTAACTCTCATGGCTGTTGCTGGTTGTTAGACTGCTCTGCTCATTGGTGCTGTACCATGGATGAAACTGGTACCGAGCAAAGGGAGGCTGCAGATGTTCTGAAGCAAATGTTCTGAAGCAGCCGTTCCTACCCAGCCTCATCGACCCAGCCTTGACAGCTGCTGAGTTACTTTTCACCTAACATCTGAAAGCTGCTCAGCAACCTCAGTGAAGGAGGCCAGCCTTTGTGAAGAAGTCACTCTGACTAGAAATGTCCTCTCAGTTCTGCCAGGCATGCCAACAGAATGGGGTGGCCCAAGTCGCTACCTGCATGGTCCTCTCTGCTTGGGGATGCAAATCAGTAACCAGACCTTCACCTGCAGTGGAGCTCCAGCATCTAATGTATGTGGAGACACCCACCTATAGAAGTGGTAATCTGGAGTTGTCTCCCACCTCCAACTTCCCTCTCTTGTCAGGGGACTTACAGGAACGCCAAGGCATGGTCCATCCCAACCTGTTATCTAGAAGTTGAGTGTGTCACTGCCTGTAGGTACCTGTGTCTGTGCACTCATTGGAGAGGATACCCAGAATGCCAGCTTACCCTGGATACCAGTTACTACAGGGATGGAATTAGATGAGATCAATCCTCTCCCTGTGATTCCCTTTATCCTAGTAAAGGCTGCAGCCATGACCAACGGTTTCAGAGGGATCGGAGCAAGACATTTACCTGAAGGAGGGTTCCTACCTGTCAGTGTTTGGGGAAAAGTGTTTGGTACAACTTGCATGAAGATTAGGTTGGAGCCCTTCAAAAGTAACTTTCCCATTAATACTGGATATTTTACTGTCTTCTGTACAAACAATCTGTTTCTGAATTTCATGACACTCTTTAAAGTTTATCTCTTATGGTAATGAATTCGTCAGGCAAATTGTGCATTGTCTGAGAAAAAAATCTCCTCGCATCATTTTTTTTGAATATATTTGTTATACTAATTAAAGGACTTCACTTCCCATAACGTTTTCTTTTAATGTTAGCTTGAACTCTGCAGGTTGGAGACGGCTGCTGCATGCACAGAGGAGCGGGCTAATCACAGGACTGGAATTAGGGAATTTATGAGTTCCTTAAAGCTCCTGTAATATGAATTGCCCAGAAAAGGCTCTTCGTTAAGCATTTGTTTGCTTCTCTGTTTTGCTCAATCTGTGCTAATTTTATATGCATGTACATATATTTTTGTGTCAGCCCTGAACAAGGACAGGACCACTGGGCCCTGGTGGTTGCAGATAGTTTTCTCCCCTGAGGTCCATTTACCAGCTGGATTTACCAATGTAAGAAGTCTGTCTTCCAGGGGAGAAATCAAAACCCTATAATTTTTTTGATCTCTGAGTTTAGTGCAAACTGACCACTGTAACACCTCTGAAGTGCTTGGAGGTCCTACCAGAAAAGGCCCAGTTTGGTGTCCTGAGATTGCAGTGAGAACCAGTTCAGCTGGTTCACTGCCACAGATTAAACAAACAGAGACTGGTATTTGTTTTCCTTCACATGAATGTGTTTAGTGGGGCTCAAAATCCATCAGGAAAGGGATGTTTGGAGCTAAAAGGCAGAATCTTTTTTTTTTGTTGTTTGGCTGTGTTGGGGAATTTTGTGTTAGGAAAAGCCTTTTGGCTTTGAAAACTGCCTGCCTCAGCTATATACCTATATCAGGAGGGAATCTGTCAGAAAAAAAAATGGACATTTGGCAGGGAAAAATTTTCAAGTCAGACATAGCAATTAATCCTGATTAGGTTTATTAGGGTTGCAAGAATGGTAAGTATTTATTCCATGCACTCTTAATTGCTGTGTGTTCTGGTCTGGTTTTGTTTTGTTCCTCCCAGCTTTCTAAACTTCAATTTATATGACACAAACCAATTACCAAACGGTGCTGCCTTAACCTTTCTTTGTGCTGATCCACTCAAGAGCAGAGATAGTCACTCTTCAATAGATCATTGTGCTTCCAGAAGGGTTGTTGTAAACCAAATGAGCTGCACTGTATGTGCCCTTCAGCATCTTCTGGCATTGCTGATAATGGGCTTTCACCTTCCCCTGGCTGCCAGTATCTCTGCCACTTTTAGCATTTAGGCAGATAATCTTTGGGGCAGGGTCATACACCTAGAGTTGACAAAGGCAAGGAGGGGTGGTTCTGCTTCATGGAGCAGTGGAAACTGAACGGGAACAACCTCTGAATTTAGATTCAGAACCCATGAGAGCTGAATAAGCTTGAGGCCTCTGTGGTACAGCCCAGCTCACAAAAGGGTGCACTCCACAACAGCTCCCAGCGCTGGATGAAAGCATCTCTCAGTTCCCTCTGTGCCTGCATGAAGCTGCTTAAAGAGTACCAAGCTAAAGCTGACATCTCTGAAGGGTGGAGGTGTCCAGGAGGGACACTGTCCTTGGCACCCATTGCCTGATGCTCCAGTCTGCCTGCAGTGGGGAAAGAAACAACAATCATGGCTGAATTCTCCAAGCTGTTTAGGAAAGCAGAGACAATCAAGAGTCTGAGGATTTTTATGTTATATGACTGTTACAAACCCCTGAAAACACAAGTTAGCTCCCATTTATCTGCCACCTTGACTTAACTCAGGCTCTGGGATGTGCATTGCTATGAAGAAGTATCTGTGAAAGACCTTTGTCATTCCTGAAAGATAAGAATTGGGAAGGAGGCAGCAACTGAGTTTGTTCTGGGGCCTCTGGCTGACATTTCTGCACTCTTTGATCCACAGAGCGAGTGCAGGATAAGCAAAAAGGCAGGTTTGCCTGTCAGTAGTGACTGGAGGAGGGTTTTTGGAGGAGCCTTTGAGCTAGTTTCCTCCCCCCACATTCCTGTCCCTGTTATGGCTTCAGCAGCTCAGACAAATGGTCAGACACACTTGAGTGCACAGCCCTGCAGTGCAATGGGGATACTGCCCTCATCATGACTTCTGTGTTTAGGTATTTTCAGCAGAAGGAGGGGTTGGGAAGGAGAAAAGAATGAGATAAGAATGTGTGAACTACTTTTTCTTTCTCTTTTAGTTTACTGAGTCTTTGTTAGAAAAACTGTCAGCTGTGCACTGTGTTATGCCAAAAAACTCTGCAAATCTCTTTGCATGGACAGCAAGGTCCTGCTCCAAACACTGAAAAGATCCAACTGGAGCATTATGATCAGCTTTCCTCAGAAACTGATCATGCTTTGCTCAAAGCTGTAGTGCAGGCAGCATTGCTGAAGCCCAAGTTTTGGCTTTGGTCACTGGTGTGAAGCCTCATTAGGGCTGGATGGCTGTAAATGGGAGCAGGGCTTGGCTAGAAAGGTGCTCCACAAAACAGACCACTGCTGACTTTATGTGACTGACTGGGGTCAGCCCTTGGGTATCGTACCAAGACACTGCAATCCCCACACAACTCCGTGTGTGTGTGTGTGTGTGTGTGTGTGTGTGTGTGTTTGCATCTGAAAGCAGTTTGTCAGGGGTACACTTCACAAGCCTCTAGGAACACAGACATCGTGTGATGAAATTTGAGTCCCCTTTGTGCTCAGCTGGGACTGGAGAGAGAGAGAGGGGACATGTACCATTCTTTCAGATTTTAGTTTTCCTAGCAAAGAGAGGTAACGAGTCAGGTGTCACATGCAAACAAGGATTATTTTCTCTTGCTTTTCCCCTTAGCAGCTGAGCACTGGGCAGATACTTGCGTGAAAGGACAGGCTCAGCTTGCCAGGGAACCAGTTGAAATCTGAAGTTATTCAGTTGAAACCAGTAAAGAGATGGATCAAAATCTGGCCTTGTGCCCGGCTGTAGAGTCCTTTCTGAACAGACTATGGGAAAAATAGCTGTGAATTGCAGACCATGTCTGCAAGAGAAAGTGGAATTTGCCAGTGAAGAAAGCTTCTCATTTATAAAGCTTTTGAGCAACTTGCTTTGAGATATTTGCAGTGCCTTTAAGAAAACACCTCAGCTGTAATGAGCTTATGTGTTAAATGAACAAGTGTGGAAATTAGGACATGAGATATTTGCATAGCAGCCAGGAGATAATTACTGGTGATAGTCCAAGCTGAAGAATAGTATCTATTGTTTCCAGAAAACTAGTTTTCATAAAACAACATGAACTTCCTGTACTCAAAACACTCACATCATCAATGCCTACAAAGTTATGTAGCAAAACTATTAACAAATCAAGTACATGGGGGAAAATATTCCATCCTGGACCAACTATAAAGCATCAAACCTAATTAATCATTAAACTTAATAATACAATATATTTAGAATATCTCTGTACTACATATCTTTTCATTTAGTATAAAGTGCAAATATATGCTGGTGAAAACCACTGGATTTTAGTTACAGAATGGCTAGATTTTAGGCATATTTATACACATGCAGAAATGTAGACATTAATTAATGACCCCTTAGGTCAGGAGGCCTACAAGACCTGGGGATCCCCTTGTTGGGCATGACTAGGAATAGTTCAAGGTTTAGTCTAAGAGAGTTGGCTTGTAATATACACTAGGAAATATAATTAGTCACTAGCACAAGAATTCTTCTTTACTCTGGCACCATGTGAGTTCAGTTCTCTCAATGTGAAATGCAGCCACCCAGATCGAGACCTCTGAGACTCATTTTTGTTTGGTGAAACAGTAATTAATGCTGCATAAGGGGGAAAAAAAAAAAGCTGAAAGAGCACTGATGGCAAAGTGGAAAATGCCACAGGGAGTTTTAGGTCAGTAAGCAGGGAGGACAAGCCTGCCAGACCTGCCTCATTTGTAAGCCTAACCTCTTGACTGACAAAAAAGATGCTCTTTAGTTGGAAATCTCCTGTGGAGGTATGCAAATGGAATAATGAAAACCAAATCTGTATTTATGCTTTAAGTGACATGGAAGCTCTGAGTGTCCTGGTGAAGAAAAACCCCATTATTTGCTTGGTGTTACATTTGTCCTCCCTGTGCCTCTGCCCTGGGTTGCTGCTGGAGACAGATGCATGGGCTGCGAGCACCCAGGGCTGGGATGCTCTGTTTGTCCTTGTGTTCCTGTGACACCTGACAAATAACAAACTGCTAAAAATGGTGCTGATTGGTTTCAGAGACAGAGATCCAGAAGGCTAGGTCTCAATTACACCCAGTTACGCTAGACTTACTATTAAATCAACTAGCAATCAAGGCTCAGTGTCTTAAACAGTTCTATGAACACCTGTGACACCTCCTAGTGACTTTCCTAAAACTCCTCATGAATTTACCAGGACCTCCATGCCAGTGAGAGTGGAGCAAGGTGTTGAACGTTTGCCTGAGTGCTCTTTTTGTCCTCACTGTCAGTCTGTGTCACACCAGCAGATGCTGGGAGCAAAAGGCCAGGCCCTATGTGGTCTCAGCTGCAGTAGCTCCATGGCAGCAAGCAGAGCAGTGCCAGGCTAAATCGCTTCACAGATTGTATCATCAGGACTGGAGAGGGTTATAATATGTGTAATTTTTATCCTGCTCAACAGAAACCGCCCCTGATTTTTTCTTTCTGTTAGTTTCCTCATTCTTTTCACTCTTCCAAGGTCATCTTTTGATAGGAAACAAGTGGTCAGATATTGTTACGTGTGGCAGAAGAAGGCAAGATCAGAGATGCCATAAAATGGCTGTACACAGACAGAATATTCATTTCCAGGGAAATTGGTGTTTGCTATTTAGGCCTGCTCATCTACTCTGCCTACTCCCTCCCACCAAACAGACAGACCTCCTTGCAGTCTTTTCATGTTGCTCTATCTTGTTGTCATTTTCCAATAGCTCAGGGAAAACCACTGTCACCCCCTTTTACTCCATAGGAAGTGGACAGAGGTCCCAAGCCTCAGAGGTACTTGAAGAGTCCTTGAAGAGTCACACCAGACATGTCTAAACAGAGTAACAAGCGGAGTTTGGGAGAGTTCTGGGAATCAATCCCAAGTCCTCCAATAGCTGAAAAAGTGCACAATTCATCCCACTTTGCTTCTCATAGAGGTGGCCCCTTCCCTGGGACTACCCAAGGGTCAGCCCCTCAGGTTGTAATTGCAGTGGAAAAATAATTAATTAAAGAAGGGATGGCTGCATAAGTAGGGGAAGGAAGGAAGGAAGGAAGGAAGGAAGGAAGGAAGGAAGCAAGGAAGGAAGGAAGGAAGGAAGGAAGGAGAGTAAAGTACATCTATCCACCTAACACAAAGTTTCAGTGCTCTAAGTTGATGTGTTTCAGTGACTAGTATCATGGGAAAGATGTGTAGGTGTGAGTGTGTGTAGGAGAGTGCAGCACAGGAATATAACTAGGAAAACTGAACAAGCTGAGTAAGTCAATTAGAATAAGCTGACCGGGATGGGACAAGGACAGACATGGTCTCAGAACTTAGGGGTTGGTCTGGGGGTGCTGAGATGGGACTGGAAACCATCTCTGATTGCTCCCAGGCTCAGGGATAACAGGCTTAGTGCATGCTTATAAATACACAAAACTGCATTCAAGATTTCAGACTATCCTTCTTCATGCTTCTATTTCAAAATGAATATATCTCAAGTTGGTGATTTACCATTTTATCCTCCCAGTTCATATCTAGATGATAATTTCTGTTTTTCAGTTATTCATCCCAGAAAGAGCACTGATAAGGTTTTCAAAAACACAGTTTTGGGAGAGCCATGCCCTTAGACCATCAATATCTCATCTTGTTCACCATGCAAGTACTGTAGTCAGAAGGAAAGATAGGAAATATAATCTATTCTCCCTCATACCTCTGTGCCATTGGGAATCAAGCAAACCTGCATTCCAGCTTCTTTCACTGAAAACTCTCTCTAGAAGAATTATCAAACTGGGATGCCCCTCCAATGCCTTAGGCAATTAACAAAACTTCTTTATACTCTGAAGGCTCCCCCCCCAGCAATCTTTGACACAGACACACACAAACACACATATTCAAAGGGGTTTATTCTCCTGTCACTTGTTGCATAAGGATGGGCCGATAAAAAGAGGCAAAATATTCAGAGACGTCAGTGACAACAACAGAGTCATGGATATGATGATGTCAAGGGATGCTACCTGGCACTGCTGAATACAGCCAATGCATCAGTGCTGCATTGCACTGGAAACACAGTAAAGATACACATACATGACATAAGATCAATTTATATGTAAGAATATTTCATTGATTTGTGGTGTAGCAAAACCAGTGAACTAGGCAAACCTTCCAAACAGATTTTAGACAGCTTTGTTGAGAGAGAAAAGGGAATGAAGTGCCTTGTAAACTCTTGCTATCATATACTGGATATGAACTTTTGACATGGCCGTCTCCCTGCTGTTGTTCACTGTATGCCATAATCCCTTCCTCTCCTGCCAGATTTCAATCTGTACCGCATAACCCTTGCTATTCCTCCAAGAAAGGATTTCAGCAGAATCATAGATTTTGTATAAGAATTCCATTTGAAAGTCATTCTTGCAGTTAGTCTTCTGGCATGCAATCATTTAATATGTTTTAGACTTTCAGATCGATCCTCAGGAGTTTGCAGGTCTCAGCCTCAGTAACAGGATCCTATTTTTGCATAAAGAACAAGAAACCACTGAAGAGTGGAGAAGCCAGACCTTCTATAGTACGCAGGTATGAACAAAGTTTTCAGAAAAGAACAACTGTTTTTAATCCCCTGTGTAGGGGTCACATGTTCAAAAGTGCCTAATGCTTTAATAGCTCCCACTATAATCCTTTTTGATAAAATTTAAAAGCCTGTATTTGTATTTGGACCCTCTTGACTCAGTAGTGAGAGTTGAGATCTGAAAAATTCAGCTTCCTTTTACAAACAAAGCCTAAATAAATATTACTAAAGATTAAATACTATAGTTTGAAAATTTAAAAAAAAAAAAAAAGAAAGACCTAATGTGGTAACTTCCCTTGTTACATATTTGTTTTCAATTTGGTGGGAGCCGCACAATGGTTCTACTAAGGAAAAACATTAACTGGAAATTTTATGTCAGCATTTGAATAAGTTAAAAAAATGATAATATCCAGCTTGATGTGGATGTAGTTGCATGGACTTCAAAATTCTATCTTAGGCAAAACTCAAGAATTTGTTTGAAGCAGGAATATTAAAGACCTTCATTGCTTTTTGCAACTGGGGTTACCTTGAAGGGTTTATGCCTTTCCTTCACTTCCTGAGATGAAATTTTGTGGTATCAGCTGTTTTGTCTGTTAATTGTTCTAAATAATTTGATAAATGCTCAAGTGTTTCTTACTGTGTTTTCATTGTTGTATATAAACAGCAGACTGACCAAAAGATAAGAGGGGCTCAGATCAAAGTCCAAAGAACCAGTAACCATCTGGTATCAGTCTGACAACCAAACATTGACATGGTATGACTTCAATAACCAGGGTTATTTCTACTCCTCTTAGCCCAGGATGCTATGTCCCAAACCTGCAACATTTAGCACAAAATCATAGAATGGTATGGGTTGAAAGGGACCTTAGAGATCATCTTGTTCCAACCCCCCCTGACATGGGGAGGGACACTTTCCAGCAGACCAAGTTGCTCAGAGCTCCAACCAGCCTGGCCTTGAACACTCCCAGGGATGGGGCATTCACAGTTTCTCTGAGAAACCTGTTCCAGTGTTTCACCACCCTCACAGTAAGGAATTTTTTTCTAATATCTAATCTAAACCTATTCTCTTTCACTTTGAAGCCATTCCCCTTTGGCCTATCACCACATGCTCTTGTAAAAAGTTTCTCTCCATTTTTCCTGTAGGCTCCCTTCATGTCCTGCAAGGCCACAACTGGGTTACCCCGAAGCCTTTTCTTCAGGCTGAGCAATCCCAATTGTCTCGGGCTTTCCTCATAGGAGAGGTGATCCCTCCCTCTAACCATTTTGGTGGCCTCCTCTGGACTTGCTCCTACAGGTCAGTGTTGTTCCAGAGCTGGGTGCAGCACTTATGAGTGTGAATATAACATTCTTAGGTTATTCTTAGGGTAATATTGATGCCTTGAGTGGCTACTACTTCATTTGGTACAGAATTTTAATAATTTCTCTTACATCATAGAATCACAGAATCATTTAGGTTGGAAAAGATGTCTAAGATCAAGCTCAACTGTTCACTCAGCCCAGCCAACTGTACCACTTAACCATGTCCCCAAGTGCCACATCTACATGTCTTTTAAACATTTCCAGGGACAGTGATCCCAGCATTTCTGTGGGCAGTCTGTTTCAGTGCTTGATAACATTTTCTGTGAAGAGATTTTTTCCCAATATCCAAACTAAATCTTCCCTGGTGCAACATAGAACCATTTCCTCTTATCCTGTCACTTGTTACCTGGGAGAAGAGGCCAACCCCCACCTCTCCACAACCTCCTCTCAGGGAGCTGTAGAGAGCAATAAGGTCTCCCCTGAGCCTCCTCTTCCCCAGGCTAAACACCCCCAGCTCCCTCAGCTGCTTCTCATCACCCCCAGCTCCAGACCCCTCCTCAGCCCTTCTCTGGACTCGCTCTAGCCCCTCAATATCTTTCTTGCAGTAAGGGCCCAAAATTGGACACTTACTGAAGGTGCAGCCTCACCAGTGCTGAGTACAGGGCAATGATCATTTCCCTAGTCCTGCTGCACCATTGTTTCACATCCACATGTCTTAAAGTCATCAGATGACCTTGAAGTTGGGTAGAGGACAACTTCAATGCCCTTAATAAAACAAGAAATCTCTGTAGGTACAAATAAAATGACAACTTGTGTAACCACTGCAGAGAAGCTGGAAAGAGATGGAAGTGAGAGAATTCCCTCACAATCCAGAGAAAATGTCTGAGTGAAGAAAAATTAGGTGCTGTAAAATAGCAAAATCTGAAATTCAGTTTTAAGGTTTTTTGTGAGCAACATGTCAGACAAATAACTCAAGTTATGCTCAGCATTGCCAAGGTTAGTAAAACCTTTTATGATCTGCTGGCTACCATCTTGATATATAATCTAAAATGACTTGGGTGACCTGCTCATGCAAACACATTTTTCTCCTGACATTTAAGTGACAGGAAAGATGGTAGTAGATGACTGGTTGTATAAGGAGAGATAGTGAAGTATTAATATAGGGCTCTGCTGAAATTTATGTGGGATGCAGTCTGTAACCACATGCAGGAATACTGAATTCAAACTGGGATGGGCAGAGAAGGGCTCCTAATATTACCAAGGGAACCTAACTTAATAGAGGAGAAAAAAATACTAGAGTGTCACTGTTCCTACTAAGTCTGCCAGACAGTAAAACTATCAAGGAATAAAAATACCTAAGAGACAATGTGAGGCCCGTGTTAAGGCCGAGCACTGGGACAGCTACCTGCCCTTGTCAGTAGCTAAGTTGCGTTGCCATTTCATTGTGGAGAGCTAAGTTGCTCAGGTGCAATCCAGAGGTGGACAGAGAGACACCAAAAGCCTCTGAGACTAATCCACTAGGAGAACTCAAACTGCACTGAGTAGAGCTGAGAGCAGGAGGAATGCACCTTCTGCAGTGGAGCCTGGGGTCACATAACTGACTGATGAGGTGGAAACACAAATCCTAAGCATTTTCCCACCAAAGATGGTATAAATGATGTCCTTATGTCTTCTGGGAGTGATGAAACCACTCTGTGATAATTCAGTGGTGGGGAGAATAACTTGTTTTAGTTGATGAGCAACCACCTTGCAATCAGTAGAAGTGCCTGTTTCAGAAACAGCATGTATTTTTCACCCAGAAAGGTCATTACATTAAATACACCCACAGGCACTGGAAATAGATAAAAGAATCCAGTACTGTTCTGCCACAGCCTCATTAGATAGGCTAAAGAATCAGGATCCTTCTGGATTCAGATATCATACATTTGTTTTTTGCACAGTGGCCCATCTTCAGCAGAGAGTATAGTCCCATGAAGATTTTAGATCACACTGGTGGAAAAAAAATTCCTAGAGGATAAGAGCTGCAGCACCACTCTCAGGCAGATGAAAGTCTTGGTCCCAGACTTGCTTCTTTCCCACAAGGGTTTTAGCCAGAAGACAAGAGATAAAATTCAGCTGCAGATGCCTTTCTTCCTCTTCCTTCTAGGTCAGCCATGTTCCCTCAGACAACACGGGGTTTGTGGCCCAGTTTTTGACCTGGAGAAACGACTGGAGAAAGGTCATTTTGTTCCAGTCATCCACAAAGAGCCTAAGATAAGCTCCTGAGACAGCTTTTCTGATCTGAGACACAGTGAGCCAGCCTGTGGAGGATCCTGAACACAGGTCAGAGAGAGCTTCAGCCAGTCTGGCATGCAAAACACCCAAGTCCCTTACGGAGGTACGCTGGTGTCTCAGCAAGGCAGCTGTAATGTGTTGTCTGAATAATGACAGCTATTAACACGAAAATAAATAAATACAAACGGGATGTGAATAAATGCAGCATGTAAATAGAGGGAAATGTAAATATCATTATGAAGGTGAACAAAATTCTAGAATGATATGGAAGTATTAGGGGGAATAAAAAGGTAATTGATTAAGGACAGGAACCAACACATGGAAACAGGAATATTGGTCACACTGGCCCAAGGATTTAATTGTTCCTTACTGGACACTGCTTTTTCCATGGTTCTGCTCTTTTTATGCTCTGTATCAGAGGGAACTTTCATCCCTCTGATTACATCTCCCCTCCCATTCTCTCTAGATGGACACAGACTGTTGAAAGTGGAAGGCACATTTTTGCACTCTCCACTTCTTCATTCAAATTACCTTTAAGCTCATTGAAAACTGAGGTCTAAATAAAGGTGGAATACAGCCTGAAGAATTGTAATAAAAATGCCTAAGGGCTTCTGCAGGATGTTAATTAACCTGGTTCATGTGGGGAAGATGGTTGATAACTCAGTGAATATTTGAGCCATTTCAACTGTACAAGAAATTAACTGTTTTACATACCTCTGTAGAAATCCCCCACTGGATTTCACCCTCTAATGTCTATAAAAAAAGGCAATACATATTCTTAGCACATAAGCAATAAATAGGAAATGCTCTTATGGGATGCACGTTAGTTCTCACAATAAAAGAACACAAATCAAACCCAGCAGCTGAAGAGTGGATGAGCGAATGATTATTTTGGGCCTCTAATGAAATGATATTGTGAAAGGCATTAGACAGATTGATTAGAGCTCAGCTGACTGACAAAACTGCCCACTCTGTACACCATTATAATGAATCTACCTAAACTATTTCCTTGAGAGTGTGCACTGGTCTGTGCATCCCTGTGCATGCATGCCTTTGTGCTTCACAACAAATTATTCATTGCTGTTTCTTTATAGTGCAAAAAACAGTCTAACTTGTACAGATCTATGCTTTAGAATTAGCTATGAATACACTCTCTGGGTAGGACTCCTGCAAGGATTCATTTTCAGTATATCTGACAGTCATTTCAATTAACACATTTATCAGCATATTTACAACATGCAGCATGAAATAAAGATCCTGTTAAAGAAAGAAGCACGCTGAATCAAACCTCTCAGATTAAAAACCAGTCAAAATTAAATCATTACCACAAGTTTATACTGAAGCTAAAAGCACAGTAAGAATAGAAATTAAGATTGGATATTTATACCATTAAGGAGGGTATTCAGGGAAAAAATACCAGGATTAAAAAGAAAGTAAGATCACAGTATTTTGCTATATAAATGTTATTTGTCCCATTTGCTTTAGCAGAACTCTGCCAACAGCCATTAGTGATGGATCTGACATGCAGCCTTAGAACCTGTGAATTTCAGGTATACTTTGAGATCAAGGTTTGGAAATTGTTCCTGAAAACAAAGACCTGCATGTGGAATAATTAAAGGAAACAGCTCAGGCTGAGGAGTGGCTGACTAGGAATCATCCCTGCAGAAGAGATCTGGGGTGCTGAGGGACAAGGAGTTGAACATGGGTTGTGTCAAACAGCTTTATAGTGACAAATGCCAACTGCACAAAGGGCTGTGTTGGCAAAAACACAGCTGAGGATCTGAGCAAGTGGATTTTCCCCTCTGCTTTCCACTTGTGAGAACACATCCAGACTACGGTTCAGTTTGGCTTCACAGGATAACAAAGTTATCCATGAGCTAAAGCAAGCTCTTCACTTGGGTGGTTAGGGACCAAAGCATATGATGGACAAGATGAGGCTTCAGAAGCCAAGCTTGTTTAGCTGCAAAAAAAGAAGGCTAAGGGGAAAAATGTTAGTATTTTCAACTACCCAAAGAGAGTTTTAAAAAAGAGATGAAGCCAGATTAAGAGCTGGCAGATACAGGGTACAGCAAATGGAAACTAGAAATACCAATTAGCTACAAGGCAAAAGTTCTTCACAGTGAGGGTGGACAAACGTTACAACAGAGACCCAGAGAGGCGGTGCAGCCTCCATCCTTGGAGATATTCAAAGCAAGGCAGCACAAAGGCCTCAAGGGAGCTGATCCAACACTGATGCCACCCTGCTTTGCCCTTTAGAGGTCCCTGTCAATCATATCTTTGTAAGATTTTAGAGAAGAATAGAAATGAGGTGTAGGGAGAAAAACAGAAATGTCACTGCACAAAATGAGATTCAATAATCAAGGAATACGTAGGGCAAACAGAAAAGAAGTGCCTAAGTTGAATACTAAGCCAGGCCTAAAGAATTGTCATCTGGTTATAATAGGCTTAACAAACTTCATCTCCCTTTAGAAATCAAAGCCCTGCAGGCTTCTTGTAGGAGGTAATTGAAGACAAGAATAACCTTGAGATCCAGTCACACTGTACTTATTCATTGCTTATTTAAGACATAGCAACCTATTGTATATTGCTGCAATTTGTATAGCTAATTATATAGAACTCCAGTTACACATTGTGTCTAATTGCTGGAATATGCATCCTCTGAAGCCATTAGGAGTGCTACCACTGATTCATTTGAAGAGTCTAATTTAGTCAGCTGAATTATCTGACTCATCTTAGTAGGCTCATCTCAGCAGGCTTTTCTAATGTTGCCCTTTGGAGGATCTTGTCTCTGTACAGAGAGCCTGGGGAGACCAACCTGAGGGACATGCTCAGTGCTCTGGGAATGCTGCCCTTTCTTTCCTCCTTGATAAAGGAGGGATGGTAATAATTGCATACCTTCACGTTTGATGTGAGAATCAGTTGATGTCAGAGCAATTTAACAACAAGAATACTAAAAAAATCTATTCCATTCGCCAGAGTATAAAAATGACCTTGTTGAGAGACTGGAAGGATGAATTGGAAGAAGGGTTGCTGACCACTAAAATGCGAGATTTTCAACAGTATCAATTAATATGGTGTTTTCAGGGCTGTCTGAATACCCTGGCAATAAAACAGTGTTTAAAGGAGGTCCAGTTAATTAGGGTTTGCAGAAACCAGAAGATAGGCAAAAAACCCTATAATAAATATTGAACTAAGGAAGCAAATCTGCAGTAGGATGGCTTCAATGAATAAGGGAGTGTGCTGTTTTCTTCTCTGTGATTTGTGGTCATTGAGTGGTTACACAGGTACTCAGGGGACTTATGAGGCATAAAAATGTTTGAAGAAGCACATAAAATACAAATTCTAAAATATTCAAGGCACAGCAATGTTTCTGAGGTCAAATACAGCTGCTGAAGCTGAGTTATATATTCTATACAATAATATACTCTATATTCTTACAGAATATATGGTAAATGAATAGGGCAGGAGAAGACCCACAAATATTTCATTTCTAGAATAGAAGTACTACTTCAGAGGACAAATGAGAAATATGGAGAAGAAAGAGTTACAGATGGGGAAAAAGGTATGAGAGAATTGGGTCATGGAAGATATAGCTGATAATGCCAAAGAGAGCTGAGGGTGGAGTGCTGGTTTGGAACAGGTCACTACAGTTGGTGCAGTGTCAAAGGACCTGAATGAAGGGATTTGGAAGGGTCTGGCATCATCAAAGTCTAACTCTAAGTACTGCATTTAGCACGTGCACGGTTGAAAGCAATGGGTTTGATAAATTAAAACAAAAGTAGGCCTATATTTTAGAAAAAAATACGTCCTCTGAGTGAAGAAGGAGCATGAAGGAGGGAATGAGAACAGGATGAAAAGCAGGCAAAAGGTTGAGATGCTGACCATAACCAAAGCAGTAGGGGTCACATAAAATGAGAGTTGCTGAAGGAAGGAATTGTTGGTTATATTTTATCTGATATGCAATATCTGATCTGGAGAGCAATCAGTGAAATCTTGTGTGGAGAGCAAAGTGGAAAAGAGGGCTTAAGAAACGATCTGCCTCCAGGAATGTGTGATATACTTCATATAAATGAACCTCAGTAGGCTTCAGCAGAGAAGTAAGGTGAGGATAAGCACTAAAAGAAGTAAACTCAGAGCTGAAGAAGGAAACCTCTGCAGGGCCCTATTGAAATTACTGCTGGGACAGCTGTGCTGGAGCTACCTTGCTCTGTGAGACCTCCACGAATGACCTAGTCTGTCCTGTGCTCCAGGCAGTGCCAAAGACCAGCTCCTGCTCCCATGGCTGAGGCCACTGAGCTGTGTCTCTTTATCTGAGGGGACATTATGCAGCTGAGGACAGTCTCATGGCTTGTTGTAAGCATTTCCTCCAGGCTTTCAAAACACTGTAGCCATATCAGCACTCAGCAGACATGGACCTCATTCTACCTGAAGCCATGCAACTTTGGCACAGACAAGGCAGATGGTCAAAATGATTAATATTTTCCACTTATCATTCACTCTTCAAGCTCTCTTGAATTTCTTCTGGTGTCTGGACAGCCTGCTTTGCTAGGCCATGCTCTAAGATAGCCAAACCCATTTCCAGATGCAGACAACAAAAAACCCACCTGTACTACACAGAAAAAGACTTCTGTGATGCAGACTGCAGCAGTCTAAAGATTCTTTTGCCAATTTTGTGTTGGTTCTGGCAAAATGTATCTGCCATTAAATTAAAATCTGTTCAGATCCCTGCATCTGCTTAGGATCTCAGCACCATGGTTGCCAACTTCAGCAACACATCAGCATTTGTCAAGACAGAAGAGCTTTTGCAAAGGCATCTCTCTGCAGAGACTGAAATGGGGTGTTATTCATCTCTTTAAATTAGGTTGTCTCTGTTGGCTGCATTCCTGTTACAGTCACTGGAGATCTGGTCAATACAGCCATGAGGCATCAGTCAGTTTATTCTAGAACAGACACTCACATTTAGGTCAGATGAATCATGCCCCAGGTATTACGGATAATACTGACTGGCTCTCCATAAACATGGCTGAATTCCACATAACTGCCTCAAAGGTAAGCACTTACATTTTAGAAATGTCAAGTTAGAAAACAGCATCTTGCTAATCCCGCTAATAGTCACTAGGGGATCAGAGTGATAACCCAGGTCTTGGGAGGTTCACATAAATTCCCATCAGGAAGGGTGAACTCACAGCTGTACAAATGCTCTGAGAGCATCGTTTCAGTCCTGACCTCACCATAAACTGCATCTGCCACCTCCTCTGTAACCAAGTCACTTTGTTTCTCTACACCTTTGTCTCTTGAATGGACACAGTGACATTCCACTTCCCACTGTTCTGTTGCCTACACAGACTGGGAGCTCCTACTGCATCTTACAGGGCTTAGCATGTGCAATCTTGTATTTTATTTCAAACCTCCAGTTGCTACTTTGATATGAGTAAATAATGGAGAGGACACAACAGCTAGTCAGGAGAGCTTTCAGTCCCAAGAATGATTGCACTTTTAACTAAGAAAAGTATGTTTTCATATTGGATTTCGTTCTCTATTTTGTGTGCATTATTGTTATTGCTGCTGAGGAAAGTGATTTATTTCAATGTTTCCTCTTGTTTAAAAAGAAGAAAGCTTAACCCTTGCCCTTTCAAGAGTAAAGGTAACCCTACAGGGTATATAATAAATATTTAAAATGGATAAATTGAAGGAGGAAGGGGAAAAAAATCATGTCACAGAAGGATAGCAAGGATTTTATTTCAGGGTAGTGACAGCTTCTGTTGTCTCTGCTGTCAAATAACTCTGAACTCAGGAAGGTTGCTGCATGCAAATGAAGGCAAATGAAATATAGGCGTCCACATGATGTGCATCATTGTCATCCAAGTGGCAGGTGGATCCCCTCAGCACAGAAGCCAGGGAGTGGATGCTGAGTGCTCCCACATTAGGGGTGGTCCTGTGAGGACAAGGTTAAGACTGGCTAAAAGCACAGCAGGGAGAGCCTTGCATTGCACCTTCCTTCAGTGTCTTAATTTTGAATTGGATTTCCTCCCTCAGTGCTGTCAGGCCACTATGCTCCTCCAGCAATGGAATTTATTTTATCCCTGTTCTAAATCATGAGACAGGAATTGTATTAGGTGATAAGCTGTCACCATCCTACCAGGCAGCTACTCCACACCTGTCTTGAAATCAAATGCTGGTCCTGAGCACCGTTTGCAGCAGAGACGTGGAATCCCAGCCTGGGTAGGAGAGACCACCCTTCCAGAGCCCCTGCTTTTCACCTTTGCCTCTCAAAAAAAAAGAGCAGCAGATTGACTGTGGTTTCCTTGTGCACTCCTGGTTTCCAGGGGAATCACTTCAAGTCATTATCCAGGTACTTTTTTTATTTAGGGAAACTGAGACACAGTAAGTTGAGCATTTTATTCATCTTTCATTGGGAGTCTAGAGAGTAAGGAACTGGTCCTGGCTCTCAAAGCCTTGCTAGCACTCTGGCCATGGACCACGCTTACATATCACAGGGATCCAGTCAGACTCATGGTTGTTCTCTTCTCAGAACTACATCAATGCCTATCCTGTGGGAAGGAGCTTACGGTTTTGCACCTCAGCTTTTCCACATTCTGAAATGCCACTGACTCCACTTCACAGCCATGACTTTCTATGTTCCCTTAAGCTCAATAAGACAAGAAATAACAAAGCAACAAAAGGCCAGTGTAACCTAGAAGTGATTCCTCCCAATGCAGAGTGTAAAGTATGTGTTTTAATTACTCTTCTGATCTGGTAATGGTGTAAATCACTAGCAAGCTACAAAGTGATGATGACTGTATTAAAAAAAACCCAAAACTGGTTAACTAATAAAAATAGAACATATCTCTGAGGAGGATCTTCTCAAATGCTACTCATTGAAATGGTTTTTTGTCCTCTTATTGTGCTGAAAAATATATCTAAATCTAAACCCATTTTACATACTTAAGAATGGCTGAAATAAAAATTGCTTTTACTAACAAATTACAAAGTAATATTAAAATGTCGTTATCACATTTATCTGCTTACCAGCTGGAGTCCTAATTGAAATTTGTTCAGAACTCATAATAGCATTAGGTCATGTTATGCTTACAACATTTAGCAATGATTACATCTGTGACTTTTGTTTTTAATTAGTTTTTTTCAGTTATCAGGGAGAGATAGGACCTTTCAAGATCATAAGTCACTTTTGATTACAATGGAAAGAGAACAAACCAAGTCATCTGACAGAAGAAGGTGCAACTGTATAATTTACATTCCTGACTCTGGGTCTGTTAGATCTGACTGTATTTTGATTCCCTTTCACGCATCAGTTATGTTAATTGGTTCTTGATGCCAATGAGGTGTGCTGGCATTTGCACATTTGGGGATCTAAAATAACTTTTTTCAAAATAGAGATGAGTGTGTATTGTGTCTTACTTTCCCACTGGCAGTACAGAAGGATCTCTTTTAATGCAAAGGATTGAAAAGCAGACCACTCTGTATCAGCCCTGCAGCTGAACATAGCCAGAGGTGAATTTTAAAGGGGGTCTCAAATGCAGCTGTAGCTGTGATTCAGAAAAGTGTTTTATCATGTGCCTTCATCATTCATCCCAGCCAGCAAACACACACGATTACTCACCTGCTTCAGCTTAAACATCTTGCTGAGTCTCATCCTGTGGAAAGGGCAAGCCATGGCAAGCAGCAGGCCCAAAGCAGGACTTCACATGCCCTCAAGAGTGGGACTGACACCAACTGCTCGTTAGTAAGGAACTGACTCCAGCAGGTCCCTGGACTAGAAGTGCCCTGGCTGCCCTCTTTCTTCAAACCCTTGCTTAGCTTGTTGTAAAGAGCCATGCTTGGAAGAGCAGGAAAGTAACTCCACGAGCCGAAACAGGGAATAATCAGCCTTAATCTTCTGGAATGAGTAACTGAGAGATTGAGCAGCCCCACTCACTCTTCTGTGAACTCTGGGAGCCTGGAGGCATCCATGGCCCAGCAAATCTCCCACACCCACAGACACAGGCTCACCGTTCTGTGCCACTTCTCTGCTCTTGAACAACACACAGCAGAAAAGAGAACCTGAACATGGGCAGCCATGGGAATTTGGTGGCACTGTTTGCTGGGCAAGTGCTTATGATGATGAGCTAAATAGGGTTGGTAGGCTATGGGAAAAGAACATGGTCATTTATTTCTGCACACCTATGGAAATGTGAGGCACACAGAGTGGCAACCACAAGAAATCAAGTCTAATGAGCTTACATGATAGTGACTGGTACCCCTGGAGGGGTAACAGGGATTGTATGAATGTAAAAAACGAGCTCAGAAGGGATGTTGAGACGTAACAATCCATTCCCCTGCTGAGATGAATAAAGGGGTGAATTGCCCATAAGACACACTGTCTATAATTCTCTTGCTCTGCTCAGAGCCAGAGGAATTCAGCAGTTGTGCTATATCTAGTTGGAAAAACAGCTTTCAGGAACTGAAACAAGAATTGTAGAAAATTTAGGGTGGAGTAACAAGAATGGTCTAAGGTCTAAAATACACCTGTAGCATTCAGTCAATCTCTGCAAATGAGTATAACCAGTTAATACCACTTGGAGGTGAAAACATGTAAGACTGGGTTTCAAAGTGTCTGACCTGATTTCCCTGCCTACACACCAAAAAATTACCCTTCCCCTCATGACATCTCACTATACCCAAGCAATTCCTATTCTGTTGACCTGAGCCACTGGTCCAAAGGATCATTCCTTCATTGCTTTTCTGAGAAGACAGGGAGAGGCTTTTTCCCCATTGCTAAATGAGCCTGAGGTACCTGTACTGGGGCACAACTAGCACAGGCATTGTCAGTGAGCATAGAAACCAAGCCAGTACCTCTCACTGGGGCTGGTTAAATGCATCCTTTCCCTCCTTGGGGCAATTGGTCTCCAGGGGAATGATCCTCAATGGTTAATCTGGAGCAAATGATTGAGAAGTTTTGGGCAGGCTGTCAGTGTCTGATGGGATGTGAAGCTCAGCCCTGCTTGCAAGGGAGGTGAAGGACTTTCCCATGGCAAGCTCCTGCCATGCTGTGCTTTCTGTGACTGCTCAGAGCTAACAGACACCGGGTTGAGGGTCTTCCTTGACTCTGCAAACAGAGGACTTTGTATCTCTGCTTGTATGAACTGGTAGTTCTGAAACAGCCGTGTGAGGCCTAATGCTGGAGGGCAGCAACACTGATTTTTTTTGGAAAATCAAGCATCAAGTTCTGTGCTCTTTACGCTGCCTTGCCTGCAGTGACCTGTGAGATCCGGATAGCCTGCACAGGACTAATATCTGTGCTGAGAAGAGACCAATCTCTTCCTGCTGACACCCTGCACTGTCGGGAGGCCACATAAGGATGCAGGTGTGGGTTAATCCCACATGGGACAGGTGCCAACCAAGGAGACACAGCCACAGGTGCAGCCTGCAGTGGCTGCACAGGGAAACCTGGGAGCAGATAGACTAAAAGTGATGCTGAGATGAGTTTCATTGAGGATGAATGTGGCAACAAGAGAAGGCCATTCCTGTTACTGCTTACAGCCACTGCAGCCTTTACTGAGGACAAGATGGGCAGCACTGGAGCTGTTACAAAAAACCCTGTCCTTCTCTTGTTCTGTATTTTGTACTTGTTTCTAACCAGTGAAGTTTTGGGGTTTTTTTCTCAGTGAAAAAATAGGGGACAATAAGACTCAAGGGTCATTATTTATCATGCACCTTTGCTAAGATGCAGGAGTCATTCTTATTTCTAGTCTAGCTTCAGACCAGCTAACACTGGGACTCAAACCTGCCCTTTCTACACTGCAAGGCAGTAACCCATCTGCCCAAGCACTGGTTATGCTGGGGCTGCTTGGGATTTAGCAAAATTCCTCCTGGGACCTGAACAATCTTTCACAGGCAAAATTTCAGTGAAGTGAGTGTACTGCCACAGAAAAGTGCTGGCTCATTTCCTAAATTCAGAGTAGAAAAAAAAGAAAAATCCAACCCAGTCTAAACGTCAATGTAACACCATTAAAGCAATGTAACAAAAATAACTCTGGCCTGAAGACTCGGAGATTTAAGTGAGACTAGAAGAGGCCTTTAATTACTTCCATTTTTACTCTTCAGCAGCCTCAACAAGACTAAAATAGTTCCCTCCCTCCTGTTCCCACTGTGTCAGTAGGACAGAGCCCTGCATGAGGATTCACACGCTCCCTAATGTTGTGCCTCCTTACACACAACAATACCTCTCTTAACTTTCTCTCCCCTCCCACAGCAGGCATTCGGTGTGCATCAACCATACCACAGCCAAAATGAGAGGCATGAAGGTGGATTTCCTTTTCAGTCTCAGCTTTGTCCCCTTTCTCACTTCATTTTTTTTTGGAGGAGATGCAGATGGCAGCCGCTCCCTTTGCTGTGTGCAAGTGTCTAGACAGGAAAAAACTCCCCACAGCTTGTGCAATTTTCTGAGCTGCCTTCTGCTCACCTCCACCTCCTCATTTTCCTCTTTATCTGCTTTCCGTATTCTCCATGTTGCTGTTGGTCCTGTGAAAATGAACACATCAAAGCCATAAGTAGTAGCTTTTCTGCTGCTCCTATGTCCTCTCTCCCCCCTCTTCTTTTAACATTGATATTAATAGCTACTGTACCTTTCTTCACTGTTGCTTTCTTCTTGATCCTCAAGGGAGTAAGCCTTTTCTTGGACTTCCTGCTACTGTGAATGCTTGCTTGAAGGAATGCTAGAGCATGCTGGGAAGCACGACACCGGTGATGCCTGTGATACAATATTGGGTTGAGCAGCAAATATATTAAATCCTATCGTACTTATCAGAAGAATCAAACATTCTTTTATACCTGCCACGTATGGCTGGGGTTTCTTTCCTTGTTGCTTTCCAAGCAAAAATAGCTTTTTAATCAGTCCAAAATCTCCAAGGAGAAGAGAAAAATAAATAACCTCTTTCCTATGCCCTCCTTGATGTTATTCCACAGGGCAGCTACCTGAGGAGTGAAGAAGCAAGTGGTGTTTCCTGCCTGCTGTCAAACCACAGACACAGATGCACACTACAGGGACACTCGTCACCAGCACCCTCACCACTGCTATTATTTAAAGCACTGAGTTAACGAGCTCCCCTGCCCTCCAAGGTTTGCCTGCCTGTTGCTAGTCCCTGGGGCTGAGGGCTGAACTCCTCACGCCTGCGTCAGCGCGGCTCTCGCATTTGTATTCCATGGTGCGGTTGCGTGTCTGGAGTGCTGGGAAGAAATCCCCCAGGTTTAATTTCACTCACAGACGTATAATGGAAAAAGGCGGCCGCGCAGTGACTGTGACGTCTGTGCTCCGTGGGGGCTGCACGCAGTCCATGGCCAAGGTGCTGCCTGGGATCACAGGCTGCCCAAAAGGCTGAAGGTGAATTTCCTGATGCTGTCATCACAAAGAACAGGTACCATGGTAATGATGAAACTCACTGTAACCCTCAGAGCGAGTTATTCCAAGCATGATTTCTGCCTACATGGATGTAAAGGTTATTATCTGCTCCTGTCTTGACAGCGGGGATCATCTGCCTTTGATAGCAACGACTACTTTATTGTGCAGAAGCAAAACAGGCATCTGGGACAGGAGGGATTGGGGCACTCAGATGAGACTCCCCTTACACTTCTCCAGTGACATGTGCTGCAACTGGACACCGCCATGAGTAACCCCCTTACCCCTCCCGTGCTCCCCAGAGCTGCTGTTGATGTGAAACCAGTGGTTGTTATGGCCAGTGGAAAGACCCCCATGAACAGAGTGGGCTTGCATCAGCTGGAGAAAGGACTGAGAGAGGTTTGCTGCTGGATTGGTGCTGGCTTTCAGGTTATGGCCCCTTCCTATCTTTTCCTTTTTCTTCTCCAGCAAAGCCTTTTGCAGGCTCATAAGCACAGACTAGCTACCTTTTAGTCTGGGGAAATCTCCCCTATTGCAACCAAAAGGCTGCAGGACTGAAATGTGCTGCACTGGCACCACAGCTATGACCTGAGGATGAAAACTGGTGGGGGAGGAGAAGAACAGTACACTAACTTATGAACTGGAGAGAAACACCAAACACTTGTACAAAAGCCCACTGCAACCAAAGGAGCTGCAGATTACAGAGACACAGCCCAGGCTCCTACTGCAGCCTTTTTGAGAAAATAAAGCCTCACATAAGCACAGCCTTATGTCCAGCAGTGCCAGTCTCACCCATTTCAGCTCCAACCTGCATCACCACAAGAGCTCTAAAGGAAGAATAGCAGATTGTTTGCCCCAAGAGTCAAGAGAGTCAATAGTCCAAACAAACAAAAGGAGGTGGGGGGATCTATTTGCTTGTCGTAATCATCAGTTAGATCTTTTAAAACATGTGCAGCAGCTTCAGAATCTAATGGAGATGCCTTGTGTTTGCAAAATGTGAAACCTAAACAGTTTCAGGCAGTGATCAGAGGATGCTTTTGGAATCTCTGCAGGAAACCTAATAGGAAAATTCAAATGAGGTCATATGCTTTGCTGCTTGTCTACAAGCTTCTCCCAAAGGTCTCCCTGCTCTCCCAGCTTATGAGCCTAATTAACCCCCTGCACCTGGTTTCCAGGCATGGAATTTCGAGTCATTATGGGGATGTGTGGCTTCCTTACCAGCATGTCAAGCTCTTCATGTCACACTCCAAGCGCTGGAATTTGCCTTGCACTTCTTTGTTCAGTGTTGCAGGAGGTGGCCAGCTATCTGCACATGCAAAAACTCCACTGAAGGGACCAATTTACAGGCAGTCTTTGGACCAAGGGGGATAACATTTCCCCCAGAGGGTCTTTCAGGTTTCTGCAGCACACTGGAGCAGGAGGTTTTGAGTCTGAGTTGCCCTTAGATGTTTTAAACTACTTCACAGGCATTAACTATGCCCATTTCATACACACAATCTTACCTTAACCAGCTCCCCTGAGCAACACGGATGGTGTGTGAGCTTTCTGCATATTCAGCTGGCAAGGGACAGCCTGAAGAATCTACACTGCTCCCACAACTCTTTACACATTCCTCATTAGAGAGCCTGGATTGCAGGAATAAAAACAGTAACCAGGAAAAAAATCTCAGAGCAGCACACAGAGATCCAGGAATCAGACAGGAGCTTTGGCACAGGCTGCTACGGAGGTTGCCCTCTCTGAATTTGTCTTTCCATTGAAGCAATGAATCCCTGGCTATCCTGTGACTTGGTGAAGTGTAGAGGGCACCTTTGCTCCCCCCACTACCCTTTTAGACTCTTTTACACCCTGATGTTCAAGTCTTTTTCGTGGAGTCCAGAAGTCACAGAATCAAACCTCCTCAGGTGGAGAAGGACTCCGAACTTTCAAATCCCACATCTGACTGGGTGCTTTCACCACAGCGTCAGCTGGCAAAATGGTGTCAGAAGTATTTTAAGAGTCTCCAAATATATGATCTTAGTTTAAGAGTAGTTTCAGACTCTGAGCAGCAGGACCAATAAGCCCAGATGACAGTCTCTCAAACTTCTTTTTTGGTTTGCCTCTTGGTTGTCTTGGAGGACACAACGCTCAGCACATTAGAGGTAAATCACATGGTACCTGTCACAAGTATCTATTTTTCCCACCATTCATTACAAAAGGAATTGGGAAGTTGCTCAGTAATTCACTAAATTTACACTAATTTTATGGCACTGAATTTAAAGTAGTGTAAATTCCCAGAGCCTGAGCCTGCTTGGAGGAGCTGCAGTCTCAGTGTCATCATGCCCAAAGAAGAGCTGGTGAAGGGACTGGAGCACAAGTCCTGTGAGGAGCAGCTGAGGGAGCTGGGGGGCTAAGCCTGGAGAAAAGGAGGCTCATGGGGGACCCTATCATTCTCTACAACTCACTGACAGGAGATCGTAGCAAGGTGGGCGTCAGTTTCCCAGGTAACAAGTGATAGGACAAGAGCAAACGGCCTCAAGTTTCACCAGGGGAAGTTTAGATTGGATATAAGGAAAAATTTCCTCATGCAAAGGGTGGACAAGCATTGGGCCAAGTTGCCTAAGGAAGTACTGGAATTACCGTCCCTGGAAGCATTCAAAAATGTGTGCTGTGGCACATGGGGACATGGGTTAGTGATGAACAGAGCAGTGCCAGGCTAACTGTAGGATCTGACAGGTCTGTTCCAACATTAAAAATTCTATGATTCTATCATTCTATACAACTCAGACATGAAGCACTCTCTGTCTAAACTTCGCTCTCCACCTTAAACAGTATTTAGGCCACTCGTGTATAGCTGGGCATAGTAGGTTTCTCTTTCAAGAGGAATCCTTATATATTGGAAATCCTCTCTGGCTGCTGTCAGAAAAAGGCATACAAGTCTTTCACTGAATTTGAAGACTGCCTTGTATGATGCAGTCATTGCAGCAGCCTTCATGACATCTGTTTTAATTTAACTCCACTTTGCATTTTGTTGTCCTGTCCTGAGACAGCAGTAGATTTTTCTATGGCCAGTAATGCACTGTTAAAACAATTAAGTGTTCTAGAACTATTTTCAAAATGATCAGGAATAAGCTGAATAAAATGGATGCCTCTGAGTAAAAAACAGTAAATAGCATGCCAGTTTCTTTTTAACAAATCAGGAGATGATGGTACAAATTCTGACAGCACACAACCTATGCAGGTTCCTAAAGATGAACTACTAAATGTTGACAACCAATCAGAGATGCAAGTAACTATGGTTTTAAACATCTTCTAAGAAGATATCACTATCCTATAGCATTCTGAGGTAATAATTTGATTAACCAGTTGATTAACCATTTATTTCAAGCACTTATTAGCCCTGTGACATGCTGAATAAAGCATGTACCTTGATTCAGCAGTTTGCATCCACAAGTCTTACTTAGTGGTGACTTTTCCTTTCTCTGGTTCAGCTTCTGCAGATATAAAACAGGGATAATGATAATGACCTCCTTAGTAATGCCATCAGGGATTTACTAATAAGGTAATCATTACTGGGGAATAAAACTTTATGTGAAGAACCATTTATTAAAGCATCCCCATGCTTTATTCAGACTCCAAAAGTGATTTATGCATGAAGTCTTAGAGGGAAGGTTGATGACAAATGCACCAGTCCTAAAGCAGCAAAGATCCAAACCTGATGGCCACAACTCCAGCAAATATGTGTGTGTCAAGGCATAGATGTGCACAAACTCTCAGTAGGTCCTCATCTTTATGTCCCTCCTCAACCTTCCTCAGTTGCTGCTTTTGCTGGAGGAGGAGAGATGAGGAGTATTTCTGTAATCCTTTTGGCACAAAAGTATGGGATCCTTCCATGTTCAATCCTGTCACCAAATGAGTTGCAAATACTTCTGCAACTGTTTCTGCAGCATTACACCGTCAGTAACAAGGGAAAACGTGAGGAGGAACTGTCCTGGAATGAGTATATTGGATGCAGGTGGAGAGACCTCCCTTATATGGCCTGGAGCACATACCGGGACCTTTCAGACCATGACAGTGATGAACAGTACACAAAAACTTCATCTCCCACCTTATTTTGCTTCTACATAGACAAACTGAAATATTAATACTGCATTCCTTTTTCTTTTCCCTTCTGCCTACTAACCTCTTTTTCTAAAAACTCTTTATCACACATTCCCATTTAAGCCTCTGCAGAGCACTTGGCTTTCTCAGGTGTAAAATTTACTTGGACTGTGAAACATCGAGATCTGACTGGGTGGCAAATGTGGCTCTTTGGCTCCTACCATCCCCTCAAATAAGGATTTTAGTCTCCGTGCTTACTTCTAAAAATAGGAATTCATCGCTGCAAATTACAGGAAGGATGCAGTTGAACATTTGAAGCACAAGCAGTGTTCTCCTCTACCTTTCCGGTTGCAGGGAATGATGGGGGAAGAAACAGGAAGAATGGCAGCCCAATACCTGACTCTGAACCCACTGTCACTGGCAGAATTTTGGGTTTTCTCTTCATGAGCTGGTCTACATGACACCAGGCCTGCTGGCAATATTGGGTATGCCTCTCTCAAAGAGGGAAAAGGAACTGTGCAGGAGATAGCAGGGCTCACTGAAAGAGCTTTAAGCTAGATTTGAAGGGGAGAAAGGATAAAACCAGGATCACTAGAGATAAGCCTGGCATCATGCCAATGTTTGAGGGATGGTATGCTAGCAAGGTCCTGCTGTCTCAGTGGAGGTAGAGATGGAGATCCATGTGTCAGCAAAGACACAAGGGTTATTGATGTGATAGAAACCACAGAAGTTCCTGAGGATGGCCACACAGGAATTAGGGCTTCCCACTCAAAAGAGATGGTGGGATCAATAACCTAACTTGCCCAACAAGTCCAAGTGCCAAGTCCTGCACTTGGATTACAACAACCCCCTGCAGCACTACAGGCTTGGGGAAGAGTGGCTGGAAAGCTGCACAGCAGAAAAGGACCTGGGTGTATTGGTCAACCAGCTGAACATAAACCAGCAGATGATGATGATGTCCAAGTGGCCAAGAAGGGCAATGGTAGCCTGGCTTGCATCAGCAATAGTGTGACCAGCAGGACCAGGGCAGGGATTGTCTCCCTGTACTCGGCACTACTGAGGCCACACCTCAAGTGCTGTGTCCAGTTTTGGGCCCCTCACTGCAAGAAAGACACTGAGGTGCTGGAGCCCCCAGAGAAGGGCAACTCGGGAACTGGTGAAGGGTCTGGAGCACAAGTCAGATGAGGAGTGGCTGAGGAAGCTGGGGATGTTTAGCCTGGAGAAAAGGAGGCTCAGGGGAGACCTTATCACTCTCTACAACCACCTGAAAAGAGGTTATAGGCAGCTGGAGGTCAGTCTTTTCTCCAAGGTAAAACAGTATGGTATCTTCATAGCCAAAAACATTACCTCAAAATCTGTGCGTAGAATCTTCATCAAGTGAAATTACTATAGTCAATCTGTAGGAATTATGAAGGTCTATGATAAGTGGAAACAGGCTTAGATGGAACTATGATTCATTTCAAAGCTCATGTGTATTGAATAGAAACTGACGTTCAACTTCACTGTAAAACACTGGCCTTTCAAAGCTTGGTGTATGAGAAGTGGCAAAGAGGGTCTGGCTTTTCACAGAGGCCATGTGCTGCAATTTATTCAAGGTGAGCAGACTGCTTAGAGGGTATGGCACTGGAAGAGGAGGTGTCTGGGCATTGTGCAGCCAGGTTTGCTTTGCAGCCACGTGCTGGACAAGGTTTTCCCATTGAAGGAAAAAAAGGCTCTGATTCTCTTTATTTTACATCAGTGTAAGTAACATGGACTGTGCACATTGGTAGAGAATTCAGCTTAGATGAGAACTAGTCCAGAGGGAGGAAATTTGTCACCTGACAGTCTGCTCTGCAGGTGTTTCTTCTGTTACAGATGTACAAAACCTCCAGTGCATTGCAGTTTGAATCCAACTGGGCCCAGGTAAGAACTGTTGTAAGAAACACAACTGCCTTCTTCTTTAGCTCACTGATGTGGCGGGCCCAAGTTGTGTTGTCAGGAATCCCCAAAGCACTCTTGGTAAAGGACTGGGGAGGGACGCCTCATACAAACTCACAAGACAAATTATACTAAAAATTAAAAGTGAAAAAATAAACAGCTCAACTGGGACTTCAAAGAATAGTAGCTGCACTGTGTGTATTTCAGTCACAGCTTTTACAGCTGAATGGCTTTTGGAAATACTAAGGGACTGATTTTGCAAATCTCCCATATGCAGAATCCCTTGAGTCAGGACCACTCTGTCCTTACTGTGCAATTCTTACTATTCAATTCAAATTCAGTGCAATTTCTGCTTCCCTCTTACCATTGCAAGATGTACCAACAGCAAATGTGGGCAAGCCCCAGCTAGCATCTTTTGCCCAAGGCAGGTGCTTAAGTGACACAAAAACCTGAATGGAAGTGCAAAAGCCCTAAAGCTGGAAATCTAACCCAGGTTCCCATCCAGGCCCATTTCTCTGGAGAGAACTGGTTTTCTGTGCTTTCTAGTCTGGTAGCAGTTACACAATGGTTTCTGCTTGAATGCTTCCTTTCTTGGGGAAATTGCCGTCACCATTAGCAAACTCTGTACCATATGGACAGAGGTCATCCCCACCTATTTCTGTGTGTTTACAAAATATCCCTCTGCACCTGAAACAAGATTACTCAGGCACTTCTTTTAAAGACCAGATCCCAAGACTTCTATCTGTGCTGATAAGATATCCTGTGCTAGTTTCAGAAGAACAGAAACTGTGCTAGTTTCAGGGGGACTCCTCTGTGCTAATGAGTGTACCAGTATCTAGCTGAAGGTTTTTAGTCTTCAGAAATTGCCTGCAGCAAGGTCCCCACACTCTGTCCTTCCCGTGATGCCCCTCTCTCTGAAGGAGAGAAGCTGCCCTTTGCCCATGGGATCCTGCTGCAACTCCTGCAGTTGAGAATGCTTCTGCAAGAGAAGTTGGTCATGAAAGTCACCTTGAACATCTTCTTAATCACTTGCCTCCACTATGTACCTGAGAATCCTGTCTTTTATGAAATCCAAGGTCCTGATGTAACTTCAGGTTGAAGTCATAAAGGATTTTTTGAACTGGTGACTAAGCATTCGTCAGAAAATATAATTATGTTGGGAGAAAGCGAGTGTAGGATCTACCCTTATTTTAAAATTCAATTAGCAGCACAACCATGAAGAACAGCCCTGTGGTTATGTAGATTTAGTAAAGTCATTAGGATCTAAGATTACATGGCGTCCTATTTCCCCTTACTCTCCCTTTTGCTGCCCCCAGCAATCCGGCCTGTTTTCAGCCTATCACAATACAAACGGAAACAAATCACCAGGGGTTAAACAGCCTAAATTGGATTACAGTCACACTGTTCAGAAAATAGAGTATTGCTGGTAATTGCATTCCATTGAATAAATATCTCTACACTAGTTTACATCACATTAGTATTCTGACAATGATTATTCTCATTGTAATTTCCCTGTCCATGAATAAGTGTAACACAGGGCTCAGAATACAAACAACTGATGTGTTCTGAGTGCTGGTATTGTTTTGAAGATTAAACAGCATCCTGGTTGGACATTAATAAAATCTTAGATCAAAAAAATCCTAAACCCTTTTTCTTTCAATCTTGCTGAAGATTTATGAGCCAAATAACTCAAGGACCAAACTTGTTCCTGGTGAAGTCAATAGGAATTCTGCTAATTTCGCTTGCTTCATGACCCTAAAATTTCCTTTTATTTGTATCACAGTTGCCTCCTGAATTTGCTGGTTCCAAAATATTTATGGATAGTCTGTGATGCCTATCTCAATATCAAAGAATTCCAGTCTAAGACAGGCTGGCACAGTTATGGGCAAACTTTACACTTGATCACTTCTCAGGTATTTTATTGCAGCTTCTAGATAACAGCCTTTCTTAGAAGTCCCCATACTTCCAGCTTTACTGGGACCACTGCCTGCAGCTTCCAAGCAGTTCAACCACTTTGATTTTTTTCAGTGCCTGCTGTTCTTTACTTTCTCAGGGAAAGAGACAATGCCCTGGCAGGCAGATAAAACAGGATATAAAGCAAAAAATGTAAAGAGCAATTTAGTCTGTCACTTCTCTAAGTTTCATGGGGTCATGGAAAACACATGTCAAATTTCTCAGTTTCTTTGTTCCTCCAGCTGACTTTGTCTCTGAGACCTTTGATGTTGCCCAGGAGAGTTTAGGGTCCCCAGGTTCAGTGGGTTGGCTGTCTAGCAAGTAAGAGCATCACCACTGTTTATGGGCCAGCAAGCTCTGGTGTGGAGCTAAAAAGATAAGAGGAGGCGACACTGGCAGGTAGACAGACTGAAATACCACTTCATTCCTTGCTGTCAGCTCAAGAACAGCCACATCACCCCACTGAGCACATTTTGTAATGCAACCCATAGCCCTCCAGTGAAAGAAAAACCCAATGGCTGGATATCTTAAAGTGGGCAATTGTGCTAATTATTCCTTTCCCTTGCCATAGGTCCAGTAATTAAAAAATGTCCCACGAGTACTACAGCATTCTTTTCTCTCTGCCACTGAGCAGAGGCATGAGCTATCAGTGACATGAAGATTCCATAGTAGTGTGCAACTGGCCCAAGTGCCTGTCTATCTCATCTGTCACATCAGAATGTTTTAGGCACTGACATTTCCATGTTTGCAGGAGAATATCTTAGTGATTATGACTTCTTATGGCACTACTCTGCATAGAAAAGGGTTTTTTTGGAAGAGATACCAGCTTTCTTGCATAAAATGAAAGAAAAAAAAGACTGTGAGGGCAAAGGAAGAGGGGACTGACATGAAAGAACAGAGATGAGTATGATGATCAAAACTTGAAATAGCTGCACCTGTATAAAGCTGAGAAGCCGGTCATTGTTTACAATATAAGCATAATATTAGAATAAGGCCATCAATAATGGACAGCCGCTGGGAGGCAAAACCTACCGTGGCTGGCATTTTCCAAAGAATTATGGCACCTTGGAGTCCAATTTCCACAGTACTCCAGCCTGTAATCTTGTTGATAAATCACTTCCCACATGTAGGACTTGATGCTAAACATTGAGAACAATCCACATTTTACTGCCAGTTCCAAGTGCATAGGGGAAGAACAAAACACTCTGCAAAAACTGTTATGAAACTAGAAACTGGAAGCAATACAGGGCTGCATGAAAATGAAATGCAGCAAGGAGCCCAGCATTTTAGTCCTTTTCCTGGCAGCTGACACCATATATTCCAAAGACTGAAAGTGGCGCTGATGCCTTTTCTGGGTCTTAAAAGTTAAGAGCCAGACACGGTTAAGGGAAAAGGGGTTTTTACCCTTTAAGGGAAAAAGGGTTTTTGCCTCGGTATTTAATGAGGGTCCTTATGGTGCACCACTTCGCCAAGGTGGAATGCGCTGAAATGCACGCACACGATAGATTGCATATACAATTTACAGACCTTGCAAATTAGCCTATCTACAAAGATTCTCCAATGAGATGCTTGAATGAATAGCATGATATCTCCCCATCCTGAGGAACTCCCCACTGGATGGGCCTATCTTAGTTTACAGGATGTGTTCTACGGAGGACCTTGGTTTGTCAGGATAGCGTGGGGCTTTCCTGCCTCCAACTGCGAGGCCTCCAGGATGTTTGGTCTCCTGGCTTAACAGACTATTAGGACTATGCTAAGTTACCAGACTTAAGGAATTACAAGTATGCATGCTAAGAGCACTGAGGATACATAAAGGCTATATAAAATGTATATAAAAGAAAAGGCAAAAAATCATCATGGCATCAGCTCTATGCAGTGTTCATTGTCTGAAAAACAGTTACAGAACAGGACTCACACAAGCCCTCTCAGCAGCATCTTATTCTGGTGTCACTGGTGGAAAGACCTTAAACACCACTGCTATTTGTTGTCATCATTCGTGATCTGATGAAGTTGAAGGGGAGAGTGAAAGGCCACTGCAGAAGGCTCCATCCAGGCATGGGCACCACAAGGGCCCTTTGGCAATACAGAAGCAGATTGTGGTGTTTGGAATCTCATAGGCACAGGGAGGACTGACCAAGAGGACCAAGGATGGTATGGTAATGGTCATGCTGCCTGAGGCATCAGCATTGCACCCTTGAACTTTAGGAATATGAATATCCATTTTTTTATTGTACATTTTGTTCGTAAGTACATCACAAACTCATGTGCATTTGAGGCTGGGGGAAATAAGGATGTATCTGTTCTCCACATCATAGGTCTACCTTTTTCCAGGCCTCCAGTCCTGCAAGATCTGTAAACATCAGCAGAAGATTTCCCTCTTCATTTAAGCAAAGGGATGGATACACCCTCCTGAAGGAATTCGACCAATCTCCTTCTGTTGAAACCTAGCACAAGCAAGCTCAATGACAATGATAAAATCTGGGGCCACGCTTCCCTGAATGGGGCATAATGCAGCATTAATTCATCCTGGTTTTTAAAGAGGAGAGCTAATAACTTCAGTCAGGAATTTACAAAAATTGAACTTAGGCCACTGACCCAAGACACAGCAATTTGGAAGCTGGAAGAGAGATAAACAGAACCTATTACATGGGAGCAGCATTTAACTACAGCAAGAGTGCTGATATCTGACATCTGAGTCTTGGATCAGTAGCTACAGATACCATAAAACCACCATGTGCAATTAGACACAATCTGTGATGTGCATTTCTTAATAAGGCCAGCAGTACCACAGCACGGTTACTGACATCATTCACAGAATACAAGCACAATTTTTCCAGGTCGCAGTTAAGGTCATTTTTAGCAACTGCAAAAAATATTCTTGTTTCCTGACAGGTATTTACAATCTTCCCGAGGTCTTGTTAATTAGTCAGATTTTATTTTGCTTATGACATTAGCCTTGAGGAGGAGGGTGGTGGTGAATGACAGAAAAAAGTGAGGAAAAAAAATCCTGTTCCAGAAAAGCAAAACCCATAAATCTGATCGTGTTCCATTTTTTCATTAGTATGCAAAAATAAAACACATTCTAAATTTTTACTGAAACACAATAGCTGGTTTTGCAATCTTCATTTAAAACAGCCTAACCCCCCAATATGTTAGTGGTAAGTGCTGCTTTTCTTTTCTTTTTTTCCCCATATGAGTTACAAATATAAAAAATTAGATCTGACCCTTCCTTCCCCAAAACTATTATCAAAATCACATGCAAAATTGATCCTCCTGGAAGGCAAATGAACTTGAAGCACCTTCGCTCCACTTGGCTAAAGAAGGAGCAATAATCCATGTGCTGGTCTCTGCTTATAAGCCACTTCTAAGAAACAAATACCTTAATCTTAGCAACAACAGGGTTTGGTATTTCCAACCAGAAGCTTTTAACAGAGAACCTTTTTGGAAAAGTTAAAACCTAAGCAATCAACTTTTCAAAGCCTCTTTTGTGGAGTGAATAAGGCCAGCTTCAAACCAGAGGAGCCCAGACATGCACGGCTCTCAGTGACTTCACCCCAGACGCCACCCAGTTGTCCATCACAAGCACTGAGCACAGCAGTACCAAAGAGACCATAGTCCTTGAGAGCCAAGCTCCCACGGCCTTGCCTGCAAGAGTAGCACCTTCTCACAAGCCTGTTTAGATCAGTGAAGAATGGAAGCAACCTCGTGCCTTAAAGCATGCATTTATTTGGGATTTGTAATGCCTATTTTTTGTAAGACCTGGCACTGCAGTCAGTTTAGTACTGTGTGGAGCTTGGATTTCGGACTTAAGCCCATTGGTACTAATAAGCCAAAATTTCTAATGGGGAAGGAAATTCACAAAATCCTTGACTGTAAGAACCCCTGACTGCTCCAGCCTGTCAGCCCCATCCTAGGGCACTGACAAGGTCCCATGGGCTCCACCCAAGGTAACTGAGAGGGTGCTGTTCACCACAGATAGAGTGTACACACAGCCCTACAATGAGCAAACAGCTGGGGGAGAATTAAGGGAGCAGTTTGGGGTCATTTGTTCAGATGACCCAGTACACCCGCAAGGATAAGGAAAGTTATATTCTCTGGCATCCACAGATAAAGACATTTCCAGGCAGAAAAGTGTTCTGCCATTGAAGTCCATGAAATTCAGAACGTAAGTATTTAGGCAAGGAGAGCCTCAAGGATTTCTCTTCTCTTCACAGAGTTTCAAACTGAGCAGAAGATTTTATCTAGTTCTTACTGAATCAGACTACAGGATGGAATTGAAAGAAGCTGTACATTATACTCACTGGATCTGGTAGGCATTATTAATAAGCAGACTTACTGTGACCTGTGAGAACCATAGAATCATAATTTGGCCTGAAAGAGACCTGCAGAGGTCATCTAATTCAACCCTTTGCAAAGAAGGCCTACTTAGATCAGGTTGTTCTGGGATGGATCCAAAAGAGTCTTTAATGCTTTCAAAGATGAAGACTAAACAATGTCTCTGGGCAAATTATTTCAGTATTTGACCACTCCCTCGGTAAAAAACCAAAATCCAAACAAACAAACCCACCAAAACTCCCACCCTTTTAATATTTAAAATGGAATTTTACAGATTTCAGCTTGTGTCTGCTGGCTCTGTCACTTTCCTTCTTCTGCTAGGGAGCCCAGAACTGAAGCAGCACTCCAGATGCAATCTCCTAAGTGTTGATCAGAGGGGAAAGATTGCCTTGTTGGACCTGCTGGCTACACTATTATTAATACGGCCCAGGACACAGTCTGCCTTGAAAGGACATGCTTGAAATCTGGCTATTATACAGCTTTAATTAGTCTGTACTGGAAACCTAGAACTGGCAGTGTCTCCCCTCTGCACTTAAAAAAGAAAGTGCAACAGAGACTGTGACTCAGGCCACAAATTGTTCAGAGTTCCTCATGGATGAAGAGTGAAATGAAAAAAAAATTAAAATTACATTCACTAGACTGGTGAGTCTTGCTAAGTTTCATCAATACACAAAATTATTCTGTGTGGCACAGTCATGGAGGCACTTCTTTAGAGGATCCAAAATCAGACTAATTTGTCATTTTTTCTGTTGTAACCAAGCTACAGTTCATTATCTATCCCAAAGTCATCACCTTCATGTGGATTTTACTGTTACTTTGAACAAGGAAATGGCATAGACTGTAGGAATTGTTTTGCCTGATCTATTCTATAGCAGCAAAATAACAGTCTTCTTTCCAATTACTCTTAGGATCAGTAGATTGTAAATGTTAAAAAGAGAGGACACCCAGTAGAATTAGACCATTGAATCAGTCTATCCCTGAAAGAGCACAATGCACACAACTTAATTTTTCTTCCCTTGAAGTAATTTTGAATTTTTCCCTCAAGTCAACCATGGGTTGGATTTAGTTTATAGCAACAAACGAGGGACCTGTCAGGTGAAAAATGAGAATCTGAATCTTCCACACAGGAGTGTTTTTATACTGCTCATTCTGATACAAAAGTGCACTGAAAAATGGCTTTGCATTGAAATCACTTTGAATTTAAGGCAGTAGAGATCTAAGCTGATCGTTGCAGACATTTGCTACATTGTAAGTGTTTTGGTCCCTTGGCATGGTGGCCTTGCTTCCTTCCAAAAAACAGTGTTTCTATCTTCCCCTACAGATTATATATCTTTACCCACAGCTTTACTCATGCTGTTATCTCCTTCATGTGGAACCATAAAACACTTGAATCAGAGCAAGAGAACACCATGTTACACAGAAAAAGCCAAGAAAAGGGATTTGGTGTTGAGCTGACAACTTTAACCTATACAGAGGCTGTCTGAAATGAAGCACTGCCTGTAAGCATGAGCATCAAGCCCACTCTGCAGCTGGTATCACCTGTGAGGATGGAAAACATCAAACTGCTTGGAGTGCTGCTGAGCTGAGCTGAGTTCAGAACCCTGCCCTGAGCCTCCTCCTGAGCTCTGATAGACGGCAGAGGAGGATGAACTCGGATGGCCAAGGGGCTTCCCTGCAGCAGCTGATGTGATCCGTCAGGCTCCTGCCTAAAAGACAGCCCAGGGAAGGAAAGAGGGAGGGAAGGAGGGAAAGGAATAAAAAAAGGGAATGAAATAACAATGAACAGCACATTGCTCATGCTGTCCTCTTTCCCCAGTTGTAATCAACCCACATAACCAGGCAGGAGAACATCTGTCTCCAGAAAGACAAACACAGAGGGCTGTCAGTTCTAACTGGTATGAAAGTCATTATTACTAACACACACATCATTATCCAGAGACCACTTTATAAATCCAACCCAGCACTGCCATTCAGCAGGCCAGAAGCTTCCTTGACAGTAGATTCTACTAGGAATATGGTTTTCATCTAACTAGTCCACAGGACTTAAGGAATAACCATCTGCTCCTTGCTCTCCTCCCATAGGCACTATCAGAAAGGGCTTAGTGGAAGACAAGGATAATACTGATGCTTTCTTAAACAAGAAGCACAGCAGCTTTTCCTTGTGCTTATGTACCTTCCACAAAGGGGCAGCAATTGTTTAACACAGCAGATGCTGTACCTGCTATTAGTCTACAAGCTGAGGAGGTTGTCTCAAGGTGTGCATTTAACTAAGGTGGAAAATGGTTCTTGCCAGCAGGCAGTAATGAATGAATCCAGAGGAGTGACTCCAGCCTGCCTGGGCTTGGCTGGTCCCCTGCAGCCTACAACAACTCAGCAGCATCATTAGTGAGTTACAGGAGAGGGATGCTTGCAGCTGACTGAAAACCACCTCGCTGGAAGGTGTGTGTGCTGCAGGGAATTTCCTGCATGTTGTTTCTACAGGAAGGCCTGAGTGAGGAAGCAGGGACCTCCCCAAGCACTGTGGACATCAGCAGGATGATTCAAATTTGGATACTCCTGCTCCTTGGAAAAACATGTCACCTACCTAGCAGTCTCCCTCTCTGTCTCCATGGGCCTTGTTAGCAGGCACTCTCAGCACCTCAGGACCTTAATGGTTTTATTTATCATTGCAGCACTTCAGTGCAACAAGTAGGAGTAGCTGCTATTCACAAATGGAAACCAGAGCCCTGAAAGCATTGATCTTCCCATTTCATTTCATTAGAAGTCCAAATTCATTGCTAAAGCACTCTTGGTGCTCTCAAGGGTGTCTTACTGCTCCCACCCAGCTTTGCTGTGCCTCAGTCTGATGGGAGTGTGTGCAAAACTGCCTCAGACCAATGCAAACTGCAGCCCATGAGCTCTGCCTCAACACTAATGCCCCAGAGCAGATCCTTCAGCTGTCTGTTCCCTCCTTGTCTTGCTCAGCAAATCCCCCTTCCACAGGCAGACCCATAACACAGCTGGGGCTGATGCAGGTTCATTCTGTGCACCACCTCCTGTGGTAAGGGCTCTGGGAGATAAGCAGTGTGACAGGAGGCTTCTGTCATGAAGGGCAAGCTGTCACCAGCGCCCTTTCCCACTCTCTATACACACACCACGAGCCAGGTTAGCCCAAGGCCTTCCCTGGTGCAGGTGGCTGTGTACAAGCCACACAACTGCTACCCCTGCAGCATTGCAGCCTCAGCAACTGAGACCAGCCAGAGGCTGAGTCCTGCTCTGCTGGATTTGGAACAGGTCCAGCAGAAAGCCCTAAACATCACCCTCACAGATGGTTTGAGGCTTTGCATCTCTGTTGCTTTCCTTTGGCTAGGGAAGAAAAAAGATTAACCTGTTTCTCAGTCTAATGGGTGAAGGACAAGGTGGATTATCTGCTCAACTATTGCTCCTGTACTTTGCCACGGATCTGCAGAAGTTGCGGGGAGCAGCCATGGCCAGTATTTCTGGGCCAAAACTGAGGAGACCAGACTCCACACACTCCCAGGTGTGTTACCACCTTGTGTATGGCCATTTGGTCTGATCTCACCAGCCTCACATTCTGGCACAGGCACCACCCACAGAGACTTTGCTCAGTGTTTCTTCTGTTCCTTCCCATTTAATTGGGAGCATAAACACACAGTCATAGAATCATAGAATGGTTTGGGTTGGAACGGACCTTAAAGTTACAACCCCATGCCATGGGCAGGGACACCTTCCACTAGATCAGGCTGCTTGAAGTCCCATCCATCTGGCCTTGAATGCTTCCAGGGATAAGGCAATCACAGTTTCTCTGAGTAACCTGCAGTCACACCACACATTTGCTGGAAAGAGTGATGTGTTTACCTCATATTAATACTTTCATGTTTTATCATCGGTATGGAAACAGCCAAAGAAAAGACTCCTTCCCTTTACTAATGGCTTCTGCTTAGGTACTGCACACCAGGACCAATCATCAGAAGCTTCTTCCATCAGAAGTCCCACCCGTTCCTGGCTGCAAGGACCCACTGTGCTACCAAGGCAGCCAGCACGTGCTAAAAGACACATCACAGGAGGAGCTTCCAGGGCAGAAGCTGAGCATGAGACAGATGAGAGATGCAAGGGATGAGTAGTTCTCATGCCGAAAAGATGCGTATGCTGTACCTCCTTCCTTGTTATGTTTGAAATATAGTTGCTATTTTCTGTAAAAAAAAAAATGGACTACATTTTAATTAAGCTTTTCCTGCTGCTCAAGTCGGTTTGATAGCAATTCCTATGAATCCAGGCCCCTACTGACATATGAATTACTTCATTTTCATTTGCTGAAATGCACCAATTAAAAACTCACAGTGGAAGAGTTTCAGAGATACAGCTTGGATGTCTCAGTTAAAAACTCTGTAGCTTTGGCAATCTCAGCAATTTATTTTGCCACAGATCATGTTTAGTCACAAATTACAGTGTTGGAAGTAGATAACAGAGCTATAAGCTTCCAGTAAGAGTTTTAGAAAAAACAGAATTTGCTCTTTGATGTGGGTTTTTTTCCTATCTGCAATTTGTCTAACTTTCCTTTCTTGAATATATGGTAAGCCATGCTACACTATAAGGAATAGCAAAGATCATATGTTTAGAAGCACACAGATGTCAATCTCTCATCGATATAATCAAAGATTTATAGGCTAAACGTAGATAAAACCTTCCTGACACCAGAGGCTCATTATCTCTTTCATGTTATGTCAAATATCATGAAACTCAAGGTTCAGAAATACCAACATTCTCACAATAATTTTTCAGCATTTTGAGGTGCATAAATTCTCTGATTCTCAAAATTCCTGGTATTTCTCCTGGAGACACAAGCAGAACCACTGAATAGCGCCAGCATATTTCCCACAGAAGCCCAAACTCATGTTACAAACTCTTGCTTCTGCATTCATGAGGCCTGGCCCAGCAGTGTTTTAAGTATGGCAGGGCTCTAACACAACAGAAACCAAGAGGTGCTGATATCTAATAGCATCTGGGTTACACCAGTCATGCAAGATACGTGAGACCCAGAGGTCCAAACTCTTCCAGGGCAAACATGAAGAAAACTCTCTCATGAGCACATCTTACACCCAAAACTTTCAGATCTTTCTGGTGGGTCTGTTTGAGTGACTCTTGATGAAGATACTGCATGATTGTGAGACATCTGAATATTCATCAGAGAGGACCTCAGAGTGCTCTCATCCCCTTCCTGCATCTGATCTAAGAAATGTCATCATTCTTTTCTTTTTTTTCAGACTGACTGAATGGGTATTTAATGAGCCCATACAAAGCTGAACAGCTCAGTGGGACGGAGAAAGCAAGACTTGCTCAAAAAGAGCTTACAGTCTGGTGGCTTTCAGTACCCTCCCGGGAGATATCGGTTCAAGTTCCTTCAGTGAGATAAGAGACTTCAACCTTAATCTTTCATGCCCCAAGGAAGCACTCTTAAATATTAATGCTTTTATTAACTGAGGTGGCACCATTTCCTCTTGTGTGTGAGAATATCCAACTTCATTAAAGGACTTAACCTTGGGAGAGTATTAGGCAGCGTAACACAAGTGAAAGGAAGCACCATATTCCAACAGCTGTCAGGACAGTAACTCTCTGTCCTATTCCCCACCAGCTACCTCTGGCATGCCAGGTTTAATAAATCTCATTTTAGGTGGCATTCCTGGCTTTACAGGACCTTGGTGCCTGACTTGGGGATGCAGCTTCCACAGAGGACAAAGAGGTCACAAAACAAATGTTACAATTCTGAATCCAAATATCCTTGGTGGACTTAGCTATGGCTGTCATGGAAGGACACCACCCATCAAGTGACTCTCAGGTCATACTTCCCTCAATTAAGGGCATGATTGATTTCTACAGAACTTCATGGAAGAACTTCCACGGGCTTCACTAGGAAGTGGTTTAGTTCTCCAGTGCCCCTAATTCCACCATGATGTTTAAACACTCTAGATCACTAGGTCTACGATGTAAAGTGCTTACATGCCAAATGGAGCATAGTTTATCTCAGTTCTCATAAAACTCTACTGCAAAAAAGAAATGGAAGCTATTAAATAATTCAAGGGTGTCATAGCCATCAGCTGGCTGAATACCTGTGAAACAGAATGTGCTTACAGAATATGACACTAAACCTTGTCTTACTCAGAAGCACTGTTAAGAAAAAATATAAACACATAGCAGAACTTTTTTCTTCTCATCCTGGATAGCTTTTAATAACAATAACAATGTGACCATAGCATTTCATATCCAAGTAAGGATGAACTGTGATTTCAAATCAACATCACTTTTTTAATCTGTGGACGTAAAATATGTGTAAGGTTGCAATTGGAGCAACAAGATGACACACCATTGAGAAAACAAAATAACTGTTACATCTAATTCTCAAAATTAGCTTTAAGTTTAAAGCAACCACAATTAGCATTACAAAGGTCCCTGAATCATAGCATCTACATAGATTAACAGAAGTCACTTGCTCCATAGACATCCCACAGTCTCTAAGCCAAGAGGTGCAGTCCCCTCTATCTATCAATGGACTATATAAGCAAGCAGCTTTGGCTTCCCAAAGAGCCATCCAGCATGGCAGGTATTTTTGCCTTAAAAGGGGCTATCAAATTTTCAGGCATATCAAATACCGTACAAGCCATATAAAGACCCACCAGAATGGTATTTTTATGTCAAGAACCTGTAGATATGTGTTGCTGCATTCAACAATAGATTGAGAGCATACGGATGTGAAATTCAGCTGTGAAAGTGTTGGAGGACTGTGTAGAGCTGAGCAAGACAGATCTCACGTAGACTCAACCTTGCTTCCTTGCAGTCTTTGTGGGGACTCAGATAAGGGATTTGCTGGCGTGAACCCATTCCAGAAGCAAAGCTGTGTTTGTCTGTGTTTCTCCAAAAGAGAATTTACAAAGAACAAATATTTACACAATCTGAACAAGCAAGTGACTGGAACCTGGGAGTGACCCCAGGGAGGTATCATATTTAACAGTGTGGGCTTCCCTGTTGACTTCAGTACATGTTCACGCACAGCTGTATCTGTGGTGTCCATGTGTTTCCTCTGCGACGTGCACAAAGCTCAGTACCTCAAAATTGGGTAACAAATGCCAGCACACTGAGCAAGAACTCATCTAACTGGGGACTCTCCAACAGCAAGGTCAGAGGTGTGCCTTCAACTCTGCCCTGCTGCAGTTTGGGCTCCCAGCTCAGGAATTGCGCAACCATTCCTGCCACCGCTTGATATCCAAAGGCTGCATTATCTTTAGCAGATAAGCACCAAAGTCCTCTTTTTTTTGTATTTTTTTTTCAAACACTATACAAGAAGTCAGTTCTGTCTCTAAAAGCACAGTCACTGAGGTAGCATGCACTGTCACCAGCCACCCTGCCACCTATGTGCCTACAGAGTTTAGCTGCATTGAGGCTTAGGGGTTAAGCATGAAGAAGTTTTAAGCATCATAATTTCAGGCACTAGTCCAAGTGATACATAGGCACTATAAATTCTTTGTGGATTTTCCCCCAATTCCTTACCTACGTGTGCAGTAAGCCATTACGGATGTGGGTTACAATACGAAAATACTCACCAATGGTTTCTTACCCTAGAAAGCAGCTGATTGAAGACACAATATGGATTCTATGGAGCAGTCATGGAAAGGAAACTCAAAGAGATCAAAGAGATTAAAGCAGCTGACAAGGTGCAGAAAATTAAGCACTGAGGTGAATTGAAGCAGACAAGAAAAAGAGAAAACATGATAGAGAGCTGCAAATCTTAGTGGATGTGCATGCACACGAGTGACTGCCTGGGCCGTATTGAGTTTCCACTCATGCACAGACACATCTTTCCATACACTGCAGCAGACTCAAAAAGAAACTTGGCCTTGAACACAGGGCTGCCAAATATTTTAGCGAAGAAGCATAACTGCTCTAGAGATAGTAAGGTACAGTGCTGAGACAAAGCTTCCACGGAAATGGGAGAAGATAAAAAAATCACTTCTATGTTCAGTCTAGCTCCTCCTTTTAGGATACTCTCACTTTCACACATGCCAATCTTCAATTATTGAAGCAATTTTACAATGCTCTGGCTATGAAGCAGGGCCCTCTTTTGTCCAACAGCAGTTATAGAGGAGAAGAACTGCAGAGGGAAACAGGCAGTGCCCAGAAATCACATTACATTCAATACATTTTGGACATTCACTCAGCTAGCGTTGGTCCAACCCTGCCACTAGAGCACATCTAGTTTGGTTGGATATGAGAGAAACATGTGCACCGTTTGAAAACACACTGGGATGCAAACCAAAGTTCATGTGTGTTAGGGGTGGGTGTTCGGGAAATTCATTTCAAAAATGCTCCTGTGAACATAGCCACCAGCTGAACCCAAAACAAAAAGGTCCTGATCTGCCTGCCTGTCACTGCTGCAATTGCTTGCGATACCCCACCATCCCAAGCAGAGAAGAGTCATCTCCCCAGCCCCAGATACAGCAATTCTCCCCACCCCAAAGGGCAGGTCTATATCTGAAACCACAGAGATGTAGAATCTGATAGAAACCGTATTCTTTGAGCCTGTGGGCAGTGCCCAGGGCTCTGGTAACACTATATTTGTTCCTTCATTTGCTGCTATTTAGTGGATTCTCAGAACGGCATCGTTGCAGTTGGGCTTATAAATTACAAGACAACAGACAAAGGGACTAAATGAGACAAAATTAAAGACATTACTCCTACCTCCCATAAATTATCTCTCTAGTCTATTTCAACAGCGTGAATTTACCAGTGTATGTTAAAATTGTATGAAAAATAAACCCACCTAGCACACTAACTAGGCATTAATGAAAAAGCAGAATACTGTTTTGTGTTCTCCAAAACACAGAAAGAAAAATATTCTCACCAGAGCTCATAATGCCTTTCCAGGGGAGAAAGAATCATAATCTTCTATACTGAAAAAGAGACTGAGCTCTTGGAGTCGGAAAGAAAATAAATTAATAAACCTAATTACACACTCCGCGCATGGAGGAACCGAAGGCGCTAAGTCAGCCCAGGAGAACCGGGCGCTTTGATTGTGTTCACTTTACAACTTCCCTGTCACTATGCGCGGCCCCAGGGAGGCACCTCCTGGCACCTCCGCGGGGGCTGCGCGGGGAGGACGCTTCCCCCGGGCAGCACCGCGCTTCTGCGCGGGGCACGGCGGCGTTGGCGCGGCGGCGTTCGCGTGGCCACGCACCGAGGCTCCGCTTCGCCCCTCGGCGCCGTCCCGGGCAAACTCCGGCGGCGGAGCCTCCCCCCGAGCACACCGGCGGGCTGGGCTGCTGTGGCACCGCTCCCTTAAAGGCGCCGCGCCTGTGCGAGTTCGGGCTGAGCGCGCTGCACGCCCGCTGCCCGCGCAGAGCTGCGCAGCGGCGGCGCCGACAGCCCTGCGCCCGACCCCCGCCTGCCACCAGCCTCGGCGAGGAGCAAAGCGCTTGGCATGTAGGAGCGAAGCGAGGAAAAAGGTGCGGGGCGGAGGGAGGTGTGGGGGAGGAAGCCGGGAGGGGGGGGTGAAGGGGGGGAGAAGAGCTGCCTCTTTAAATCCTGGGGGCTGAGCGCTTGCCGGGGCGTCCGCGGCGGATCCAGCCGCCCTCC